>CM076578.1:906241010-906637326 GCA_034641835.2 Pinus albicaulis | reverse complement strand
TCTGCGTAGGGTGGAACGCGCTATAGTCTACTACCGTGATCATCATCATGGATAGATGATGGTCGATCTAGATTAGCATTTTTTTTTTGTATACGTATCTTTAGATCATAAGGTATTTGAAACCTATGATCATAAACGATGTAATATTTTTTGACACACAACTATTTTGACCTAATGATATTAATACTTTCGATCTCTGAGTATCTTGTTCAATATGGACAAAATATTGTTTTGTTTTACTTTTAATGCTGCAAATGTCTATTTAAAATTTTATTAGCTAATGCATTAGCCAATATGTTTAAATTTCTTGAAATGTGTTAATATTTAATGTAATCAAACTATCTTTCCAAGAGATGAACCCTTAAAAACATTCTTAACAAAGACAAATTTCTGATAGCATAAACATCGTTTAAATGTAATACAATGAGTTGCAAATCTAACCTAACAATCAAACGTCGAATTCCAAATGTAATGGCATCCGATAATAGCTCAATGATTGCACATGTTCTGTAATATTGTTCATTGTTTGACTGAGGCAAATCCCATGAATAGAGACTAACTCATTGGTGGGTGAATATATAACCCAAGCATCAGAAGAAATGTTTAGTGTACTATGATAGGCACCGTCAGCAAAGCCAATGTAAGTCTGAAGGAATGTTGACATCTACAGTATCAAGAGTAATCAAGATAAGAAGAAAAAGTAGCTAAAACATGTGAAGAAAAATAACTAATCTAAGGTACATTGTTCTAAAATGTAACTAATGCACAAAAAGGATATTCACATGAAAAGTCATGCATAATATCTCTTAAGGTAAAGACCATTTCTGGGTTTATCTAAAGATATGTCGTCATAATCAATTAACTCGTAGGCTCCTTTTGAAAACACACACTTAACAATATAAGGACCATGCCACATTGGTTCGAATTTACCTACATCAAGTTTGTCGTGAGTGTGATCGTATACTAGAACTTGGTCACCTGCTGAATAGATACGAGGGTTAACACTTTGATTATATTGAGCCTTAACACATTTTTTATTAGCTTTGACAACTAATGCAGCGGTGCGACAAGTCTCATCTAACTGTGCTAAGTATAGGAAGCGTTTCTCCTAAAAAATTCCAAAGTTATTTACCTTCCCGAAAGTATCTGAAAAGACGAAAGGATACATTTTCCCACATAAGACGAGAAACCAACATCATGAAACTAAGTTCGACCTCTTATAAAAGAAACATAAGTAAATTTTGAGATGGAAAAAAAACTACCCTAGCAAATTAGTTGTAGAGCAGAGTAAACAACGAAAGAAAATAAAAAAAAATGAATGAGGTCAGGTAAACATTAAGAGGTCATTAAGTCCTCGAGAAATCCTAAATCCTTTTTCCACTGTTGATTATGCATGGAATAAATCTATAACATTAACCTGTTAGGTCAATGGTAGACCACATGGAAGCTCTTACTAGTGCCACATGTCAATATGGAACCATATAGAGGAATCTATAGTTTTTATATATGACCTTATCATAATATGCTAAACCATAAGCTCAAATATTATATCACATTTAAAACAACTAAAAAGGTGTTGAACAATTTATATAGCGAAGTGATATTAATCTAGCAAATGAGCCATGGGAAGGTCTTATTAATCGTTGCATATAAGTGAACATGGTAATCGATGGTAATAATGAATCATGCTATAAGTGCACATGTGTATAATGTTGAAAGGTAATAGTGTATGCAAATATCGAATTGAAAATTGATTAAGGATCCATATTTTATTTATATGTAAATCAATAGAAGTAGAACAACAATATATAAATATCTTGGAATGTCTTGATTTCATGAATGAAAAAATAAATTGATATCTAGAAAAGAACAAATCTCTTGTCAATGTTAAAAAAAATATATAGTTTCCATGGGAGTCCTTACAATTATCAAAATCATATGATAAAACTAGTGGACTATACCTATGAATTATATTAGTTTATGTGGCCTCTGGCCTCCCTATGGTTAGATGGATTCCAGGTTCCATTACTTCTATTTCATTTGATGTGATTATAAATGATTCTACCTCTATGTTTTTTAAAACTACTATAAGGTTGAGGTGAGAATGTGCATATCTCTAATATTCTTCTTACTATTATTCTTAGTTGTTATTGAATGACACAAAAAAAAGTGACGAAGGAGGAGAAAATGGTTGGTAACATTCATGATATCAAAATTGGTAAGGTTTTTACAATAACAAACTTATTATTTGTCGATGAAAATTTGATATTTATAAATGGTTCTCAGAAGAAACAAAGGAAAATGTAGGAAATTATGTAATTATACTGTGTTACAAGTATGGTAGTAAATATACAAAACATTTTTTTATCAATATTAATGCATGGTAAGTATGGTAGTAAATATACAAACCTTTTCTATCAATATTAATGCATTGTAACAAGAGGTTGAATACATGGTGAATATTTTATTTTTCTTTTTAATATTTTCTTTTTTCAATATAGATTTAACTGGCGTTATATTGAATTTGATATGGGAAAACAGATTAAGGTTAGTTGTTGGAGAGGATTGAAAAAGAAATTCACAAATAGTGTAACAAATGTTTGTATAGAGGGGATGATTGGAATTAATAAAATAAGTTCTATACAATATCATTTTGTTGTCATTCTCTTTCATACATTTTAAATGAATTTTTAGAGAAATAAGAAAAACAATTTTCAAATTCCTATTTAGGTAGTTGGGGATGGTTGTGAGGGGGACATGTAGGTAATGAAATGAAAATAAGGAAATTTATCTAGCTAAATATTAGGATATGGGAAATAGAGGGAATGGGTTTTGGGACTAAAAAAAGTTCATATATCTCGTAAATTAGTGGCAACCAAGATTTTCTGGAATTCACTTATCAACAAAGGCTTATGGAGGAGATTTTAGAACATAAATACATAGAACTAAAAAAATTCATTGACAATTTAATGAGACAAAGAAAAAGTAAAAATTGCTTCCATAATTGGATGGCATTATTTCTTACATTTCTTATAATTACAAATCACTTGTCTTAGGAAATAGGGAATGGGGAACTAGTAAGGGTTTTTATTCTACCTTGGGTTGTGGTGAGGGTGTTTAATTTAATATTAATATAGTTGAATTTATAGGTGATAAAGGGATCTTTGGTCTTAATAAAGTGAGTGACCCAAATACTACGACCCTTTGGTCACTAGTAAGAGTGGATAATTGCACAATCCTTTGTATTAGAAGGTGATCAACATGACATTTGGAATGTCATTATATCATTTACGAAAAAGAGGATATATCAAGTTGAAGGTTGAGATTGATTCCTTAGCTTAGTTAAAAAATAAATCTTTAAGGGTTTACACAAAAGGTTCGAATATAAAGACATGATTATTTTCTATATTCAAGTACCAAGTTAATTATGGAAACTAAAGGTTCCAAAAAATTCTCATATTTTTTGTGGTTAGCATTAAGAAATAATGCCCTAATTTGAGAAGTAATGGAAAAGTGGAATAGGTATGGACCTAGGATTTTCATTCTACATATATTGGAAGTTGAAGCTACTTCTTATTGGGAATTAGCTCTTCATAATATTAAAAACTTGGGAAAAGTTTGAATAAGTAACCAATGTTCCAAATGTATGGTCTAGAGATATAATGATGAACACTTGAAAATATGATTTAAAAAGAGAGAGATAAAAAGGTTTATATCTTTATTCTATTATATTTTATGAGATATTTGGTATTGAAAACCAACATAAACATTTGATAAAAAAATTCCTCTACTTTCCAAGTTTTGCTTAATTTGGACTCTTAATGGATTTTTAGATAACACTAATTATATAAAGGATCCATCATTGAGTGAGATAATAGCATTTTAGATAACACTAGTAATATAAGGGATCCAACATTGAGTGAGATAATAATTCATAGACTCAAAAGTGAGGAAACTTTTTTTATAAAACCAAGAAAATTCCACTTAGATTGATAAGTGTTGAAAGTATCAAGGGTCATGATCAAGTAATTATGCAAAATTCATGTTTTCATATTTTTAATATTATTTTTTCTCCACAAAGTGAAGTGTCACACAGATGTTCACTCCTCAGTGATCATGAATTGGATGAAATGAAAAAACGGTCATTTCTTTAAATTTATATTCATTAGTGAGAATCTAAACTTAAACATGAATAAATTTTATATTTGATAAAACATTATGAATTTTGTATTCAAACATGTTAATATCATTGCTTCTATAATTAAAAATCGAATCTTGAAAACATGGATGTTTGTTTTAAAAGAGAGAATTTTTCATTTTGAAAACATTCGTTTGAAACTTAATATTTGAAGGAATTTAGATTGAAATTATTTCAATTTTAATGAAATGTTCATTAAAATTTCATATTTCTAATGTTGATATAAACCATATATTTATTATAAGACTTAAATAATATCATTTAGGACTCAGGGTAGTTTGTAAGTCCATGTTCAATGGTCTTAGAGAAATCAAGGAATGACTCCTTATTACTTAAAAAAAAATTATTTATGTAATTTTTTTAATATTTTGTAATTGTGTTTATTTCAATTTTTTTAAAGAAATTTAATGGAAAAATATAACTTTCAATTTTACTTTAAATAAAAGTTTCAATTTCTCATAATATATATATTATATATATGATTACTATTATATTTATTTATTTAAGTATTATTATTAATTATTATAATCATATATAATTAAATGATATTATATTTTTTCATATTATATTTTTATTAGATATTATTTTTGGGATTTAAGTGCGTTAAGTAAGTCATTCATTTATGGCCATTTTCATGAGAAAATTGCATAGTTAAGCGTGTTTCAGCCACAGGCGTTTTTGGATGGGTGATTTCTTGGGAAGCGATGGGTGACTTCCTGGGAAGTTATGGTTACCGGGTGCAAGCCCCAGAAGTCTATGTGATTCATTTCACTAGTTTCGATCTCACTTCTTCACTCCTGTGAGCATCAGTGGACTATTCAAAAATCATGAGAAATTAGTCAATTACTACTACCTAGAAATGGTCATAGATGAATGACTTACTGAAAGCAGTTGAATCCCAAAAATGATATATATTATAATGTGCTGCAAAAACCCCTCATACTTGTTATATTTCTAATTAAAAACTAATTAATATTATTATTATAGTTGATAGTAAAATAAAATAATTAATATTATTATATTTGATAAAAATATATATATTATTATTATCTCTCATGAAAATTGTTATAGATGAATGACTTACTTAACAAAGTTGAATCTCAAAAATAATATCTATAATGCACTTGAAAAACTCACTCTTATTATATTTCTAATTAAAAAATAATTAATATTATTATTATATTGGATAGTAAAAATATAATTAATATTATTATTATTAATAGTTGAGTTGTGATTATCGACCACGTAGATATTATTATTATTAAAATCTAAGGTGACGATTTTTCATGTTCATTTTGAATCGGTTGTGTCCACTCTATTAATGCTATTGCCACGTCACTGATACTCTCAGTCTTTAGGCTTGGTAAAATGTCATGTGAGACAAGGGAGTTGAACCTGGACCTGTCTCTCCATTCTTGGATATTATTGCCACGTCACTGATACTCTCAGTCTCTAGGCTTGGTAAAATTTCATGTGAGACAAGGGAGTTGAACCTCGACCTATCTCTCCATTCTTGGATATTATAGTCAACCTAGGTTACTTAATCGTGTATATATATCATGAAATGGAAAAAAAACTTTCAGGTTTAGAAATGTTTTTCAAGAATAAAGTTTTGGAAGTTCTCATAAAATAAATAGCTATTTTTTTTAAAATATATTTTTATAATATTTAAAAATAATCATATTATTATTTTTTATTATTGTAATGCCATAACCAAAATTAATGTGAAACAATAATTAATGTTTATTAGAATGAATAAATAAATATATATATATATATATTTTAAGTAGATGTTCACTTATAATTTAATTAAGTTTATTATAAATTTTATCATGGTTTTTATTATATTTTATTGGGTTTTTTTTCTAAGTAAAACTATATCTATTAAGCAGTTAAACTAGAGTTACAATTCTCATCCTCGGAAATGGATGAATCCATGATGGAGGGAATAGACAAAACGCTACTGTCCAAAACTAGACTGCCCCTAGAGGGGAAACCAACCTTGAAAATCCAACCATAATATGCTGCCCACAATGGGAAACCAGCCTTAGTAGCAGTACAAAAAGAGATAAACAGAGCTAAACAAAGATAGCAGAAAAACCAGTGAACGGAGAAATTCGAAGAGTGAACTCTATGGAGAACCTTCATGCTAGTCGCTTGGGGGAGGCGATTCTTCGAGAATGCAGCAGATATATCCATAATCCAGAGTGTCCAGGCCTTGGTTTGCATCCTCAAGCGGTTCATGTGGAGAATAAGGAAGACCGAGGCGCTCCTCCGGTGAGTCCGCAAAGGCGATATCCTGCAAGAACGCTGGATTGTCTAGAGAGGCCATCACATTATGGTCATCTTTCTTTGAGGGGGTGTCCAAATGGCTCAACCCCAGGAGTCGCTTCTCTGCAGCTGGTTCAAAATCACTGTCATCTAAATCAGAGCTGGAAGCAGACTGCACGGGGAGGGCTTTAAGTTTGTGGGGGAGGAAGCTGGGTTCAGCAGCAATGGTGGATTTACGAGCCCTATTCTTGCAACGGGAGGAGGAGGGCGGAGCATACGAATCAGAGAGCTGCATGGGAGGAGCCAAAGGGTCGAAAAAACAGTGGGAGGTGAGGCCGGAGCAAGGATGGAGGGTGACAAGTCCGCCATATCCCAGTCAACAAGAAGATTCAAGTTCGTGTGGAGAGCATGTGGCAGAGGGGGCCACGCAGGGAAGCCCCTTCCCCCTGCTCACCTGCAACGCTGCCGATGGTGTCGTGGCATCTAAGTGATCCTGGGTAAGGCTCAATATTGTTGCAGAGTCGAGACAAAAGACGAATCCCAGAGGCTTCTAGCTAGAGCCGAGGGGGGCCAAAGCCACACAAGCATAGGGAAGGCAAGTAGAGCAGGCTGAAGAGCTGAGGGAGGAGCGGGAATGGCGAATCTCATAGCGCAGGAAGGAGTAAATAAACATGACGCTGAGTACGTCGAGGGAAGGGTGGTGCATGGGACTTTAAAGCCTAGCCCACGCGAGAAATTAACGCTTCGGGTATCCCCAGGCCATGGCACATGGGCGCGTCGTGTGGTGACCCACATGGGCGCCCCATGTAGCCCATCGAGACTATATAACACCTGCATCCGAGGTTTATTGGGTTTTTATTGTTATTATTTTTTTCAAAGTAGATGTTCACTTATAATTTAATTAAGCTTATTATAAATTTTATTATGGTTTTTATTTATTGTTATATTTTATTAGGTTTTTATTGTTATATAAAATATAATTATTGTGAATATTTTAAAAATAAATTAGATGAAAGTTTAGAAAATTTTTAATATCTTAAAATAATAATTTAATTATTATTAAAAAATTAAATTAAATGAATTAATTATTAAAAATAACAACTTATTTAATAAATAATAAATTAATTAATTGAATAATAATAAAAAAGAATGGTCAAAGTTAAATAATAATAATTAAGAAATGAAAATACATAAAATAAAATAAGTTAAGGTAATTATGATAATTTGGAAAAAGAAAATCATAAAATAAATGTCAATAAAGAATGAGTACTAAATAGACTTGATTACTGAGAATAAAGAATAAATTAAGAAAAGGATAAGAAAAAAAAAAAAAAAAAAAAGACTAAAATGAACTAGATCATATAAAATAAATTAAAAATTAAACTAAAATATGAAACATAAATAGATAAAAATTGAAAAACTGAAAAGACTATTAAAAAGTATAATATAACTAAGATAAAAATAATTTATTCATCAAATTGTATCAGATTTCTTAACATTAAGATGTTGAATGTCATTTTTGGATATTTACTCTTGTGTAGATTAAGAGTTGTCCAATGTTAAACAACTCTAAATCTACACACAATAAATATCCAAAAATGAAATTCAACATGATGAATGACTAAGTGTGGGAATATGCATACATGCATATCATTAATATGTTAAAATAGTTATTGAATTAACATCATGAAAATAAAATAAATAATAATTTAAAATTCACCAATAAAAAGAAAAGAGATTGAATAGTTAAAAAAAGTGAAAGGGAGGGTATGGTTAAAGGAAGAAAAAGGGATAAGAATTTTTAACAAATTAATGAAATCCCGATAAAAAAGATGAAAAATTTAGAAAAATAAAATCAAAATTGTAATTTAAAATATTAAATAAATAAGAGGAAGAATTGAATCGAAGGGCTTAATTAGCAAGATTATAGATAATGCTTTTTTTTTAATTATTAAATTTAGGACTACATTTTAAAATTGTTAGATTATTTTTCAGTTTTAAAAGAACTTCATATCTAAAGATCAAAGTTTACTTCTTTACAATTATGAAATCATTCTTCATATTTTTAAGTATCTCATCAAAATATTATCAAAACTCTTTTAAAACTTCATAAAATTCTAGAAATTATGTTCAAAAGCATTAAGATAAAATTAACCTTTTACTATTTTTAAGGTGTTTAGTGATGAGGTGTTTAGTGAACTTTCTCATCATGCATGATTTTCTAACCTTAAGACCAAAAAATCTACTTCCATAATCACATTACCTTATTTACTTTGATGAAACTAAAATCTCAATCCAAACTCCCCTTTACTATTGAAAAGGGTTGAAATTGAAAAGTGATACTTACTATATCCTCTTGCTTTTACTTCTCTTAATGATAGAATTATTTTTAGTTATTTTATTTTATTTTATTTCAAATTACTATTCTAGTTATCACTGCATACAGTTTTCCATTTTTATTTCAAAATAGAAATTTATGAATTTTATTTTGACATATTAATTTTGTATATATTTTTAAATTATAGTTTCATCAAAATTTATTATTAATAATAATTCTATCGATTCATAATACACTTTCTTATTAACTCATTTGTTTTTTTTTAATATTATATTTTTTATTTATTTAATTAATTTATTTATTCTCATTAATTACATCTATTTCATTACTATTTTTATTTACTTCATTATATTATTATTTTATGATTGGTTATTATATTATATTTTTTATTTTTTTATTATTTATTTTCATTAATGACATCCATTTCACTACTATTTTTATTTACTTTATTATATTATTAATTTATGATATGTTTATTCTAATTTATTATAGTTATATTAATTTAATTATTATTATAGAATATTCTCATTTCTTAATGTTCATCATCCATATTATTTAGTTGTCTTGGTCATCTTTTTATAAAATATATATTTTTTGTTTAATATTATTTTTTTTTAAATTATTTATTTCGAAGACTTTCTCTCTCACATTCCCAAGTAAGTTGTGAATATCTTCTTTACTGTGGTTTAAAAAAAAAAAAAACATTTTATTTTCTTGCACACCATATAAAGACCTAATTAAGTGGAAATGTTTTTTTGTATTAAAAAATTAAATGTTCGGGAGAGGACATGTAAATGAAAAACCACCTATCAGGGTAGTTTGGACAATTATGGGTATCAGGGTAGTTTGAACAACTATGGGTCACACGGTTACCTGCCCAAAATTGTCCTTGAAGGAAAAGTTAAAAGATAGAAAAATGAAAAATGAGAAGGTTAATGAACTTGAGGTGACTTGAAGTGAAGGAAATGCATACATTTAAAAGAGTATTCTATAGGGAAAAATTTTCCCTTTTCCTACTGGTTGGCTAGGGGTATTTTCTGGAACACAAATTGTTCTTGATTAAGTCTGGATTACGACAAGAATCTTTTTGAATCCTACTTATAAGAATGCACCTCAGCTTTTACCCAAATCAAAAACCTCAATCTACTGGCAAATTCACACCATCTCATTTCAACATGTGGAAGCTTTCCAATATATGGCTCAAAATCATTCAATATCATCTCATATATTACAATCTCACATCCACTCACCTTCAAGCAATTTCATAACTTTTGAACCTTCAAACAATGTTCAAATGCCTCCTTAAACCATATCAATGCCAACATTCACTCATTCATTTAATTACCAACATCCAAGTGTGTTTATACACATCATCCAACTACAATCTGCATTCTCAATCTAATTTAGAGACTTCATTTCAATCCCAATGTCAAATCTTGTACATGCTCATCAACCCAATAAACATGACCAAAATTCAATGAAGCAATGGACCATGTTTTAATATTAATTTGACATTATTTTAAGCAATGAAATGCTTAGACTAATCCTTACTCAAATGCGCCCTTTTCAAACATTCAGTCATTCAGATTTTGAAAATCTGTCTTCAATCTTTATTTAATACAACAGAAGACATTCTTACCACTTGCCAATCTGTAGTCGAATTCATCAATTGCTTTTCTGATTACTTGGATGCCTTTCACCTTGATATGCTCTTACTACCATACTGCTCTGCGTTTCTGTATCAAATTTCCAGCGCTTTCATTAAATTCAACCTTTACTATGCCCTTCACATTTTTGCAACTGAATCTTCAACTCATTGTCAAAACAGCTTCAAATTTACAGTACTGCGTTTCATTCGGTAACTCATTTACATATCTGCAAAATGCAATGATGGCCTACCATAATTTTAACACATGCTTGTAAATGCGCTTACCTCCCATTCAGAATGCGCCTCACCTACTCCATCCATCAGAAAATGTTCAACGCAGCAATTTATGCTGCAATACCACAGATCGACTTCAAAATTCACTGCAAATTAATTTCCACCATAATTTCTTCAACATCGCATTTCAATCAATCATTGTTTCGTTGCCAATGGACGGATTGTCCGGTCATTTGATAGAACTCTGTGTTTAATACCAAACCAGAACTCTGCATTCTTATTAACTTCGATTCCCAATTACCAGATTCAATTCTGGTTCCACATCTCAACAGGTCGATTGTGCTATGTACTTAGCCATCAATCGATTTACAGCAATTGGTTATACGCTCCATGGTTTCAATGAACGCATGCCATTTACCTCTGAATCTATACAGCGTGCAATACTTCTTCCGTTTGCATTCGAGCCACCATCAATAAACAACGTTCAGTTAACAATTCAAACAATGCATTCATTCCGGAATTAATGACAGCCTTCAGGATGACAAATACAAACTTGTAGATTCAATTTCAAATTAGAACAATCATTACAGCAAACAGGGGTTTTAAATCAACGCTTTGTACAACGCTCATTGATTTCTTCAACTATCTCAATCGAATTCGATCCACAGCTCTCAATTCAGATCGAATTCGATCCACGGCTCTCGATTTAACAATGTCTGCAAAATTCAATGTACAACTCCGCCAATTCTTCAATACTGCATTTGCGTAAGTAATAATCCATTATTCTATACCGTGCCTGTATAATGCTCCTTATTTAAGATTCTACTGCACCACTTTTGGTATTAATCAGTGACCTTCAGCAAATCGACTTAACAAAAACTGATATGCCCATATCAAACTAAATTTTGATATTCGATACAAAGCAGAAAACAGTACTCATTTGAAATTGATGCGTGCAACTTCTTAATACTGAAATCGATCATCAGAAAACCCAATTTGATTATGGGGTCTTTCTCATAAAACATACAACAATTCGTTATTATCATTTGAAGAGCATTCATTACAATACACTCTTTACGCAGAGATTTAACGCCTTCTACGTTCAACAATCACAGTTTTCAACTTTACCGATTACCATTAGTGTCCCACGATCCACACAACTTCATATAAAACAAACAATCATTCCATCGCGTTCGATTCGATGTCTTCACAACCAAATTATATGAAACGTGTATTCAACTTAAAATCTAGTTACAAAAAATATCCACCACTAAATGAATCGAACCCCACAATTCTGAAAACACATTGTTTTTACATTAACAAATGCAAATAAATACTTACAAACTTTCTTCGTGGCCAAATATTCAACAGTCGTGGCCCTTACAATTCGCTGAAGGCTTACAGCCTTGCTGTTCAAGCCTACTCTCAATCTCACACTCTCTCACAATCTCAATGTATTTTTCTCTAAAACCCCCTCCTATTTATACAATTTTTAAAAATGATCTAATTTAATGCTTTATCCCTTCAATTCCTCAACAAACCCCTAAATCTCTCAACATCCCTAAAAGATAGATTCTTATCCCTAAGACTTAGAAACTAATTCCAACTTAGGCTCCATCATTAATTCTAAATAATCTAGAAACTAATTTCTCTCACATTTACAAATTCTCACAAATAATTAATCACTCAAAATAATATTAAGATTTACATGAAATTTAATATTTCTTCAAAATATGAAACCCCCTAGCTTAGGTAAAATACAAGGTGTTTTTCTCGGAGCAAATGCTCCTGCATACATCAAATTTTCTACAAAGATGCAAAGTGGGTTTGAGATGTCGTTACTTGGTGAGCTAACATACTTCTTAGGGCTTCAAATATCTCAGCAAGAGAAAGGAATATTTATATGTCAAGCCAAGTACATCAAGGAAATGCTCAAGAAATTCAAAATGGAAGATTGCAAACCCGTCCTTACTCCAATGGTAACAGGTTGCAAATTGAGCATGGACAACTCATCTAAGGATGTGGATCAGAAGTTGTACAGATCTATGATTGGTAGTCTTCTATATGTAACAGCCTCTCGGCCAGATGTTATGCAAGCAGTTGGACAAGTAGCAAGATTCCAAGCAGCACCAAAAGAATCACATATTATTGCCGTCAAAATAATTCTTCGATATCTAAAGGGCACAGAAGAATATGGCTTGTGGTATCCCAAGGGTAAAAATCTCATTATTCAAGCCTTTACAGATGCAGATTGGGCAGGAAGCATTGATGATCGTAAGAGTACTAGTGGAGCAGCATTCTATCTAGGTGGTTGTCTCGTATCATGGTTGAGCAAAAAACAAACTTCAATCTCGTTATCTACAGCAGAAGCAGAATACATTGCAGCAGCATCATGTTGTACTCAAGTCCTTTGGATGAAACAAACTTTGCAAGATCTTCAAGTACAATTCAGTGAGCCTATTCCCATATTCTGTGACAACACTAGTGCCATCAACATCTCCAAGAATCCTATCATGCATTCAAAAACAAAACACATTCTGATCAAATATCATTTTGTTAGAGAACAAGTCGCTGAAAAGAATATCAAACTTGAGTATGTTTGTACAAAAGAACAAATTGCTGATATCTTCACTAAAACTTTACCTCGTGAAGCATTTGAATATCTTCGTCAAAAGCTTGGGATTCTCCCAAGTTCTCATTAGATTTTCCTTTTTCAAGAATATAAAGTGGGAGGGTAAGTGTGTACAGGTCTGCAGGACGATTGTGTGTCAGTGGGAGTGGAAGTGTGTACAGGTCCGCACGATGGTTGTGTTTCAGGGGGAGTTACCCTTTGCCATTGATGTCAAAGGGGGAGAGAATTTTGAAGGAAGAGGTGTCATGATCACAGGGGGAGTACTTGTGTTGCCATCAATGCCAAAGGGGGAGATTGTTGATTAGCGTTTGTCATTGATGTCAACCCAAGCAGCACCAAGGACTAACCCAATATTGCATCGGAATTTTTACCTACCAAATTAATATATTCACTAGAAAATTTGGTGGAAATTCTGACGGCCAATTCGTCGCTATTCCGACACATAGTCGTCGCAAGAGCGACAGTTTGAGGGCGGACAAAACATGGTCTGTCATGTCGTCGCAGTTTCGACGCACCTAAAAAGTGTTGCACTATCGACACTTCTTTCGTCGCTTCCGAACAAGCGTCACTCTTCCGACGTCTCACGAACCGTCGTGCTTCCGACGTTTGTAAACGGTCGCACTTCTGACGAAATGTGGTTCGACGTTTTGAACGTCGCTCTTCCGACGTTTGTAAACGGTTGCAATTCCGACGCAGTTTGGTCCGACGTTTTGGACGTCGCTCTTCCGAAGTTTGTAAGATGTCACAATTCTGACGAAATGTGGTCTGGCATTTTGAACGTCGCTTTTCCAATGTTTGTAAGTTGTCTCAATTCCGAAGAAATGTGGTCCAACGTTTTTATACTGTCGCTCTTCCGACGTTTCTAAGTTGTCGCAATTCCGACGTCTACAAGGCATCGATATATCGACGGCAGGTTCAATTTAAAAAAAAAAAAATGAAACTTTAAAAGATGAGAAACGTTGTTTTGAATATATTATATGAAGTAAAACAGTCCATGAAGTCATTACATTTTCACATCTGAAGATTGGAACCCAAATATCCATTTAGAAAAGTGGAAGTCTCACCCTAGACAGTGATAGAAAAATACCCCATGTCACATACAGGGACTTGATATAAAACCCAGTAACGGTCCACATGGAGATTATCGACAATCTAAGAAAGCATCCAAATATGCCCGAGGCATCTATAAGAAAGTGAAATAGTAGTATGTAGAATAGTAAAGCAACGGATAGAGTGCTGACGTCCATTGTTCCAAATACAAATTAAGGTACCCAAAACCGCAACGCGAGAGAAAACGCTAATCATGTGAGGAGTGTGATATGTCCAAAATATAAAAAGACCATCCAGACCATATCAATAAACCCATTGACTAAACCAGCAACATACGCTAGTTTTGAAGGCGAGAGTGATAAACAGTAATCATTTTCTTTTCACAAGAGAAAAAACAACATTTTGAATATATTATATAGTAAAATAGTCCATGAAGTGCTTCATTTTCACATCTGAAGATTGGAACCCAAATATCCATCCGGAAAAAGTGGAAGTCCCACCCCAGACAGTGATAGAAAAATACCCCATGTCACATACAGGGACTTGATATAAAACCCAGTAATGGTCCACATGGAGATTATCGAAAAATCTGAGAAAGCATCCAAATATGCCCGAGGCATCTATAAGAAAATGAAATATCAGTATGTAGAATACTAAAACAACAGATAGAGTACCGATGTCCATTGTTCCAAATACAAATTAAAGTACCCAAAATCCTTGAACAGAGAAAAACGCTAATGATGTGAGGAGTGTGATATGTCCAAAATATAAAAAGACCACCAGACCATATCAATAAACCAACAACATAGACCAACATCTCTAGTTTTGAAGGCAGAGTGATAAACATTAATCATTTTTTTTCACAAGAGAAAAAACGTTGTTTTGAATATATTATATGAAGTAAAATAGTCCATGAAGTCATTACATTTTCACATCTGAAGATTGGAACCCAAATATCCATCCAGAAAAGTGGAAGTACCACCCCGGACAATGATAGAAAAATACCCCATGTCACATATAGGGACATGATATAAAATCCAGTAACGGTCCACATGGAGATTATACAATCTGAGAAAGCATTCAAATATGCCCAAGGCATCTATAAGAAAGTGAAATAATAGTATGTAGAATAGTAAAGCAACAGATAGAGTATCGACGTCCATTGTTCCAAATACAAATTAAAGTACCCAAAATCCTTGAACAGATCAAAAAAAATGCTAATCATGTGAGAATTCTAAGTAAATTTAATCTATTAACATTGCGAATAAAATTACACCGAAGTCAAAAACATTTCCTGGCCATACTCATGGCAAATTTGTCATCAAAAAATCAAAAAATTAAGAAGAATGCCCTCATACGGGGAAACCAATCTTGAACGTTTAATTTACAGAATTCAAAAATATTACAAAGGTCCAGCACAGTAAAATAAACTAAAAAACGGCCCAATTAGAGTGGGTTTGCTAAGCAAGAAAAACAAATTAACCAAACTACTCTCACGGTGGTTCCTCCATGATTCGACACCATCCTTCGGAAGGTCCGGGATCACTAGGTGCTACGATCACTAGGTGATACCTCCACATGCATACCACGGCTCTCCCCTCCACGAAGGCCGAAGATGCGGCCCGGATTTTACGAGCTCGGACACCGTGGGACGGGTGCATTCTTCCTCCATTTGGGCCTCCTCGCGGAAGACCACAGTGACTAAAGTCGTGATTCTCGGGCGGTTGAGAGAGAAATTAAAGGAAAATTGCGCAGCGCGCGTCGTGGGATAAGGTGAACTAGCGGTGGGGAAGCGAGGAGCAGGGGAATCCATACGGTGGCCAGATCCTACAACCCGACCCCACCCACTCCTAGTATTTGGATATCGACCTGCGTAATAATCACTGGACTGGCCGGAAGTTGACTCTGTTGAGGGGCTGGAGGGACCGCGCAGGGGTTGACCTCTAGTGCTCCCCCTGCGGCAACGCATCCTATGATGCATGCGAGGCATGGGTGCAGTCTCAGGCGCAGTAGGCACAAGAGGAGACGAAGAAGCAGAATTCCAATTAACAGAGGAAGACAGACAGAGACAGAACCGAGAGAAATGCAGATATGCTGCAAGGTCTAGGTAGCAGTTCAGCTGGCCACTTCTCCTTATCGTCACAGTTAGTAGGCAGTGTAATCCAACAACCGACTCGTCCGAAAAACCATAGCTAAAAGCCATTTTCTCGACCCGACTGCTATGCAATCAAAGGACGCCTGTCATAATTAATCTCTGATCATTAATAATGAGAGCCGAAGGCCAGATCATATTGGAGCGTGCGGAATCGCTAAGAGGAGTGGAGGCCGATCTTGAACAGTGTTAAAAATTAATTAATGCGGATTTGATGTGAAAACTTAATTGAACAACGTTAAATGTTAATGCGATTGATATGAAATCGCCATATCCATGTCCCATCGCCTTAAACGCCATCGAATGCACCCGCAGCCGGGAGCAGGGCAAGTTTTTATTAAGGACACATGGCAGAAATTGATTGGAGCGGATCTTTGTTTTGGCCGCTCGCGCAGTAGAAATCCGGACCCGAAAAATATTAGGGCGAATTTGATAAGAAATTTGCGTCACAACTCTCCCTCCGTACGCCAGCCCAACTTCAGACCCTAAAAAGATTAGGGCGGAATTCATTTGGTTTTCGCGTCACAAAATTGGCCGACGTCAGCAGGCTATTTTGGAACGCGAATTTGGTTTGAATTATGGTTTATCGTCGTTTGAAGTCCGGCGGGCTCGACTTAAGAACAATTTTTTTTGATCCCATCTTATAAAATTTGTGTTGGTTTTCTTTGATAATACACATATTTATAATAAATCATGGGAATACCACACTAAACATGTGGAAAAGTTATATAAATAATTATTGAGAGCAATCATTTTTATGTAAAAATATCCAAATGTGCTTTTGGGAAATAAGAATTCGAGTATTTGGTTCATATTGTTTTAAAGGAAGGAGTGAAGTTGGAGCCTAAAAAGATGCAAGCTATTACAAAATGACCTATTCCTAAGAAAATCAAGGTTCTTAGAAGATTTTTTAGACTTACATGATATTATTGATCATTTATTAAGAATTATGCATGCATTTCAAGTCCACTCACATATCTCTTGAAGAAAATATCATTTATATGGAATGATGAGGCTACTTTGGCATTCTCTCTTTCAATGGATGCCATGTCTTATACACCAACATCGGTTGCACCTAATTTTGGTAAAACATTCATAGTAGAGTGTGAGGCACTAGAACAAGGAATTTCCGTAACATTAACACAATAAGGGATATCATTGGCTTTTAAAAGCAAGGAATTCAAAGAAAATATTTGGTGAAATTCAAGGAATTCACTTTTGTTAATAGGTTTATGTCACACGATGATACAGGGGCATTAAGCACTAACCAGCAATGTAGGAGGTTTTGTCCACATGTTGTGGCCAGGAGGGTTCGAAAACATTTGAGTTGGAACAGCTAGGTGTCAATACCTCAGCTGACTGTATTACTTAGACTAGTTAGAGTTGTAGGAGTCGAACAGTTTCAGTTAGTTGAATTATTATAATTAGACCTTTTGATTTCTAGAATGGTCCTCTCAGAGGAACCGAAGAGCCATATTTTATGTATATAAATTGTAATTCCTCGGATGAATAAAAGTAGAGAGGAAAGAGGAGAGTAGAGAGGGGATTTCTGCAATAAACCTCTGTGTGTGAACAATTGTTTCCAGTTAAATGATTTCCAAGCTTAGTTGCCATTGAATTATCTCGAACTGCTAATTTTGAAGAATTGTTTAACTGTGAGGTGATTGGGTACTGATAATTCCATTCTTCTGTCTTTGAATTCCCGTAAATTGTTGGATAACCCTGTGAACTCTCCCCACCTGAAGGCGAGGTCTGTGTAGAGAACCGGGGTCGTGAAAACTGTTCAAATATAAAAATCCCGCTTAATAAAAAGACAAGATTGTTGTGCTTTCGGAACCTGACCCGAGGATTGGACATGAGTTAACAAACAAAAGGATAGCGGAACCAGACTTGCACCCGTGGTCAAACCCTGTACCAAAACCACGAGCGGAATCACAAAAGCGGGTTGCCCATATCACACCGCTTTTGCGGAGTAGGTGGTATTTCCTATTCGCGAGCGATTCCATAGGGAATGCGACACGTGGCGAAGTGACCCCGGAAAACAACCGTTTAACCCACGCCATCGCACGTTAAAGCCCGACGTTGGAAGCCGAGCGAAATTGCCAAGAGTCGTTGATTTGGAGAAGGGCCATTGGACGGTGGTCGCACGTTGAACTTGCCCGGAGGTTAACTAAGGTGTGCAGAGGATAGCCAGGTACGATACGAGTGTTTGATTGGTTATTGATATATATATAGGTGGGGCCGGAGTATAATGAAATTGTTTAATTAAACGATTGGCGGATAATTAGCATAAGTCTGGAGCGTGATTGTTGTAAGGCTGGGTGGTGAAATATAGAGCTGAAAGTTCATTACAAGTTATTTATTTAAAAAGAAACGTGGAGTATAAATACAAAGTGTTGAAAGTTAAACATTGGTTATAAGGATTGGAGATAATATAAAGTCGAGAATATAAATTAAATTCCAACCATTGTGGATAGTATTTATTTATCAAATTCTACGAATTTGATAAATAAACCCAAAGAAAGAAGAAGTCAATTAAGACTCAGGCTGGAGGAAAAGAATGGGGTAAACCAAGGGAAAATGCTGACAGAGCGATTGTAGACACACCAGCTCTCCTTAGGGGTCCAATTTCAGTTTTGTTGCGTCACACGATGATCTCTCTTCTATGGCATTTACTTGTATTGAAGATCACTATTCTAGGAATAAGGAGTTATTTTCTCCAAAAATAACCCTAGCCAAACATTGACAATGCATCAAGGATATATTTCTATGCTTCATAAGCACATTTTTTCTACTTCTAAATCATGTCTTGGAAGTGGTTGTTGTGTTGGAAATTATTCACCAGTTGGTTTCATACCAAAGTCTTTTTCACATTTTCAGCATCCAATACATGAAAAAGATAATGGTTTAAAACAACATAAATATTTGAAAATTTGCAAGAATTGTCTGGCACACTTTGAATATGAATTTTGAAGTCAAGTGCATGATGCTGTATAGGATCAAATGTCATTTTGAATACCAAATGTTTCACAAGAAACTTCTCAACATGCTACCCTGCAGTAAGGATTAAATGACAATATTGCATCAACTATTTCCATAATAAAAGTGCACCTCAGTTATAAGACTAAACAACTACAAATGTTGTAGATCTAACAAGACCACACAATCAAATGTATTCCACAAGGGCAATACTGTATGAAAAATGAAAAGGAGTTTGCAACCAAAAATACCTTAGGCAACTAATTCAATTAGATACACCAAACCATCAGCAAAAAGGAAAACCGGCCTACTCAAAAGGCAAGCGTTTACCTCCTTTGACAAAATTTTGAGTTCCGAAACAAGGGCCTTTATTGTCTTGTCAATGCCCCTAGTAATTTGAATTGGGTTTGCACCTGCTGCAACAACCTAAAAAAAAAGTTTCATTTCAAATTATTTTCCACAAATTTAAGATACAACCATTGTCAGTTTTGTATTTCCTAACAAGCTCATAAATTTTGACAAAAGAACCAAAATTTTTTAATACCTGATAGCAATTTTTTCACTCAAAAACTATCTTAGACTCAATAAACCCAACCCAAAACTAAAAAAGCAAACACCATAAGACCCTACAAAAATGAATAGATGATCTTAATCCAGTACTATCGACAAAAAGTTACCTTTACACCCTCACTTATTAAACCCTGTGCTGTTGAATTTTAACTTCAACTGCTGCAGCAGAAGGACGGATGCAACAACAACATTTTTTTTGGAGGTTGCTTGCATGCCATCCAAAAATTTAATTCAGCATTTAAAATTCCTGCAAGTTTTTTTTGTAGACGGCCGCAGCCATATTTCTGTACAGGATTGTATTTAAACACAACAACCAACATTAACTCAATTCACCAACCAGAAATTAAACAAACAGAAATTTACCCGACAATTTTGTAAATTCAAAAGGAGGACACGTGGAGCATTAATATTGGATCGCATGAAATTGAAGGGAATCTGAAAACCTGAAAATCGGACCCGAATTTTTTATAGGGCACATTGGATTGAGAATTCGAGTTAAAATTAGGCAGACGTCAGCATCCCATTTTGGAACGCGAATTTGGTTTTAAATTCAATCTATTTAGACTTTTGAAGTCCGACGGAAAGGGTTCTTTAATGTTTTGATAGTTTAATTTTATGTATGCTTTAATATATACATATGTTTTAAACATATGTTATATATATCATATGCAAAATGAAAGGTGGGCCATAGAATTTAGTTTTAATTTTATTTTTTTTAAAAGAGGGTTTATTATAATATGTTTTATATGTTACGACATATAAAAATAAAAAGGACAAAAAAACTTGGTAGTTTTTTTTATAGACAGTACGTAAATTTTTTATTACACAGCAGTGTGTAAAAAGTGAAAGACTGAGTGTAACTTTTTAAGTGTGTATGCACAGCAGTGCGAAAGTGAAAAACACAGCAGAGTGTTTTAGAGACAGAGTATGTTTGTTTTGAACATACAGTGAGTTGGTTTTATGCATTGCGTTTTGTAGCAGTCATAATTTTGTAATCCCTCTCAGTGAGGAAGAAGTGTAATAGTTTTTTTTTGAGTTATTGAAGGGAATAGAAGTTTGTTTTCAAAGTATTGAAACTCTGTCTCCTGTCAAAGAAATTTTTATTTTCTCTGAGTTAAAATAAGGGAGATTTATTCTCCATTCATTGTTCTGGAATTTTTTAATATTCGAACATGTGCAAGAACAACAGATGTTGTGGTTCCATCCCAAGCTAAATCATTTGTCTTTGCCGCAGCTTGCCTTACCAACTTGGCCCCAATATTTTCAGCTGGGTCCTCTAATTCAACCAATAAAAAGGCCAAAACCATAGCATTGAGATACATTTCATTACACTGTCAATAACAATAAAATTTGACTCAGCCATAACCATTTCCTTTTATTGTTGTGAAAAGCTTTATGCATTACTCTAATGTGGCTAGTCCATAGGCCAAGTAGACCACTGGGTAACAAATATGTTTCCTTTCACCTTTGAGTTTTCAAATTATGCCTACCAAATCTAAGATATTTAAGAGGGGGAACTAATACAACGTTAAAAAGAAAACCAGAGCACACATCTACAAATTACCTCCTTAGCTACTGTCACACCATCATTAAATATTTTCGGAGAACCATGCTTGCTCTCCAAGACAACATTTTGCCCTTTGCCCCAAGGGTGACTCCAACAAGATCAGCAAGTTTGTTCACACCGCCTGCAAGACAAATTGACAATGCTTTTAGTAAGTGTGCAATTGAATGCTAGACCATATGCCAAAACAACCCTCCATGAAAAATTAAAATAACACATTAAAATCGAATATAAGTGGACAAGGAAAGATCCACCGCAGTGAAGTTTCACGTGCAGGTGACCTTCCTTTAAACATAATTTTTTCTCTGACCTACAATTTTTTTGTCACTGAGCCATCCTTGTTGAAGTATAACTCCTTTTCCATAGCTCTTGTATTAACTACCTTCTCTCTGTCACGTAATCTCAGAGTCCCTCTTCTGCTTGAGCGATTAAAGGAAATGGGTGAAAAAACTGAAAGAGAAGACAATTGTCTTCCATAATTATCAAACATTGCACCCAACTTCTTCCCCTTTCCATTGTTACCCAATGAGGTAGATGTGGCAATTGTTTTCATACTGCCCAAAGCAGAGGCCATATTCTCTTATGCTGAATATAGAATTAAAAGATCTTCATATTAGTATGAACCTTAAAAAACATGACTCCCATTGCTAAAAACCACTTTTAAGTTGTAACAGGCAAACTAAACAACTATCGCAACTTTTGGCAACTTCTAGAGCATTAAGAGAGAAACAACCAAAGAGAAATACAACCACGATCCTCATTTTAATGAGACCGGACTATATATTTGCATTAAGATAATAGAAAGAAATCACGACTATATTAAGGCCAGCACAAAACAATCTTTAACCAGTGTCTCTCGCGGCCTTCAGGTTGCCATGCTAGAGGTTGCATATTTTAAATTTAAATTCTTGACCTCTCGTGCCCATCTATGAATGCATCCAATGGGATATCTACATCAAATGCTCCTTTATATCCCCAAAAACAAATTCCCTACTACAAGAGCACCGGTATTGATGGATCACCCCACACCATCCCACCCACTAGAAACGGTGAAAAAGGAAACCCGAGAAAACTTCTGAAATATATCAAGATGACTATATGGGTGGTTCTTATGAATCAACCAACCATTCAAAACATGCTCATCAATCCAAACCATGAGTATTATGTGACGATATTCAAGAAGGCACTGAATCGGATTTCTGAAGCTATGTTAGAGAAACCCTAAACTCTCACTATGGAGAAATCATAGTAACAATAAAGTAACCTATGTAACAATAAAGTCGGATTCATCCTGGGAGTGGTAATGGGAGAAATCATAGTGAACAACAGAAAACATGCATAGTTGCTTACAATCAAATAGATGAAAAAACACATACAAAAAACCTAGATAATAATCGTGAACAAGCTTAATATTGAATTATGAACTGTAAAGGAAATTACAAAATGTGACATTACGAACCTGGTCAAGCGCACAAGCAAAAATATCCTGGACATGACCCTGGTTGACAAGTTGTATTGCTCATGATGCAAGAGGATTTGTACCTGCACCGCCAAGTCAATCAAAATCCATCATTATCTATACAATAAATACAAGTAATTGATGTAGTATTTTTTACTCTAAGATGCATTCTTATGATAATGTTAGAACATATGTTGAAAATGTCAAAACATACCTGAATAAGCTCCTCTTCGTTTCAAGAACAATTTATTTGAGTCGCATGAACTTGGAACAAGCCTCCCACGATCTGAAAGAGTAGCAACTAAGTCAACAGTGACTTTTTTGTTGCTACGCTGGATCAAGGGAGGTTTGCTCCAAGATTAAATCGCTCCAATAAATTATTCTCTAATAAACAGGGCCAACCACGTGAAGGTGGAAGCTCTTATGGCCCCTCCCCCCCCTCACATCACTCTCAATTCCCCAATACCCAATCTATATTTCATTTTTTACTTTCATGAGCATAAAAAAAATATTCAATAACTAATAAAAAAAAAATTCAACAAAAAGTACGCAAGGAAACATTGCAATTAATGCTTGACATAAAAATAGTATGATAAATGAGTTTTTTATATAACGCAAAAAACGTTCCAAGTATGGTAATGTTTGTCTTATAATAATACAATATTTTACATTATCAAATTTTGTTTTTCTTCTTCCTATTTCTAAAGCTCCTAATTACATCATCAATATCATCGTGCTCTACTCCTGTTTCGTGTCTTTCGACCCGCACTGCTGACCTAGTTGCGTAGTCACGATGTCTGGTCTCATCCAGTGACGGGGCATCGCCTACAAAAAAAGATAATATTAAATTTTAATTGTCAGTTTTTAAATATCATCGAACTAGTTCGGTAATATTAATAAAAAAAATTGCAATGAGATTATTTACCTGGTGCACCAGTTGTCGTCGCTGACCTAGTTGTGTAGTCACGATCTCTGGTCTCATCCAGTGACGGGGCATCGCCTACAAAAACAAATAATATTAAATTTTAATTGTCAGTTTTTAAATATCATTGAACTAGTTCGGTAATATTAATAAAAAAAATTGCAATGAGATTATTTACCTGGTGCACCAGTTGTCGTCGCTGACCTAGTTGCGTAGTCACGATGTTTGGTCTCATCCAGTGACGGGGCATTGCCTACAAAAACAGATAATATTAAATTTTAATTGTCAGTTTTTAAATATCATTGAACTAGTTCGGTAATATTAATAAAAAATTGCAATGAGATTATTTACCTGGTGCACCAGTTGTCGCCGCTGACCTAGTTGCGTAGTCACGATGTCTGGTCTCATCCAGTGACGGGGCATCGCCTACAAAAACAGATAATATTAAATTTTAATTGTCAGTTTTTAAATATCATTGAACTAGTTCGGTAATATTAATAAAAAAAATTGCAATGAGATTATTTACCCGGTGCACCAGTTGTCGCCGCTGACCTAGTTGCGTAGTCACGATGTCTGGTCTCATCCAGTGACGGGGCATCGCCTACAAAAACAGATAATATTAAATTTTAATTGTCAGTTTTTAAACATCATTGAACTAGTTCGGTAATATTAATAAAAAAAATTGCAATGAGATTATTTACCTGGTGCACCAGTTATCGCCGTTGGGACTGTTTCCCTGTCTTCCTCTCTGGTGGTAAGATCCTCAAGGGAAACATTCTCTGTCATTTAAACAAAAAAATTTATAAGGACAACCATCAAGGTATAATTAGAAAAAATTATAAGTGGAAATTAATTACCGTCACGGCCCTCACTGATAGTAGCATTGTCGGCTTGGTCCCCACTACCATGATCATGTTGCACGTGAGGATCATCTACATCTGGCTCTAAAACTAGGTTATTTGCCTCGTCGGTAGTGTTGCTCCCCTGATTTAAACAAAGTTGTTAGACATTAAATTTATGGACGAAAACAAACATATTGAAAGGTTAATGTTTTACCTTATCAGGCATTCTGGATCTTGGGACCCGCCCCAAGCTTCTGCGACGTTCAACTACGGCTTGATAGCCGAAATGGAAAGCGATATTTTTATCTTCCTCTGTAGTTTCTGTTCCGAATTCATCACCCTACATTACATATGATTGTGTATTTTTAATCATATTTGATAGGATTACAAAAACTTTAGAAGGCGATACAATTAATTATAAGATGTTTAGCTACTTAGTTACAATTCTTGCAGCTAATTTCAAGTAGCCGCCCTGACCTAGCTTGTAATGGCCCTTTTTCTCAATCCTAGCTTTGGTTGCCTTTGAGGTGTCAGGAAACCTAGCATCAACAAAATTTAAGTCATATATGACGTAGCACACTTTTATTTTAGACATAGAGAAAATTAAAGCTATTGAATTAAAGTTGTAATTTACCTTGCGGGTCCAGTTGGCATTTTTCCTTCTTTCTTTGCCCTTTTCTCTTTTCCGTCATGCATGAGTGCTCTCCACTCACTCTCTGGAACTGTGAGATGACGCTCGTATCTAGGGTTAAATTTCAATTGCATCCTATAGGTGTACCTGGTATATTTCAAATATTTGCCGGCTACCCGAGCCACCGTTGTTCTGTCAAATGTGCCGACCCCAAAAAGGGCTTCTAGATAATCTAGAAGTTCTTTTTTTAGGTTGGAATTCTGGGAATTCCACCCTGTACGTATGGTTGGGCCAAAAATTACCAACGCATGGCTCTCCAGAATCCTGTAGAACTCATTGTTTCCTACACAGAATAAAACCAAAAGAAAAAGAAGATATTATCATTAATTTTAAAATAAAAATCATGATAAATATGTTTTAGATAAAGTACATGAAATAGTTAAAATATTAAAATTTACCTGGGAGTTGTACATGCTTTATAGGGACACCCTCATCGTTCACCAACAACGTGCCATTAATGGTCCCTATGGAGCTGACACGTGTAGCTCCAGGAAACACAATAATGTAGTTGGCCATATCAGCCTCATCATTGCCAACATGTTCAGCGGTTGGCTGGGTGTCTGCTTGGGCAGGGTGTGTTTCTTGGCTGGCACCTAAAGGAGTAGAAGGTGTACGAGAGGGTTGTTGGGCAATCTCTTTCCCTTGTGTCCCACTACCACCAACACCGGGTTCAGCAAGTGCCAGAAAACGCTACATACAAAAGAAATTTTTGTTAGTTTAGTCAATGTAAAATTAAAAATCAAACTATCACAATTCATCTCATGCAGAACAAAAAAAATATCCTTTTGAATTTTTATTATTACCTGATATGTTTCTAGCTGGCTCATAAGTTTTTTTATCCTCTCTTCTGTTTCAGGTGTTTGAGGCACGTCTATCAAAGTATTAAATTTCGACCTTGCATCTCGTGCCTTTTTTCGCAACAAGAACACTGGAGATAGGGATGAAGAAAGCTCTTCCTCAAAGACGGAATCATCAGGCGTACCATGGCTAGGTGTCTGCATATTTGAACAAAATTAATATTATTTCAATTATGTAAATAACTAAAATACCTGAAGATAGAGAAATGCTGGCACTTTACATGTTCTTCCGCTGGCCTCTTTCCGCGATCATCCCATATCGGGGTTATTCCTGTACTGCCCTGATCAGTCTGCCACATTGCAATAAAATTGTAAATGTAAAAACTTGAAAACAATATCTAACTTGAAAACACAAAATGAAAACTAAAATAATTTCTAATAAGACATTGGAAGACAGAGTTAGAGTTTCAAATATGCCTTGCATTGAATTCAGTCCTGGAAACATGTCATTGCACATTAAGGCACCCAAACAAGAGACGAGTTGACAATGAAGACCTTATTGAATATATTGTTGGAGAAACTTCTAGTAAACTTGTTGTGAAGACCTCGAGGACATTTTTGGAGCAACATTGTTGAAGTTGATGGTATAGCATTGTTGGAGACGATCTTGAAGGGCCTTGAAGTGAAGCTTTTGGAGCAACTATTGAAAAATCCTTAGAGCATTTAAGTAAGGCAATTTCTATATTCCATCACCTTTTTCCTTTCAATATCCTTTAAACGATTTTGTTGATATTTAATGTTTGAAATCACGTTATAATTCCTTGATTATATGTGTTTGGGGACTTTCCCTTTGAAATTACCCAAAAATACCCTGGCAATTTTATCTTCAGGATGCATGTCTGACCCTATTGTTCGATATTTTGATTGATAGTAGTAAACATAGAGAGTTAGGGGGCTCTTGACTTGGTTTGGTTGGGCCATTAGATCCCTAACATCTACTATGGAGAACCCCCCTTGAGTTGGAGGAGAGCTAGCCCGAATTTAAAAGAGGTTGGTGAGGTGACAATGGGGCTATTGAATTACACATGGTATCACACTTTAGCTTTAGGACTTTATCTTGAGAAGTGCGAGATTTTGCTATATCAATTCTCAAATTGTTTACAACACTATTGTTAAGAACTAATAAGAAGTGGTGTTGAGGGGCTTTTGGGTATAAGAAACAATACCATTTAAAAACTAGGGTTCTCAGTCCTTGGCATTCCTTCACCTGGGCCTAGGGGCACACTAGAATAATTTCACACAAAACCATGCAAACTTAAAAGTAACTTAACAGATCCATAAAGTAATAATAATCATAATTCCCAATTTCCTATTGTACGATATGATGCAAATTATTCAAACATGAAGCAATGAAGACATGCAATGTCTGAATTTCAAGATTGATGAACCAATACAAGAAGTTAGAAACTACAACTTTGATTCAATACTCTGTGTCCTAACTCCGGGAAGGAATCTAGTTTGTAGTACATAACATGCATCGTGTATTATCAATTCTTAATTGACAACAACTAAAGGACATCTACCTCATCAATTCCTTCCCATTTTGTGTTTTTATGTTATATTCCTTATAAAAGTGTCAAATTTCTCTCAAAGTAAGCAACCACTGAATAAAATAAAAAATAGTTGAGATATGATCGAGAAATGGTCATTTATTTCTTGAAAGGATCTTCACAAATTCTTTGGTTGTTTTTCATCTCGAGAAACAAGAAATGACCTAAGAAACTATCGTGATGTAATATAAGAAACAACACGGTGCAATGGCCATTTTCAAAGCCAAATGATGTCCATTGAGGACATGGCCTTTATTTGGTTCCTGTTTCATAGGAGTTTCGGGTGGAAATGGAACTTTGTTCTACCATTTCCAGTAGTAAAAAGGGAAAACCTTCTTTTTGCATGGGAAATAATTTACCTTTCCTTTTTCAAGATAATCTAAATCACAAAAAATATGAACTATACTGCACACATTCTTGGATAATGTGAAAGTGGAAAAGGAATACACTACACAAGTGATGCACACATGTACATTTGAACACTAATAAATTTTTGTAGTTGAAATGCAATGCTTGTTTTCATTTAAATGTAGGGTTTTTAAAGAAGGGAGAAATAATGGCTGCCAAATTAATAAGCGTTTCTTTGGGAAAAATTTAAATCTTGTATTGGGTGATGAAGATAATAGAGGGTATTTAATGTTGATTCTTGACATCTAGAGAGAACCCTACAGCCTAACACAATCCAATGGAATTGACCAAAAAAACCAAAATAGAGTCAACCCTACTATAGGAGGAAGGGCCTGCAGTAAGAACTTACCATTTTGCAAGAGCTAAGGGCGAATTTTGTTCTACAAGAGCTGAGGGCGAATGCTAAGGGTGAATGCGGGGCGAATTTTGTTCTACAAGAGCTGAGGGCGAATGCTGTTCTGCAAGAGCTGAGGGCGAATGTTGTTCTGCAAGAGCTCAGGGCGAATGCTGAGGGAGAATGTTGTTCTGCAAGAGCTGAGGGCGAATGCTGAGGGCGGATTCTATTCTACAAGAGCTGAGGGCATATGCTGAGGGCAAATGCTATTCTGCAAGAGCTGAGGGCGAATGCTGAGGGCGAACACTAATAGATTTTTGTAGTTGAAATGCAATGCTTGTTTTCATTTAAATGTAGGGTTTTTAAAGCAGGGAGAAATAATGGCTGCCACATTAATAAGCGTTTCTTTAGGAAAAATTTAAATCTTGTATTGGGTGATGAAGATAATAGAGGGTATTGAATCTTGATTCTTGACATCTAGAGAGAACCCTACAGCCTAACACAATCCAATGGAATTGACCAAAAAAACCCAAATAGAGTCAACCCTACTATAGGAGGAAGGGAATGCAGTAAGAAATTACCATTTTGCAAGAGTTGAGGGCGAACGCTGTTCTGCAAGAGCTGAGGGCGAACGCTGAGGGAGAATGCAAGGCGAATGTTGTTCTGCAAGAGCTCAGGGCGAATGCTGAGGGCAAATGTTGTTCTACAAGAGCTCAAGGCGAATGCTGAGGGCGAATGTTGTTCTGCAAGAGCTGAGGGCGAATGCTATTCTACAAGAGCTGAGGGAGAATGCTGAGGGCAAATGCTGTTCTGCAAGATCTGAGGGCGAATGTTGTTCTGCAAGAGCGGAAGGCGAATGCACGCGTGATATTAGACGTTAATGTAGCTATTGCGACGGATATAAGTTTTGTATTTTTAATAAAATCATTTTTATGTAGCGCGCATATAAGTTTCATATTTTTATGTAGCGCGCATATAAGTGTCGTTATACCGATGGCAGAAAAAGCGTCGCTATTGCGATGGATGCCTCCAAACGTCGCAATTGCGACACTTAGATATTGTGTCGCACTTGCGACGTTTGGAGGCAGTCATCGCAATAGCGACGCTTTGGGGCATAGTGTCGCAATTGCGACGTCTTCCTCCAAACGTCGCAATTGCGACACTTTTTATAAGTGTCGGTATTGCGACACTTTTCTATAAATGTCGGTATAGCGACGGTTTCGGGCGGGATTGAAAAAATTTGGGGAAATTTCCGACATTTGGTCAAAAGCGTCGGAACCAAGTTTCGGAATTTCCCCCAAATGTAGTAGTGATAGTCAGATTTCCCTCCTTCTAGTGCACAAAATATTGAGGCCCTAAAAATCGGTGCAATAACAGCGAGGAAAACCATCTGGTCAAGGACTTAAAAACCGTCCCTTTTCCGTTTGGAATAGTGGTTTCGACTGGATTTATGGGACCAGTTTCCCAGTTTGATATAGTTGGGGTGAATGGATGATTTTATCACTAAGTGGAACTTGATATATGGAAATATAGGCAAGCTTGTATTAAACAATGAATCTATGTATTATGTATCCCGGGATGAAATATATTCTCTGTGTGATTTACAAAATAACCTTTCAATGGATGTAAATAAAGATCATACATTCACTTAGAGATATGAAAATGTTTGAGATAATTGATTTAATTAAATAGTTAATTAAATCAATTGAATAAAGCTTATATTGCAACTTTAAAAATTCTTGTATTGCATATACATCAAATGATAACAACATAACATGTTCAAAAGTGAATTAATGTTAAATTGTATTCAAACAAATATATAAAACAATACATCATAAGATAAATAACTATTTCTCATTTGAAGCTCAAATACAACACATAGGATAAAAATACCATATATATGTTTACTCTGCTCATCTGAGAAATAATACTTGCTCCAACATTTTCTATTAAGAAAACTTTTAGTGTACAGAAGTGCAACACCAGTAGAGTCTTCTTTCCAAAATTTCAGGACCCCTTCTTCAAAGACATGAAGGGTTTTAAATATAAAAATAATATGTCTTAAAATAGTTATTAAAATAAAAAGTTGAGGAGGTTTAAAAAAACCCTCCTTAAAGTAAGTGGAATTAAAACAGAAATAGAAATTATAGGGATGACTTGTTCAAGGACTGTCCTGTTGTCTCCTCTTCAATTTGTTCGTTGAGATAAATGATATTAAACATAGGCTTAACCTCTGGAGGTTGGTCTGGCCTAATGCATAGGTGTCCAGTGAAAACACCATTGGAAAGTGGGGGAAGCATGTAGGAGGAAGTACCCGTGAGACATCACAATATAAGCCACTAGTTTTCAGGCTTTACTAAATATCTCCAATATTTCTCCCAATCTAGCTTTTCCAGCTACATGATATGTTCTTCTTTAACCTTTGACACTTCTTTCCACTATCTTATCAAGTCTTTTACTAAAGGTAATGCATCGAGAGGACAATTTTCCATAAGATTAGTTGCAATGATATTTTGTCTAACAGTCTCCACAATTTTTGTAGCAACATCCTTTTCCCTACAAATGGCTCTCTCTACTTGCTTCAACTGTATATCCTAGTCTGTAAATAATATTTCTTTCTTTGAATCCTCAATCCTAGGCAGGTTGGCCTTTCGGCCATCAACATAATACTACCAGGTGAAAAACTAGGAGACCTTATCATTTATGTCATCAAAAATAATCCTCAAATCCGCAATGGGATTCACAAGTGAATCACTCTGTTCACACAATTCAAGAATAATTGAAAATTTTTGACAAAAAAACAACCTGTTTTTGTGCCAATAAAGTGTTTAATTCTAAGGCCTCTTTCCTGAACTCATCAATATTTGGGTTATCTTTTACTTGCTCAATAGAGAGTTGTAATTGGTGAATTACAGTATCCTTGGAACTAATTTCACTTTGATGTTGAATTTTTATTTTTTCCATGCTCTCCTAGAGCTTTGCGATATGTGTTATCAGTCCGCCAGATTCCCAATGTTGAAGAAGGAATCCCAACATAGGTAACCACAAACCAAGCTTTTGACTTGATAGCTAGCCCTATCAAGTCGGAGAGGGATCTCTCCAAAGGGTCATAGCCAGGAGGGCTGGAGCAATTAGGGTTTTAGACTAGGTATGAAATGCAGGCATTTTTTTTTATTTGGGGTTGGGCTCATTGAAATGAGGATAAGGTCAAGGGGACTAAATTAGAGCCAATGAGATGACATTGCAGTCCATTCGATGGGTCAAGTTAGGTAGGAAGGTTTAACACTTAAAGGTGATTTTGATGAGATGAATAGACCAGTGAGGAGTTAGGAAGATCATATGATATGAATTCTCACTAAACTGAAGAAAATGGACAAATTATGCAAAATTCCCCAAAACAGAGCATGAAAAACATGATTTTTTCCTTTCAACTTGAAATTAATCATATCATAGACATGAAAAGGTTTATGAGCTTACAATACATTCATACAAATGATCACATCTAAAAAACTATGTCAAACATTCATACCACATGAATCCCAAAGAAATAGTTGCAATTTGTCATTAAAATCCAGGCCAAAATGTTTCTTGATCAATACACAAACTTTCGAAATGATGCCAACCCTTGACTCCTTTGAAAACCTGAGCTAAATAGACCTCAAACCACCTCCTCTCATCCTCAGGGTCGAATCCATGAGTTGAGGGAGATATTACATGAAAATTTGAACTGAAAGCTACAGTGTAGGATGAGAAAAGTGACGCATTCCTATCTCTAGGAACTGATTCATTACACCACAATTGATTAACTTAACTAATGTATCTACCCTAGATAAAAGTAAAAAAATGACTTTTACATTCATATTGACCATTTACATTAGTCATTTTTCATTTCCCAAGGTGAAAAGTCAAACTGGAGAAAAATTGTTGAAGACTGTGAAAATTGGAAATTTCCTGGCAAACGCGCAGCGTGCAAGCAGAAAAAAATAGTTTGTTTTCAAAGTTGGTTTTGAGTGCCTTCCCGGTGTCCAAATAAACTCCATGATAGCTCATTGGAAATATATCTAAGTCTAGTTTCAAAATATACCTCCAGTTTCCAAAATGATACTCATTTTCTTTGTCAAAAACGTTATCTCCCAATATTGGTAAACACGCAGTGAGTAGGCCAAAAAGGAGGCAGAAACATGAAATTTTGGTGGTTTTTTGCATTGTTGAGGGACCAGTTCTCCTCCAAATATTCTGAAACTTTCTATGGGTGATGTAATAATTATTATGAACCTTCTGGTGGTAGCCATTTTTCAATTAGAGGCCCCAAAAAAGAGCGCAATGTCCAGGTCACTGCGCCTTTGGCAAAATTTCTGTGTTGAAAATTGCAAAAATTTACTGAAATGAACATAAGTTCAAAAATGTGCCAAAATTATGAGGGTACTTTCTCATTGAGTGCTTGAGGCATGGAGTGACACCTCAGCAAGTATATCCAACCTTTCTTTCTCTCTGTGCTTGGTCAAATTTTCAATTTTAGCATTGGCTCTTTTGAGCTTGGCCAATGCAATTCTCTCTTTCCGTGCATGAATTTTGACCCTTGTTCTCAAAAATTCATTTTCCTTATTGGCCTTCTCAATCAACTTCTCCAAATGTAGATTGGCTCTATCAAGCCATGGTTCCCTGTACTTGCTGATTTCTAGGGCAAGTTGTTCATTTAAAGTAATTTGATCTGCTAGCTCAGCTTCCCTTTGTCTCTCTGGGGCTAGAGCTCTTTTCAACCCTCTAATCCTTTGTCTTTGTCTTGGAGGTTGATCCTCCTCATCATCAAGTTCACCAAACCTTTCCAGTGTTTCTTCAAGCAAGGCTTTAGCCTTCTCTGCCTCTCTTTGTGCTTTGATACACTTCACCTCATTTATGGCCTGCTTGGTCTTCAGTTGTTGATTTTCTCGCTCAAGAAAGTCAACTACATATTTTTCCCTCTCAAGATTAGTTTCAAGTTCACTAATCTTTGCCTCTTTGCCTTTGATTTTTTCACTGGTAATTCTTTCTTCATCTTCCTCACCTAGGTCAATCAACTGAAATTCATGCTCTCTCTCATGTTTTCCCTCCTCATCATCAATGTTTGACTCTTTTTCCTTTTCCTTTCCTTTGTCTACCTATTGTGTTGATGAAGAAGGCATGGCCCCTTTCACTCCAAATGAAGCAAACACATGCCTATAGCCTCTTTGATAAGTTTTAGGAAAAGGGTGAACCTCAGTCAAACTAGCCCTTGTTGCCTCAATATCTTCCTCACTGCTGGATGACTCTGAATCGTGATGTGATGGTGATGTAGGGGTATAGAAAGGTGAAGAAGAAGGATCAATATGAGGTGAATGAAATTGACTTGGTGATGATGTATGAGCAGCAAGCTGAGATGGGGGAGTAGATATGGGAGGATGAGATGATGAGGGGATATTCATATCATGTTGATTAGGTGGGGTAGTGAAAATTTCATTTGTTATGAATGTGTCCCATGGAATGTTCATTTGATCAAGCTAGTACATGAATATCATTTTGATGAGGGGGTGGTGGAAAATACTCTGCATTTGATGACTATAGTCTCTCTTTTGTGCAATATAATCCATTTTGTCAATGTTGCAGGAGAGGTAATAGGGTATGTGAAGTATTCTGACTCTAGTGAAGTGCATGAGGAGCCAGATATGATAGGAATAAAGTCTAGAAAACCTCCCCTCACAGGTGAAGTATTTCATGATGACTTTCATCATGGGGACATATCTATCAAGGACATGAGAGAAAGGTAAAATGGTCTTTTTATCATCCTTGTATCTTGGTTTAAGATATGGTTAATAGTAGGAATGATCAAGGTTTCCATGCTTAAGCCATTTTTCTCCTACACTTGGGATCCCTGTAGCAGCTTCAATGATATTAGTGGATATAGTAAATGTGACCCCAGCAAGAGTGACCTGCCTATCATGAATATTGGAAATGAAAAACCTTGTCAACATAGGGTGATACTGGATCTTTTGCACTTTGTCAAAAAAATCAAAACAACCAACTTGTTTAAAACATGACACAGTGAGGGGAGAAGCCATGATATCTTTTGTAGTTGCCGGTTCATATCTGATGATTTTCCCTCCTTTATTATATTATTTCTTTTTTGGTGTTTTCTCCTCACTGACATTTCTGTTTTCCTCTTCAGACATTTTGAATTGGAAGCCTTGAAACCCTAGGGTGAATGAAATGAGATGAAGGGAGTGTGAGGTGAAAGGAATAGCTTAGGCAAATGGAGGGAGTGAAAATGTAAATGAGAACCTAGGTCTATGAAAACCATAGGATTCAGTAGTGTTTATGAATGATATATGTTTTCTGGATGAGTATGGAGATGATGCATGGAAATGGGATGGGAAAATGAAAATTAGGGTTTCTTAGTAAGAAAACACTTCAAATCTCTTTTAAACACAAGATATAATTAGTGAGAAGTTTTTTTAGGGTTTACTCACTGATTTAAAGATCCTTAAAGAAATTTATGTCGAAATATGAGCTTGTTGGATGTTGTGAAATGATTTGAAACCCTATCTGAGCAAACGCGCAACATCCGGGAAAACGCGCAATGTCCGAAGGCAAAGACGCAGTGCCTGAGTATTTTGGTCAGAGGTTGATCGGGTAAACATGCAGTGTCTGAGGGTAAACGTGCAGCCTCCAAGGGTAAACACGCAGCGTCCAAGAAAACGCGTAACGTTTAAGGCAAACGTGCAACGCCTCTAAAATTTTGTTGATTTGCTAAAAAAAAACTTGAAATTTCTCCTTTGCAGCAAACTGCGGATGGATGAATGAAGACAATAGGTTTGATTTGAGTATTTTAAATGGCTTTATATATTTAAGGATTTGAATTTTTTATTTGAATTACCCACTTTCCTTATGTTCACTTTTTCTTCTCATACTTTAACACTGATACTCTTTAACTTCTCTGACTTTTTGGCTTTGTAGGTTGATCAAATAATGAAGCTTGGCTTTCTTTGTTTCATTTTGGCCGGAATGATTGCATTGATAGCTAGGGATGAATTTATTACATATGAAAACATAAAATTAAATTTGGAAATATAAATAAATTACATATTTGATTTTATATCAAAATGGAATTTTGATATAAAAATCATTAAAATCAAAAATTACAACTTGAAAATATAAAATTACAAAGTGATGATCTTCTATATAGGAAGATAAAATTCTGTTTGATTCCCTCTTATATATTTGTTGACTTTATTTTAATGAAGTAATGACCTTGAAAAACAAAAAACCTAATGACCTAATGAGACTCTTTAAACTTGATTTTCGTGACTGAGCTTTGACTTAAAACAAATCATGGTGAAAAGAGCATTTTCATAGGCGTTGTTATGCTCAAGGAGACATGGGAGTGAGTCAGCCAATATGACCTTCTAAGGGAGAATGAAGTTTTATTTGAGGAAAGCTACCATCAGTGAAAGAATTTTTAGCATGACCTAATGGAATGATATAAATTTCAGAATGAGACACCTAATATGAGAAATGAAGAAATGATATCAGTCACTGATGGAAGAATGCATATTCTGACTCTAACATTGGCCTTATTGGGGATGGCAGCTCTGACATAGGTGTCAATAACCATAGATCTCTGAGTTGAGGAGATCGGTGCTTTATTCCATTGGGCCAAATATGGTCAATAATAACTAAAACTGAAAGGTAGGACTGATTTTCTAAATAAACGACACAAACTGAATAAAAGTGAATCAATTTGACATAACTGAAACAAAGACTCAAAAACTAAACATACCCTAATGCAAACTTAATTTGAAAAATTAGAAACTTCAATGAAGCTCCATGGCCTTCACTTCGGGTTTTGAACTCCAATGTTTTTCTCACTTCACACTTGCATAAATATTAAACTAATATATACAATGAGGATGAAAATTTTCCTTAAGTTTCAGATCAGAAGAGATAGTGCTTCAGGAGCCTACCATTTACTGGCCCTCCTAAGAAACTTTGTCCATCCATTTCTTCCAAAATATAGGCATTCTATCCACAAGAAGCTGAAATTTTGAAAGGACCCTTCCACAAATTATCAAATTTCCCATGCTTACCTTTATCTTCATTTCTTGCATCCCAGCGGAGTACCATATCACCAAGTTTGAAATTGTCCTCTTTATTTTTCCTGCCATAAATCTGTTTGATCTTATCATGAAGTTTAGAAGTGTTGTGAAACACTTCCTCTCTTGTTTGCTTCAAGTGGATCATTTGATTGATCCTTCTTTGAATATTTTTTTCTTCACTTTCGGCCTCTTGCAGAATTTTCATGACTGGGACTACTAATGAATTAAAAAATATTGTATCTACCCAGTAAACTACTTGGAATGGATACATATCGATGGACATTTTGTTACTTACTTTGTCTACCCATAGTGCATTTATCAACTTCTTGTGCCAGTTATTTTTGTTAGCTTCCAGCATCTTTTTTATGATATTGACTAGAGACTTGTTGGAAGACTCCGCCAATCTGTTGCCCTGCAGATAATATGTTATGGAATGACCCAATTTGATGTTGTATTTATCCTATAATTCTGTCATTTTATTTTATTTAAAAGAATTTGCGTTGTCTATGATTATCTTTCTGGGACAGCCAAACCGGGACAAAATGTTAGCTTCAAGAAACTGAATAATGACTGTGTCAGTAGCTTGCCTGGTTGGGATCGCTTCGATCCACTTTGTGAAATAATCTGTAGTGGTAAGTATCCATTTATGCTGAGAAGATGAAGGCAGGTGTATCTCACTGATAAAATCCAAACCCCACTGCTGAAAGGGAGCTTCAACTGAAATAGGTTGTAAAGGTAAAGGTAAGAGCTTACGTTTACCTTGGAAAATTTGACACTCATGACAGCTCATGGCCGTCTTAGACATATCTACAAACAAGGTAGGCCAGTAGTAACCCGATCTCAGTACTTTATTGGTCGTATTCTTCCAGTAAAAATGAACTCCACAATCTCCCTTGTGAAAATATTTCATCACTTCTCTAGATTCATTTTCCACTAAAAATTTGAGAAATACTCCTCCTGGATCCTTCCAGTAGAGTGCACTGTTAAGAATACAATATTTTGAAGCTTTAAGTTTTAAGGATCTTGCCTTAATCTTTGTCATGTTCGGAGGAGGATTCAGATGTTGTAAGACATAAACAATATCAGCATACCAAGGGGATGATGAAAAAATATCTGATCTCTGAACTAAACTTACATTTTCTTCCTCATCAAACAGTGTTGATATGAGATTGATATCAAGTGCATGCAAATTAGACTCAGCCATGAGCTTGGCCAGGCCTAGCCCTTTAATCAGTTTGGTTGATCTGATCTCAATATCGTACTCTAAAAGTGTTGCTATCCATCTACCCCTTCTTCCTTCTGGGTCTTTTTGTATAAGTACTTCTTTAACCGTTGCATTTGGAACATATGCTAGAATACGTGAATGCACAATGTAAACTCAGAAGTCTTTGAGTGCTTTGAATAAATCAAATTCCTTCTTTTAAATTATGTTATATCGAAGAGCTACATCTCTTATGGTATGACTGAAAAAATCTATAGGCAGCATTGTCCCATCCTTTTTCTGCATAAGCACTACTGCTAAGGTATGCTCAGAAGAAAAAGAAAAAATGTTGAAATCTAAAGAATAATCAGGACTTGTCAACACTGGGGCAGTAGTTAAATAAAATTTTACTGAGTTGAATGATTTACGGGCACTATCTGACCATCTAACATCATTTTCTTTTTTGAGCATATTGGTTAATTCTTTGAGATGCTCTACTAGGTTGGGAATAAACCTGCGTAGGAAGTTCATCTTACCATTAAAGCCTTGAATTTCCTTTTTGTTTATGGGGAAATATATTTTCTGAATTGCTTCAACTCTACCAGGGTCTATTCAGATTCCATCTTTTGAGATAATATGTCCCAAAAACTTACCCTCTTCCATAGCAAACAAGCATTTTTTAAGATTTAGGGAAATCCCAAATTTTCTACACCGTTGGAATAAAACTCTCAAACGATGTAAGTGCTCTTCATCTGAATTTGAAAGAATGGTAAGATAATCTAAATAAATAACCAGAAAGACATATTTTTCATTACCAAAATCTATGTCCGTTGCACGCTGGAAATTGGCTCCGACATTCTTCAATCCGAATGGCATTTTGGCATATTTAAAGGTTCCCCATGGTGTTGTGAATGATGTCTTATCTTGGCCATTTTCATCTACAAAAATCTAATTGTAACTTGAATAGACATCTAACAAAGACATCATGTTGGCTCCTACAACTCTCTGAAGAATGTGATCCATCTTGGGCAGTAGATAATTGTATTTTAATGAGACTCTATTCAGATTCCTGAAATCTATACAAAGTCGAATCTCACCGGTCTTTTACCGCACTAGTTCCAAATTAGAGATCCAATATGAAAATATGACTGGAACAATGATGTCTGCCTTATAAATCTTATTTACCTCTTTCTCGATGGATGTAAAATTTTTTGGATTAATCCTCCGTCTAAAGGGCTTCTGATTTGGCTTGATTGGGATTGTATGCTTAATGATATCTTGATTATACACCTTTAGGTCTGAATAATTCCAAGCAAACGCATCAGAAAACTCAGTAAACAAATCAATGTATTTAGGCTTTACCTCTAATGGCAAGGAATTTGAGATTTTAATGAATTTCAGCTGATCAGTTGTTCCTATATTCACATATTCAACTCCTTTCTCTGTGGGAACCAAAGTTGGTTTTCTTGCCACATCATCCTAATCAAATAAATCTTCCAAAGGTATAAGACCTTTCAGAATGTTATTCTCCTTAAGTTGAAGAATGTCAATCTGCTTTGTTTCAATAACCTGATCATATTTATCATATACCTCACCCATAGAACAATTTTCAAATTCTCCTTCATTCTACAGGAAGTTGTTCACTAGCTTATCATCCCAGAAAACTTGCCAATATTTTAAGTTATCCGGAATAGTAGGCCTGTGCTTTATATGGATCTCAAAATTTTTGTTAGAAAATTGTAGATATGAAATTGCTTGCAGCATTAGCCAATGAATCAACCATCAAATTCTGCAATGTAGGCACTACCTTAAGGGTGTATTCAGGAAACAACTTTAAAATATCAAGTACTAGATTCCTATACTGTCTCATTCTCGGGTGATTGGCTTGGTACTCACCTTTGAGTTGCTTAATCACTAGCTCTAAATCTCCATAGACTGCAATTCTCTTTGCTCCCAATTATTTCAGAATTTTCAAACCGGTAATGAGTGCTTCATATTCAGCCTCATTATTTGTGCAGTCAAACGCTAGTTTATAAGAACACAACCTTACATTATTTGGGACCTTGTTTTTTTGTTTCCATGGACTGCATATCCAAAAACCTATGCCAGCTCTGTATTTGCCAACATAACCATCAAAATCCATGCTCCAAAAACCATCTTCTTCTTCTTCTAGGTGCTGAAATTATTGACCCTGATTTGACACTTTCTGGTGATCTGATTTTTCATATTGTTCTGATTTTTTATTTGCTTCTGTTTCTGGTTGTTAGGTTAAAATGGGCATATTTTGTTTCTCTTCCTCTAGCATTTTTATAATCCAGTAGGTAACTTTGGGAACACCCTCTAATTCTACTATTTGACAATCTATATCATTTAGACCTGAACCATTGTATAATATGAAAGACTCTAGATCAGTATGTACAACATTGATTGGATGATTTTTAGGCCTTTCTTTATTAGTGATCATGTACTTCATTTTGGTCTCACGGTAAAGCTTTCTCATTTGACCAAATACAGGGATAGTGGCATAAGAAAATTCTAACTAAAATGTACCTCTTAGTTTAGCCCCCCAGGATCTTGACAACATCATACCAAAGCGTGGGGGAATATAGGTAACTATCACATCCATAAGGACATTTTTGGCGGGGATTTGTTCTAATGAGACCACTAGATCTTTGATCAGACCTAAACAGAAAACACATCCATAATCAAAAGAGTACAGATCATGATACAAGCGGGTAATATCAAGGCCAAGCTTCTCCATGATGGCTTTGGGCATGAGGTTTTGAGAAGCCACAGAGTCTAACATGGTATTATGGAGAATACACTGATGAATTTTAAGACTCAAATAGAATGGTGGGACTTCACCGTCTTCAGATTGGCCATCAATGGCAAGACCAAATATCAACTTAGGTTGGTCATCTTCTACATTAACCATGTCGGATAAAGGGTCAATTTTTAGGGTCTTGGCTACATGGTTTTTGAACTTATCAATTTTGACCAACTCGGTAAGGGGAATAGACACTTTTAATTTAGAAATTTCAGACGCGAAATTAAAAGGTGTAGTTTTATCTATTTCTTTCGTGGTAACATCCCTTTTTTTATATGATCTCTGGGTGCAGCTTCCTTTCTCTGAATATCTTTTTCTCTAACTGGTGCACTTTTAGTAGGCTAATTATTTCTGTTTTGACTCATTGCTACAATTTCTTTACCCTTATTCTGAACTTGTTTTGGTGCTCCTTCTTTCTGCTGAACTTTTTTCTTGGGAAGTGGAGTTATTGGAACATCCTGACCTCTCAAGGTATATTGTATTTTCCAGGAACTTAATGCATTTAGGAACCCACTCTGATAGTCATCAGATTCTGCCTCTAATTCATGATCGTTTTACATTATGAATTTTTTATCATTTGGTGAACTTGTCTTCTCCACATACTCTTCATCCTCAGTGAGAAAAAAAGGTTGACCATCGGTTGTGAAAAGAAGATTCTCTTCTACTTTAGGTTCTTCTTCTTCATCACTTTGGGCATAATTATGCTGAAGTGGTGTTCTAATTTGATGTTGTTGTGTTTCAGGAGGTCTTTGTTCTCGCTGCTTTATTCGAAATTGAGGTTGTTGCTGGCCTCGGAAATTTGGATTTCTGATTTGAGGCTCAGACTGTCTATCTGAAATAGATATCTTATCAACCATTCTCTCCATAGTTTTTCAGTAAGGCGTCAAATTTAGTATCAGATGAAGTGGAGGGTTCCTCTTTGATAGTCACTTTCTATTCACCATTAAGTTTGGCCTTCTTAACTAAGAGATTTGCCTCAACACTTATTGAATTTTTCATCATATCTTCAAGGGTGGAAGGGCTTCTTTCTCTTAAGGAATAGGCCATATCTGGATCGAAAGCATCAGGGTAACGAATAAGGGTAAACTAGGGGTTGGTTTCATTTCATTAGGAATGTAATTATAAATTCTGAGATATTGGGAATTGTAGTCAAATACTGATTCATTGGGATTACGTTTCAAGGAATCATATTCAGCAAGGATCTGTATAGGATTTTTACTTTCATCCCACCTAGCTAAGAAAGCATTGGTCAATTCAGTAGGAGTCCTAATTGAATTTGCTGCTAGGGCGCGAAACCAGACTTTGACTTCACCTGAAAAAATTTGTCCAATAATCCGCATCTTAGCATCATCTGCATCTAACTCCTCCAGATCTATAAAAGTTGTGATTTTATTCATATGTTGACAGACAGTGATTTTGGAGTTCTCATAAAAAAGGGGAAGCCTTTGGCCATACCCTTGAGGCAGATCAGCCATATTGGAAAGAAGTACTAATGGTCCAAAACGAGCCATGATTTCAGATGGATGATGAACTGGGATAACAACAGGAGGGATGGGATGAATGGGCATAGGAGCTGAAAATGTTGGTGCTGAAGTAACTGGTATGTATGATGAATTTGAAGGTGCAGATGAGTATACCGAAATTGACTGAGTTTGAGGTTCAGATGTAACAAAAACTTCTTCGGGAGAATAAAATTTGATCCAGTATTTGATGTCTAAGTCAGTTTCAGGATTAATTTCTTCATAAAACCAATCTTTCAGAGAACTTAAATCTAATTCCAACAAAGATTTTATTTTAGATAATCTCAAAGGATCAAAAAATATATCGGACAAGGAAGTTTCAGTTTGGACTTGAACAAAGATAATTCAAACTTTATGTCATAGGGTATATTTTCCACAGAAAGTAATTTTGTAGGTAGACATGATGATCTTACCAATGGTACTAGTCCAGATTGGATTTGCGGAGTTTGATATCATTGTCTTCAAAATAATTTCTCTGGATCATCAACAGGATCAACTGGATCAAGGTCTGGATTGGATCTGGTGTATCTTGTAGAATCCAAATCTATTGGTGAGGCACTACACTTATGAAATCATCCTTCCGAAACTCAATCCTATCATCCAATGGATCAGTTTCCAATTGATATTTGTCATACACCGAGGCAAAATTTTGTCTCTTTTTTCCCCGACAACGACGCCAATATGTTATTATTCCACAAGATTCCCAAGGCTGAAGAAGGAATCCCAACAAAGGTAACCACAAACCAAGATTTTGACTTTATAGCTAGCCCTATCAAGCCGGAAAGGGCTCTCTCCAAAGGGTCATAGCCAGGAGGGCTGGAGAAATTAGGGTTTTAGGCTAGGTATGAAATGCAGGGATTTGTTTTGATTTGGGGTTGGGCTCATTGAAATTAGGATTAGGTCAAGGGGACTAAATTAGGGCCAATGAGATAAAATTGTAGTCCATTAGATGGGGCAAGGTTAGGTAGGAAGTTTTAAAACTTAAAGGTGATTTTGATGGGATGAATAGATCGGTGAGGAGCTAGGAAGAGCATATGAGATGAATTCTCCCTAAACCAGAGAAAATGGACAAATTATGCAAAATTCCCCAAAACAGAGCATGAAAAACATGAATTCTACCTTTGAACTTGAAGTTAAGCATATCATAGAAATGAAAAGGTTTATGAGCTTACAATACATTCATACAAATGATCGCAGAGAAAAAACTATGTCAAACATTCATACCACATGAATCCCAAAGAAATAGTTGCAATTTGTCATTAAAATCCAGGCCAAAATGTTTCTTGATCAATACACAAACTTTAAAAATGATGCCAACCCTTGACTCATCTAAAAACCTGAGCTAAATAGACCTCAAACCACCTCCTCTCATCCTTAGGGGTCGAATCCATGAGGTGAGGGAGATATTACATGAAAATTTGAACTGAAAGCTAGGGTGTAGGATGAGAAAAGTGACTCATTCCTATCTCTAGGAACTGATTCATTACACCTCAATTGATTGACTTACCTAATGTATCTACCCAAGATAAAAGTAAAAACATGACTTTTACATTCATATTAACCATTTAAATTAGTAATTTTTCATTTCCCAAGGTGAAAATTCAAACTGGAGAAAAATTGCTAAAGACTGTGAAAAATGGAAATTTCTTGGCAAACGCGCAACGTGCAAGCAGAAAAAATAGCCTATTTTCAAAGTTGGTTTTGAGTGCCTTCCCGGTGTCCAAATAAGCTCCATGATATCTCATTGGAAATATATCTGAGTCTATTTTTCAAATATACATCCACTTTCCAAAATGATGCTCATTTTCCCTATCAAAAACTTGATCTCCAAATACAGGTAAACGCGCAGTGAGCAAGCCAAAAAGGAGGCAGAAACATGAAAGTTTGGTGGATTTTTGCATTTTTGAGGGACCAGTTCCACTCCAAATATTCTAAAACTTGCTAGGGTTCATGTGTTCATAATTATGAACCTGCTGGTGGTGACCATTTTTCAATTGGAGGCCCCAAAAAAGAGTGCAGCGACCAGGTCGTTGCGCCTTTGGAAAAATTTCTGTGTTGAAAATTGCAAAAATTTACTGAAATGAACATAAGTGCAAAAATGTGCCAAAATTATGAGGGTACTTGCTCATTTAGTGCTTTTTTCATGGAGTGAAACCTCAGAAAGTATATCCAACCTTTCTTTCTCTACATGCTTGGTCAAATTTTCAATTTTAGCACTAGGTATTTTGAGCTTAGCCAATACAATTCTCTCTTTCCGTGCATGAATTTTGACCCTTGTTCTCAACAATTCATTGTCCTTATTGGCCTTCTCAATAACCTTCTCCAAATGTAGATTGGATCTATCAAGCCATGGTTCCCTGTCCTTGCTGATTTCTAGGGAAATTTTTTCATTTAAGGTAAGTTGATCTGCTAGCTCAGCTTCCCTTTGTCTCTCTAGGGCTAGAGCTCTTTTCAGCCCTCTAGTCCTTGGTCTCTATCTTGGAGGCTGATCCTCCTCATCATCAGGGTCACTAAACCTTTCCAATGTTTCCTCAAGTAAGGATTTAGCCTTCTCTGCCTCTCTTTGTGCTTTGATACACTTCACCTCATTTATGGCTTGCTTGGTCTTCAGTTGCTGATTTTCTTTCTCAAGGAAGTCAACTACATATTTTTCCCTCTCAAGATTAGTTTCAAGTTCACTAATATTTGCCTCTTTGCCTTTTATTTCTGCACTGGTAATTTTGTCTTCATCTTCCTCGCCTAGGTCAATCAACTGAAATTCATGCTCTCTCTCATGTTTGCCCTCCTCGTCATCAATGTTTGGCTCTTTTTCCTTTTCCTTGCCTTTGTCTACCTGTTGTGTTGATGAAGAAGGCATGGCCCCTTTCACTCCAAGTGAATTAAACACATGCCTATAGCCTCTCTGATAAGTTTTAGGAAAATGGTGAACCTCAGTCAAACTAGCCCTTGTTGCCTCAATATCTTCTTCACTGCTGGATGACTCTGAATCATGATGTGATGATGATGTAGGGTTATAGAAAGGTGAGGAAGAAGGATCAATATGAGGTGAATGAAACTGACTTGGTGATGATGTATGAGTAGCATGCTGAGATGGGGGAGTAGATATGGGAGGATGAGATGATGAGGGGAAATTTCGAGCATGCTAACTAGGTGGGGTAGTGAAAATTTCATTTGATATTAATGTGTCCCATGGAATGTTCATTTGATCAAGCTGGTACACGACTATCATTTTGATGAGGGAGTGGTGGAAAATACTCTACATTTGATTACCATAATCTCCCTTTTGTGCAATATAAGCAATTTTTTCAATGCTCCGGGAGAGGTAATAGGGTATGTGAAGCATTTTGACTCTAGTGAAGTGCATGAGGAGCCGAATATGATAGGAATAAAGTCTAGAAAACCTCCCCTCACAGGTGAAGTATTTCATGATGACTTTTGTCATGGGGACATATCTATCAAGGAGATGAGAGAAAGGGGAAATGGTCTTTTTATCATCCTTGTATCTTGGTTTAAGATATGATTCATAGTAGGAATGATCAAGGTTTCCTTTCTTAAACCATTTTTCTCCTACACTCGAGATCCCTGTAGCAGCTGCAATGATATTAGTGAACATAGTAAATGTGACCCCAACAAGAGTGACCTGCCTATCATGAAGATTGGAAATGAACAACCTTGTCAACATAGGGTGATACTGGATCTTCTGCACTTTCTCACAAAACTTAAAACAACCAACTTGTTTAAAACATGACACAGTGAGGGGAGAATCCATTAGCTCTTTTGTGGTTGTTGGTTCATATCTGGTTATTTTTAATTCTTTATTATATGATTTCTTCTTTGGTGTTTTCTCCTCACTGACATTTATTTTTTCCTCTTCGAACATTTTGAATTTGAAGCCTTGAGACCCTAGGGTGAATGAAATGAGATGAAGGGAGTGTGAGGTGAAAGGAATATCTTAGGAAAATGGAGGGAGTGAAAATGTAAATGAGAACCTAGGTCTATGAAAACCCTAGGATTTAGTAGTGTTTATGAATGATATATGTTTTAGGGATATGAGTATGGAGATCATGCATGAAAATGGGAAGGGAAAATGAAAACTAGGGTTTCTTAGTAAGAAAACACTTCAAATCTCTTTTAGACACAATATACAATGAGTGAGAAGTTTGTTTAGGGTTTACTCATTGATTTAAAGATCCTTGAATAAATTTGTGTCGAAATTTGAGCATGCTGGAGGTTGCAAAGCAATTTGAAACCCTATCCGAGCAAACATGCAGCGTCTTGGAGGAACGTGCAGCATCCTGGAAAATGCGCAGCGTTCGAAGGAAAACGCATAGCGCCTAAGTATTTTTGTCAGAGGTTGATCATCCAAACGCGCAGCGTCCAAGGGTAAACATGCATCATCTAAGAAAATGCAAAACGTTTAAGGCAAACACGTAGCACCTCTGAAATTTTGTTGATTTGCTCAAAAAAAACTTGAAATTTCTTCTTTGCTGCAAATTGCATATGGATGAATGAAGCCAATAGGTTTGCTTTGAGGATTTTGAATGGATTTATAGCTTTAAGGATTTGAATTTTTTATTTGAACTACTCACTTTCCTTATGTTCACTTTTTCTTCTCATACTTTAACACTGATACTCTTTAACTTCTCTGACTTTTTGGCTTTGCAGGTTGATCAAGTAATGAAGCTTGGCTTTCTTTGTTTCATTTCGGCTAGAATGATTGCATTGACAGCTAGGGATGAATTTATTACATATGAAAACATAAAATTACATTTGGAAATAGAAATAAATTACATATTTGATTTTATATCAAAATGGAATTTTGATATAAAAATCATTAAAATAAAAAATTACAACTTGAAAATATAAAAATTACAGAGTGATGATATTCTATATAGGAAGATAAAATTTTGTTTGATTCCCTCTCATATATTTGCTCACTTTATTTGAATTAATTAATTACCTTGAAAAAAAAAAACCTAATGACCTAATGAGACTCTTTAAAATTGATTTTCATGACTAAGATTTGAATTAAAACAAATCATGGTGAAAAGAGAATTTTCATAGGTGTTGTTATGCTCAAGGAGAAATGGGAGTGAGTCAGCCAATATGATCTTTTGAGGGAGAATGAGTTTTTATTTGAGGAAAGCTACCATCAGTGAAAGAATTTTTAGCATGACCTATTGGAATGATATAAAAATTTCAGAATGAGACACCTAATATGAGAAATGAAGGAATGATATCAGCCACTGATGGCAGAATTCACTTTCTAACTCTAACAATCTGTACCTGTAACTATTGACTGACACTTTGTTTCTCTGCTTGTAACTCTAGTTCAACTTGGATGATCTTCTCATCCTTTTGTTTCATCAACTGATGAAATTTTGATGCTTTGTCAATGGTTGCAGAATCATAAGCTGCTGCGAACTGAGTTAGGTGAGTTGATCTTATGAAGGATCTACCTGAGTGTCTTTCCATACAACATCTATCAAAACATCCCTTTGCACAAGGGGCAGGGGTTGCTTTGATATTATTCTTTTCTTCTATCTGCTCATAACCGCCTTGTGTTTTGGACTGTAGAAAATGTCCAAAGGAGGAATTTATTCAATGTTAAGAACACTTTCGGTGGTGGTGAAGGCCAGGATGAATTCCACTATTTTTGGGCTTATTTATTTTTCATAGGGATCAGTAGTGAATGAGTCCTGACTTTTATTTTGTGGAGTATGCACAATTTGTTGTTGATCACCAGCTATAGTTGCCTGTTCTTCTTGGAGTTTCAGATCAAAATCCTTCCAGACATCCTTTAGATTATTAGGGAAATCAACATCCATGGTTTAAACTTCAGCTGATTTCTCTTGATATGTTGCGTTAAGGAATTCAGTATCCTTATTTTTCGATTCACTTTCCTTATCCTTTTGAGCTAATGGTTGCGGAACATCAAACATTTTCAAAGGAATTGATTCCAATCTCTTATTCCTATATTGTTTAAATTTCAAAAAAAATTGTGGATGCAAGCGCAAAGCTGCAAAATTTTGAACTGCAGGATAATTATTGATAGACTCAAACATGTCATCGAAATGATCATATTCGTGCACAAAAGGCCTAATTTTCATTGATTAGTGAAATTATTAGCAACTTTGATTGGATCATACTGCCTGTTTGGAATTGTAAATAACTTTAAACATTCAATCTGACCAATCTCTCAAATAATCGGACATAGGTGAATTTCTCTTCACCAAACCACTTTCCTATAGAGGAAAAGTCAGCTTGGGCCTCTTTTGAGAGTCTATGGGCTTTCATTAAACACAACTTGGAACAGCAAGACAATAACTCCATAGCAAATTTTGTAAAATTGGTTTTCATACTTAGAGTCCCACAATATACTATGAAATATATGAATATGTACAGGGTCTTGGGTAGTCCATTTCCATCCCATGGCTGGAAAATCTGAGGTAAAAAAAACAACATCCATGATATAGGCACTCATATAGAATGGGAGAAAAATCTTGGAAGAAATGGAGCGATTTTTTCTATATTCTAAAATCTGGGTGGAAATATTATTAGATAGAATATTACCCTAATCCATCACATAGGAATCTGCAGCAGACTCCATAAGAGGGACCCATTCTAATAAAAATTGAGTAGTGTCCAGCTGACCAAAAAGTCTGGACATCATCGCGGAGACATAAAAATAGGGGCTTGCAAAGGAGTCAGTGGAGTACATACCCTTTTCATCATTCTTGTGCTTTTTGGGATTACTCCTCCATTGCTTGATTAGGTTCGATTTGAGCTCATTTTCTTTGGAAAAATGTGAAATAAAATCTTTAGCATAATTTTTTTTTGGGTTTGGCAGATGGTACATCAGCTTGAGTTCTTCACCCTTGAAGGAACCAATCATTGTTCCTCTACTGGTGAGAAATCTCCTATCCTCGATATTGAGATTATCAATGATCCATCTTACCACATGAGAGTATGGTAAGATCTTTGTCCAGGCAGCAATTCGATGTAGAAAATAATTATCTACTTCTCCAATTGAAGCTTCGAAAGAATCAGGAGAATTTGCAGTTTCTTTTCTTTGAATTTTATGAGGATTTTCATCCTCGAGCAGCTTATACATGGATTCCCATGAAGAGGATCTGCTTTCTGGTCTGCACGTAATATCTGTAAAGAGAGGAAGAATTTATGTTCTCTCAATTGTGGTGGGTGCAGGGTTTACAGGAGCCATATGCTTCTTATATTTCTTAAGAGCCTTAGACATCTCAAGAGAATTATGCTTATTCAGGCTAGCCTACAAATAAATGAGAAAGGATAAGCGAAAAGAGGGAACTTTTTAGTTTTACAATATGCATAACTACCATAGTAATAGAAACATTCAAACATATGAGACTTCGCACGCTGATAGGATATGAATTGAATGGTTGTTACAGGAGAATTATTATGGAGGTATGGATTAAAAAACCGTTAATTTATGACATTAATAATCGATATGGGTTGTTGTGCCCATGTAATTATTTTTGTATTAAAACCAGATTTGTCACATTGCAGCATAACCCATGTGCAATATCTTCATTAAATACTAATCAACTTCACTATTCTACCGATTACGATATCACTATCGAAATATCGGCGAAAGTTGGTGGAGTGAAAAATGCTTGAGCTGACAAGAGTGCGATGTGCGATGAGCTATATCGCATCGACAATTATAATCGGGAGTAAAATAATGATTAAGCTTGTGGAAGTGTGATGCGATAAGTATATTGCATCGGGGAATATGAGAGGTAACAATAAGACCCTCGGGATTGGAAATGTGATTTGTGAAATGCGATATCTTATGTGGCAGAAGTAGGTCCCGCAAGTATTCCTTATAGAATTTACTCAGAAATATGGATTTTTTCCATTTTTAAAGCATTTTTTCTTATATACATCGGATCGAAAATTGTTTCAAGTTAATTTTAAGGAGTTATACACGCTTCGTTGTGGTTTTGCAATTGTGATGACGTGATTTATCTATGCTCGAGTACTTTAAAATCCAAACTTTAAGGTTTCATCCATTTTCTATCTGATGAAATATTCTAAGGGTTTTATTTGTTTTAACTCTAAAAATTAAAAGGGTCCCCATTGTTTTCTAAGGTAACTATTGCTTAAAATAATGGGGGTATGTTGATTTACACAACATAACCTTTTATCTAAAATGGATCATCCTCAAATATTACTCCAGGGGGGTTTCTCTAATTTATGCATTTTTCAGTTTTCAATCTCAGATGAGCCTCTCTATCATTTGTCTTAGTTAAATTTTGATGGCGAGGATGGAACATCCATAACCGAGCACATTTTTGAGTTTCTTAAAAATTTTGAATCTTACAAAATCGATATGAAGAGTTTTCTTATGTGCTTGAAGGTCGTGTTAATCAATGGTGCCATACCTTGCCACCTACTTCCATCCATTGACTTCATCATTTCCTTGGGGAGCTTCATCAATCCTTTGATAGGTATAATTACCAATATGTTTGTAAGAGAATTAATCACTTAAGAATGAAGCCTAATGAATAAGGAAAGGATTTTTATGATTGATTCCTTCACCTTTGTTATGAATTTCCTAAAGAAGATATGTATTGGGATTTCTTGAAATAAGAGTTTGAGCACTTGGTTCAAATCTATTTGCATGGTGAATTTGAACCCCATGATTTTTTTACTTCCCCAACTCTTGTGAATCAAGAGATACCTCTAATTTCGGAGGAGGAATTTACTACTTCACTTTTTCTGTGTCCTCCTCCTTTTCCAGTTTTGATGAGGGTGCCTACTTGTGATGGTAATAGAGTTGGAAAACATACAAATAAAATTCCTAATCCATCTTCTCATTCTTATTCCACTTTTCATGAATCATATTCAATGGAGGAAATCCCAGAATGGCTCATGAAGCCTAGGGTGAAGACTAACTCCTCTGTTTCGCAAGATGATATTATTTTTCATAAATCTATTCTTGAATCTGATTTATATTTATGTTATCCTCTATCATCTACATGCCATGACTTCTTCTACCATGATCTGCTTGATCAATCCATCCCACCATCTATTTTTTAACACTCTCTTGATTTTCAAGATGCTGGTTCAAATTGCAATTAGGTTCAAGGTAGTCACATTACACATGTTAGAGGAGCAGGATGGTGAGGACTCTTTCAATCTTTTTCAAAATCCTCCATGTGATGATGATGTTTCCTCATTCTTGGTTGATATCAAATTTGTTAATATCGGTAGTGAATATAATGAAATAAATTTGTTGAGATCCACGGTCTTGGGAAAAAATCATTCTGATGATGATGATTGTGTTGATGTATGCGATGATGAATCCCTAAGTGCACCAGTTTATCCTTCAGTTTCTCATGAAAATTTTAATTTGGAAGATTTAGATTTGGAATCTATTTCAGTCGAAGAAAAATATCTTATCGAAACTTCCTCTTTATCCCATTATCCCTTGTTCTCTCCTGTTTGTGATGCATCTACATGCGAAGAAGATACCCCATTCTCTTCAAATTATTCATCACATGAGCTCACTTCTTAATTGACACAAGGTAGTGATTTTTTCCATGATTAAAGAGAAAATAATAAGATCATTGAATATCCTTTCCATCCTATATAATCTCTTGTTTTGCATGAAGACAACTCTTCAAATAAGATTTCTCATGAAATTTCTCCATCTCAAGATTTGTGCTCAGAAGAATCTTTTGGCTTGAGTAATATTGTTGTCGAAGTTGTAAAATCTGATCAAATCAGTGACAAAGATGGATTCCATCCGGTTAATAGTGATCTCATCGAAATCAGTGAAAGAAGTTACCCTCACACCATGCATGATCCGGTTCAATATTCAGAATGTGATTTTAAAATCCTTGAAAGTTTAGGGACTTGCTAGGGAGTTGAGGCACTTCAACTTTTGTTTATGGTTATGTTAGGATCTCACAACTCTAATAAGACCCCCAAACTAAGTCAAGTCTGGTTTTCTTCGCAAAACTCATCTTTCTACATGGTTTCACTCGATGTAAATTCTTTCTTGAAATATATTTGGCATTACATATATGATATTTTGAACTTTTGAGATTCAATTCCTAATCAGATTCAATACGATTCATCTTCATGCAAGTCTCATGTATCAAAATCAGGTTTGCGATGTAGATCTCTCATAGAATCATGGAACTGCGAAGTTTATTATTCTAAATAATATCTTTGTCCAAAGGATTCATACTTGTCACACTCTTTTGAAAAAAATAAACTCCTGGTCCTTCTCATGAATAATTTTATGCTAATCCTTTCCTTCATCGCACCTGAAATCCTCTTGAGCATCAATGAATGCATGGATTATTTGACAAATCAAATTATTCTTCAATTTTTTTACCCTGACTAGTTTCATGTGTTTTTTATACTAGCATTCATTTTTACTTCTTTTGATGATTACGATGCTAGTGCAGTGTGTAACCAGTTACAAAGAAATGGTTTGCTACACTCGTCATGTGAGGAATATGATTATATTATGCAAAGCATTGGAAAAAATATTTAAATTGATTTATATTTGGTAATTACAAACTGGGAATCTGATGCATTAATTAGCTCATATGAGTGTGATTCTATTTCTGATGAATGTCGCTCAACTTATTATTTTCCCATCAACACATCCAATGAAAGTCATTTTACATCCTTTAATTTTTATGGTTTAACATCTCAATATCCTGGTACTTGTCAAGCAACTGAGGCACTTCCGCATTACTGGATGGTTATGTTAAGTCCTCATTGTCTTGACATGCCTGTTGAATATGATCAAATCTATTTCTCCTCGTGATATTATCATCGTAATCTCATGCCTCTAATTGAAAATTAATATTTTCAAATATTTTGGGGTTCTCAAGAAGATTGTCATGAATTTTATGATTCGATCACTGAATAGTTGGAACATTCTTACCTAGCAAGCTTCATCACAATTAAAAAGTTTCAATATTTCCTCATACTTGCTAAGGAGTTTGGTGCAAATGGAGACACATCCGCGAGAATTTTATAAGGTTTGTTGAATGATGGTTCTCATCAAAGAGGTAATAAAATAAACTGGTTAGAAGTAGTGGCTATGGCCTATCTTTATGCTCACAAGAGAGACCTTCAGATCTCTATGCAAGTTATTCAAGTTCTTATCTTTTCTATTACACATTACTTTATATTTGTTTTAATTGAATGTATCTTTGTCATCATAGATCAGGAACAATTACGGTGGCTACATTGGAAATTCCATTATATGTGACCCAGACCTTCTTTTTGGTTAGGTTAGGAGTATGTCTAGTTGCATTTTAGTTTACCTACACATCCATCTTGCATTCATTTCTTATATTGTGTCTTCTGTTTTCTAGTTTTGGTTTCACATTATGTTTTTATTTAGCCATTTTTTGTCTTGTATTTTGGTTTTGTTTCCTTGTTGCGTGTAGCCTTTCCTTTCGTTCTGTGATACCATGCATGAGGATGATTTGTTGGCTCAAAAGGTAATGTGGAAAAATAGAAAGGGATTTTGTAACACTACAATATTTGGCTAACTATTTTTTCCTTCTTCCTTGTTTGGGTTATATATTTTGTTTGATGATGTTCCAACAGAAAATATGATCATTTCTTTAATAAATCCTTGTGTTGAACCATGACCTCCATGTATATTCTAGAAACCTCATGCTTTCACCTGGGTCTTTATGTTTCATTGTTTTCAAGCTGATCCAATCAAATAGAAAAGGACAAGGGGAAACTATAAACAAGCAAACCAATATCAGAGGTCTTATATATGCTTCTATGAAGGGAAAACCTCTCCTACTCTCAATAAGTTAAGATCCCTCTTCCACCCATGAAATAAATAAGTTTTGATGCATAGTCCTATATAAATAAATAAAGGCAAAAGAAGAGAAAGGCTTCATGCACAGAGAGGTGAAGCAAGCAACTTCCCTGGGGTACTGTCCAGGCTTGCTGGAAGTAGAGCAATGGTTTTCTCCCTAAAGTGACTCTATTGGGGTACTATCCAGGCCTGATGGAAGTGGAGCAACACCAGAGATGAAAAAATATACTCTGGGAATCTAAAGCTCACAAACTTCATTACCCTATCCTGATTCGAAACGTTGTGTGATCGTTGATATTATGTTTGTTTTTAACTGAGTAAAGGAATGAAGGGGACTATGTTTATGCATGGGGTAAGTGGGGAAGCCATGGTAATCCAAACGATGAATCAATCTTCCTAAATAGCTAGAACCTGCACAAAATAATTGATCAAGGAAGAGAAGCTAGAGTTATACTAGTGTGTCGCCGGGTGTTGTCACTACGACAAAAACCCTCCAAAATTTTGTGTACACTCAAATTTTGGAGCCTATTGCAGATCTTAAGATTGGTTGTTCCATAGTCACTTCTTGGTCAACTGATGCTTTTGATCTCCCTTCTTGGATTGGAAGTGTTGAAGTCACTTGCTGACATATGCTAAGTCTGTAACAAGTTCATGAGTGCATTATTTTATGCAATTCTGGACAAGCATAACATGTTCCATCAAGATTGTGCATGTGCGATGTCCAATCCATGTCGACATTTAGTGCACACTAACAACGACAGTTTCTCACATTCTAGTTGCATTCATACTTCCATTTCAGTGAGTTTTGAAAACTGTCGCTTTCGAGCACCTTTTTTTTCGTGAGTGTCTTTTTCATGTTTTTGTTTGTTTCTTTTGCTTACCTTCACTCTAATTAACGTCATTTTCATGTTATTTTTTCTCTCACATGTGTTACTTTCACTGTCTTCCACATAGCGCAAGCATTGTTCGCACTTTAGAATTAGTGTCTTTCTGCATGTTAGTTGTCACACAATGTATGTATGCTTGTTCTAGTGGTTTAAATGGGTTATATTTGTGTGAATTAGTTGGTATAACCATGTATAAATCATTCACACCCATTCCCAAATTTTAAGCAATGTCGCACAAGTGTCATCATGGTCATCGTAAAGTGTACCTTTAGTGTCGTACTTGTCATAAAGTCGTTGCAAAGTTGTTGCATTGAAGGGGAATATGTTGTTAATTTGTTTCAGATGATATAATTTGGTGTGTTAACATTGTTACCGATGAAATAGGTAACCTGACCTCAAAACGGGAACTCTAGCCCAAAAAGTCTCAAAAAACATGAAAAAACACCCCAAAAACAAAAAGTGTGTCTTCCAGAACGCACTTGGTTTTTTTTAAGGTCAAATTTCAACATTTTTATAAAATTATTCTAAAAACAAAATTGTTTGTTGAAAAAAAGGATTGAAAAAAAACACCCTCAAAACAAAACCGAGTTGATCTTTGGAATAACAAAGAAAAAAAATTGTGTCATAATTTTGACACTTGTAACAATGGAATTAAAGACAACATATTAGGACATTTTTAAAATCATATTAAATTTCTAACATTTTTGATAGATGATGTTAAAGATAAACAAATACATGTACTGAAAGGCTTATCATTTCGAACAATTTTCATCCATGTTGTTAAACATAAAATATCTTGACTCTCTAAACAACTCCAAAATTGTAATTATTGTCAACCATAACATTAAAGGATAAAATTTGAGTAGCGCATAAAAACCTTAATGACAAGTTGTAAATCTTAGAGTTTTCAATCATAAGTTTCAACATACTTGAACAATCAAATTATGGAGAAATTATAAGACTTAAACAATTTTAAAAAATGAACAAGTAAATGGAAAAAAATTATCATTGAGCAGAAACAGAAGTAAAAGCTAATTTTAATTTTAAAGGATAAAAACTTATCTTTTTTCAAATCTTAGCATAAGACAAATTTAAATCTAATTTCAATCAAAACCTAAAAATCAAGCATCAAAACAAAGTGTTTTTCCTTTCAATAGCGCATATAATTCATTAAAAATTTTAAAAGTATCTTATACCAAATGGTAACAATACATAATATCATGGTAATATCAACTTTGCATAATCTAAAAATTCAACATTAGTTTCTATTTTCTATTTTACTTATAATTAAAATATCAACATCTGAGTACATTGAATATAACATAAAATTATTTTTGTAATTCATTATTGCATTGTCGATATTCTAAAGAAACCGAATTCTTCATAATTAAAACATATAATCCAATAAAGCACATAGAAATGTCTCATAACTTCATGAAAAATGAGATGGAAGTCAAAAATTTTATTTCAGAGTTACCATGCAAACATCAGCGAATTACATAAAAGTGTCTTAGATAGTTATTCAAATCAACCATAGGTTTTGGCACACCATCATAACCTGCATCTTCGAGATGAATGGCTCGATCACGAGATGAAGATGATCCATATTCTTCTCTTTCATCAACTAGTGCTCCATACGAGTCAACATGCATGCCCCACCATTTCGAGTTCAAAAAAGTCTTGTAGATCTACGTCTACGTTACAGCAGAGTCCCATCTCAGCAGTAATTGTTAGTATCAATTTTTCTTTCAAAATATTTATGGTATGCAACGAAGAGTTCCTCTCTTTGTCAAATTGAAGTCATACACAAGTATGTCAACATCCTCCAATTTTAAGACATACGTGCGGCGACGATTTATATTTGTGCCCTTTCTTTTTCTCTTTACGCAATTTTTTTTCCACCACCATCTACGCTTGCAGCACACCATTGAAAGGGTGGGTACTTTGTGGCGTGCCAATGTACACTAGCGAGTTGTAATCTCTTCATTTTCATTAATGACCTTTATAACCTTGGCAATCCATAATGGATAGCCAGAGTGGATCTTCATCTGCTTTCTTTGCTATCATGCAACCCTCCTTAAGATCTGCAAAGAACCCCTGTAAGGTCTTCCATAGCTTCACGTTGTGCATCGTGATCTTCTAGAACCAATATAGATTTCTCTTTCCTCTACTGTAGAGGAGATTAATAATAGCTTGGAGTTTGCATGTTGTTCAACATTGTGTGTTTCACGATGTTCATGTTCATTTGGCATATTTTGTGGCACAAAAAAGAGTGCTTCAAAAGCGTATCCCCATTTTATTGATCTTGAAATCACTTATCCTTTGATTCTTGAAAAAAAGACTCACCAAAGTTTGAATCAACAACATCGAAGTACTCATGTGTATCTCTAATACATCTTTTAATTTCCTCTAGACATTCGAGAATAATTTATGTCTCTCTTACGCCCTAAAGTGCATTATGGAGTTCAACAAGACAGTTATAATAACAATATATTTGATGAAAATATTGGACGCTCTAGAATGAACTTCAAAAACTCGCTAAACGACGATGGTCCCCATTCTTCAACAATTGAATACTTCTTGCCCCATATAAGTGTTATCCCATCAAATTTTTTGATATGAAATTGATGTGGAAGCCTAATGTTGTTAAGTTGTTCAATGCATTTCTCTACTCACTATGCGATCCAAAAATAAACCTTCGCATGTCAATATTTTCTTCCAACACATGAAAAAGCGAGGCTCTAGAATGTATGATTTCTTAATACATTCAATTAATGATGGCGAGGCTCCCAACACCTTTCCTCCTCAATATTCTTGCGAAAACGGTGAACATTTGATCAATATGATCATGATTATGCCCAACAAGAAGGAAACCAACCTTTATCTTTTTTAAAAATCCCCAATTCAATGAGCATGTTTATATGCCCAAAAAGAACTTGATTTTTGTTCTCACGACTTGTGTTGTCTAATTGTAAATACAAAACTTCAGGAAGAATCCCAGACTTATGAGTAACCACGTCATGGATTATAGTTATGGTCATATTTGAATCATTGTGAATATTTGGAGTTGTGAAGAAAACTCTTAGAAACATCTTCTCATTAAATATCACGCAACCAACCAAGTGAAACTAAATGAAATTTTCCTCCTGTAATTTTTTTTGGCGTGCGGACAAAATGTGGAAGAAGTGTTTTCTTTTGGTCCATACCATCAATTATCAATCCCATATATTTATTTGGATGATCATAACACTTCTTTCGATGTTTATACAACTTTTTCCTTTCACTTGTTTCGAGATTGCGATGGTCTTGAAGTTCTTTAACAATGGAATCTGTACATAAAATAAAAGAAACATATGAATAAATATATTTTCATAGTTGATAAGTATCAAATTTTAAAAAACAATGTTTTGAACACATACCCTCTTCTACCCCTTGACATTTTATCTCTTTTTGCTTTAAGAGAAGCACATGTGCGCAAATCCCCCATCCTTGTATTCTTAGAATACGAACATTGTTAATTCAGTTTTCCATATCCTTGTAAAATAAGAATATGTAATAAAATTACCAATTCCTTCACATGACTTCTGCATAATCTTTGTATAACATGAATATTTCTCGTCATCGAAATTATCAGAATATGTATTGTGTGTCTTTATTTAGCATACACTCTCCATGATTTGAAAATAAGTCTTTCATCCATGTCTTAGCGATATTTGCATAATGGCCCCACCTCCCATTTATAACGTGCTTCTAGCAATAATATGTGGGATCCCTTTTCCAATCTATCACGGATTCTTGACAAGCGACAATTACCAATTGAATGCAACATTTTGAACGTCTTTCTACAAAAGCGAATACATTCTCAATATGATAATCATAACCTGTGCTAGTGTAGATTGCATGCATACCACTAAATATGAATTTTTGCATGCTTTTATTCATTGACATATATGTTTTCCTTTTCTCCAAAACAAAGTTGGAAATCCATATTTTTTCAAGCAATCCCTTCAACAACATTCACTTGAAATAAAATGAGCAGCTGAGAACTTCTTTTGTGAGATATTTTGTCCTACACCCTTGTATAAGCGGAATGCTTTGGATTGATATGAAAAGGTCTACTCCTACTCTAGTTGCAGCAATATTTTCTTGCAACTGGCTTCATCAATTCCCATCATCCTTTGTAAAAGCTAGTTTCATCACCATTAGGAGGAATATTATCCCCACTAAGTAGCATCATCCTCGAGCATAGTTAAGAAATTCATCAACATCATTTTCACGGAAAATTTTCTTTACCATCATCGAGTTGAAGAAAACATTTCACAAGAATCACTCTGGCACTTTTGTAACACCGACTCTAAAAGAAATTCTTCACCATCTTGACCCATGCTTTCAAATTGTGCCATCTTTGGGAGGATTCAATTCTTCATCACCATGAGTGTCTTTGAAATGGTCACTTGGAGAAAATACAATATTCGGGATATGTGCCTCTAAAATTATCATTTCTGAAAACTCTTCATCCCTCCCCTTCCTCCAATGGTGCTCTCATAATCGCTTGGGATTAGGCATAGAAAGTGGAAGCTTTAGAGTTTGTATTCCACTAGAATTTCTTCCATCTTTTCGCCCCTCCTTCTTCTTTGAAGCTCTCATAATCCTTAGGATTAGGGAATAAGTGAATGCCTTGAATCTATATTTATTGGAAATTCTTCATCCCCCTTTCATCGGTGGTTAAATTATAATCGTTATGATTGGGATGGAGAGAGTGAAAATTTTAGCTTTACGAAAATTTCATCCCCGTCTTCATCGGTGGTGCTTTGGCATAATCCTTAGGATTGGAGATGAAGTGGATATTTTAATGACTTTTGCAAATTCTTCATTCCCCTCTTCCTCATTAGTCTTGCGACATAATCCTTTGGGATTAGGACGGGAAGTGCATATTTTGACTCTGCAAATTCTTCATTCCCCTGCTTCTCATAGCGTAGTCGTGACATAATCCTAGGATTAAGACGAAGTGGAAATTTTGACTCTAGAATTTTTTCGTCCCCCTCTTCATCGATGTGCTTGCATAATCCTTAGGATTAGGACGGAGTGGATATTTTGATGCTGTAAATTTTTCATTTCCCTCTTCATTAGTGGTCTTTGGCATAATCCTTAGGATTGGGACGAAGTGGATGTTTTGACTGCTGAAACTATCATTCCCCTCTTCATCGGTGAGTGCTCACATAATCCTTGCGATTGGGGCCGAATTTGATATTTTGACTCTTGGAAATTTTTTACATCCCCCTTTTTCATCGGTGGTGTGGCATACTCCTCAAGATTAGGACCACAGGTGGATAATTTGAAGCTCAGTAGATTCAGCTGCATTCCCCTCTTCATTTGTTGTTTCTCGCATAATCCTTAGGATTAAAATTTGAAGTGGATATTCTTCATCTCCCTCTTCATCAATGGTGTCCTCATAATCCTTGGGATTGGGACGAAGTGAAACTTTTGACTTTGGAAGTTCTTCATCATGCCCTTCATCAGCTATTTGTTTTCACGTAATCCTTAGGGATATAAGAGTAAGTGGTATAAGCCGCCTTTCGATTTACGAGAAATTTCATTTTGTTGCGCCTCATCAATTTTGTTCTCATCATCTTTAGGATTACGACCAAGTCGGTTTTTGACTCTCTACATCATGGTGAACGAACTCCCGTTATATTCATCACTACGAATACAGAGTTGTTGCGTGACGAAGATGTTGATGTTGTACGAAAGAAAACTTTGCTATCGAAGAAACCATGGCTTTCAAAGAAAGAATAGGTTAAATGATACAAATTCCCTCTCCCTTACAATATAGCTTAAGAAGGCGAAAATTTCCCTCCAAAAAATTCACGAGAAAATTTTCACTCCAAAATTCAAAAAAATTCGCAAAAAACTTTCCCTCAAAAAGTTTCATTTCAAATATTTGGTACAAATATTAGTCAAAAAATGTATTTAACATTTTTTTAATAAACTATTTTGTGTTGAAATATTTTGCAGATATTTATATTCAAAATATCCACAAAAATATTTCTATCATAAATAGTCTTTCAAACTAAAAATAATGTTTTTATTTCAATGATTTAACAGTTGACTAGGCTTTGTAAGTATTAACTATAATATTACTATAATACCTACATGCAAATATTAACTATTTTAACTATAATGACTACATGTAAATATTTTAAATTTTAAATTTTAAACTTATGTTATATTCATCTCTAAAATATATTTCAAAATTTATTAATAAACTATTGGTCTTCAAATATTTCACCATACTTTTTATTCAAAAAGATCCACAAAATATTCCTTTCATGCATGCCTTGAAACTAAAATAATTTTCTTATTTGAATGGTTTTAGATTGACTACATGTAAATATTTTACAAAAATAACATGATGTAAATATTAACTAGATTTAAACTATAATATTAACTATAATTAACTACATGTAAATATTTTAGATTTTAAAATTTAATCCTATGATTTTAAACATTGAGTACATGTAAATATTAACTATGATAACTAAATGCAAATATTAACTATTTTATCTATAATAGTAACCATACCATTAACTATATGTAAGTATTTCATATTTTAATTTTTAAATCAGAGATTATATTTAATTATTATTCAACATCAGTGCATATAAATATTAAATAAAATATTAACTATGATAAGTACATGCAAATATTAGAGTATTGTAACTATAGTATGAACTATAATAAATGAAATGTAAATATTTTAAATTTGAAATTTTAATCCCATTAGATTAAGCTTGGTAAACCAATCGGATAATATTCGTTATACTCTAATAAGAATGATTGTTTCTATTCATCACATCATCATGAGTTTTCGGTATTTGTTAGAGACAAATTTGCGGAGGAGTTAGCGTTGGCATTGGTAACCCATTGGAGGCATTGCATTGGCATTGGAGGCGTCGTGTTGCTATTGGTAATTTTGTGGAGGTGTTGCATTAGCATTAGTAACTTTGTGAAGGCATTGCATTGGCATTGGAGCGTTGTGTTGCTATTACGTAATTTTGTGGAGGCGTTGTGTTGGTATTGGTGACGAGTGAGTTTTTGCATTTCAAAGGTTAGTTTTTTCCTTCTATTCTGTCAATTTAAAGACGATTTTGGGAAGAATACATTTCTATAGTTTTTTGTGTCCAAAAACTACTTTTTAAGGTTTTTAGGTTCAAAAACCATTATTTTTTTATTTTTTTTAGTGAAGAAAATGCAAAAAGAACTAAATTTTTTGGGGTTTTAAGGACAAAAATTTAGAATTTTTTTTCTTTTTTAAGACTTATAGATTCATCTAGACAAAAAAAATCCATAAAACGACCATGCAGATTAAAAATAATAGCAATATTATAACATTTTTTATTTTATTTTTTTATCATAAATATATCAGTTATTTCATTATTTAAAATGTTTTTTTTTGTTTTTTTTTTAGAATTATATATATATATATATATATATATATATATATATATATATATATATATATTCTTTTTATTCTTTTTAATTTTATAACTTAAATTTTTTTTTTCTTTATTGTTTTGTTATATATCAATTTTTTTTTTTTTTTAATTGTATTGTTATATGAAAACAAATGTTTTTTTTTTAATTTATTATATTGTATTGTTTTTTTTTTAATTATATAATGTTTAAAAAAAAAACATAATTGTTATTTAATAAAATGTTTTTTTTTTTTTAATATTTGTTATATTTTGATATTTTTAACAATTTTTTTTTATTAAATAATGTTTTAATAATTATTTATTTATTATATTATATAACAATGTTTTTATTATATTATATAACAATATTTTTATTATTTTTATATATGACAAAGTTTTTATTAATTTTTAATTGTTTTATTAAAAATTAATTAATTAATTAATTAAATAAATTAAATTAAATTAAAAACAAAATTTAAAAAAAACAAAATTTAAAAAATAAATAAATAAATAAAAATAAAAAACCAACGCTTGTGCCGTGGACCTCGTCGTGGCGTGCCTGACGGGCCTGTAGAAAACCGGCAGGAAATGGCATACGAAGTACCTAGTGCAGCCTCGGAGCCCCGACTAGGCGGGACACGATTGCGAGGTCCACTGGCACTAGCGTTGGTCGTTTTTCTTTTTCTTTCTTTTTTTCTTTTTTTCTTTTTTTCTTTTAATAAAGCAATTTTTAATTTTTGTTTTTTTTATTTTTTTTTATTTTTATTTTTAAATTTGTTTTAATAAAACAATTAAAAATTAATAAAAACATTGTTATATATAAAAATAATAAAAATATTGTTATATAATATAATAAAAATATTGTTATATAAAAATAATAAAAACATTGTTATATAATATAATTAATAAATAATTATTAAAACATTATTTAATAAAAGAAAAAAGAAAAAATTAAAAAATATCAAAATAAATAAATAAAACAATTTATTAAATAAAAATTATGTTTTGTTTTTAAACATTATATAATTAAAAAAAAAAACAATACAATATAATAAATAATAAAAAATAAAAAACATTTTTTTAAATATAAAAATACAATAAATTTAAAAAAAAAAAAAAAAACACTATATAACAATACAATTTAAAAAATAATATATATATATATATATATATATATATATATATATAACATTCGTTTTTAACATTTAAATATTTAAATTTCTTTTTTAATTTTTTTTTTTTTTCAATTTAAGTATTAAAACAACATTATAAAAAATTAATTTTTCTTTTTATTTTGTTTAATTGCTTTAGTTTATTTTGTTTATTTTTATTTAATTACTATGTAATGTGAAATAGAAAATTTGTAATTTTTAAATATATTAAAAGATTATATAAATTTATAAACTGTTTATATATTAATTTTTTATAATTTTAAGTTTTATAATTTTTTATTTAATTGCTATATGTAAAAGTAAAATATATTTTTCTTTTATTTTTATTTTGTTTATTTTTATTCAATTGCTATGTAATGTAAAATTAAATTTTAAAATTTTAAAATATATTAAAAGATTACAAGTTTTTTAGTTTTAGAAATAAATTTTGTTTATTAAATTTATTTTATCTGCATTATTTTTCTATTAACTAATATATAGCTACATCGGTAGATTTGGGAGCTGCTTCCCTAGGTGCAGAAACACTCACATAAATCTTTTTTGATGTCATTTTCCTGAGTGTTTCTTAAGAAAATGGCATCAAAAATATTTACGCTGAGTGTTTTACACACCTGAGAGCGGCACTCAAACATCTACCAATGTAACTCGGCGCACTATGGATACAACTCTCAAATCTAAAGTTGCGAGTTGGGACGCACTATGGACATTGTTGGGCGCAATAAGTACAGGTATGTTGCACACACTAATAAAGTCAAGCAAGTGGGGCACCGGAGTTCATTAAAGCTTATTTCCCCACACGATTGGAAGAACAGCAGAAATAGATAAAGCTGATTTCTCATGGTGTATCTTGAGAAGACTAATAAAACGGAGAATTTGATATACACATCTATCTGATTTGTGGTATTATTGACTTAAATGAGCCATATGATGTGATGGGCAGAGTACGAGACATATGTATGGTCCTGGATACAAACACTATTTATGTTCTTGCAAGGAAGGCTCGGAAACTTGAGAATGTTAGATATCGTCTATCAATCATCAAGTATGGCACAGATGAAATATCTTCAAAATTTTCTGAAGAAATATCAAGCAACATTGCAAATAACATTGTAAGTATGCTTATTTTGATTTCCTCTATGCATTATTGTAAGTATGATTCAATTTTTTTATAAATTATTGATCATTGACATGTTTTATTTTGTTTCATAGGATTTTGTTAGAGTCTTTTCAAACATTTTTGAAGGTATTTATATGTTGGTGCCAAATGTTATGGATGTGATCAACACTTTCCACAAGAAGACAAAGTAGAGGAGAGAAAGGAGATTGAAGCAAAGAGCAATAGCTCGTGACATTGCAATAGTACAAAGGATCAACCAAAAGTCACTAAGGTGGGTCAATCTAGTAAACTTAAACATGTTTCTTTTGAAGGTGTCGAACATGAAACGAGAAAATTATGATAGAATTAGTGAGGAGGAGATTAGAGACAGATGTAGCCAAAAAGGAGAAAAGCGGATCGAGACACCAAAAAGAAAAATCACAGATGTCTCTCTTTTTACACCTCATGAAGGGAGAGCTTGTTTATAAAAAAACCGATATGTTATCCAATAAGACTAGGAAATCCAAATATAGGTGAACTGTAAAGGTATGTGAAGCGTGATGAAGAAAAAGCTGAAAGCTCTCACGGAGCCGGAGAAATCATAACACCGGAGTCTTTGAGTTAGAGGATGGCATTATTAAAACAAAACAAAATGCTATTAGACCAAGAGTTGAGAAGAATAAATTAATTCTTGGTGGCCAAACATTTGAGCTTAATGTTAACCAATTTTATAGCTGAGATGAAGGACGATATCAATATCAATTAGAAATGCCCATCACCTACATGTACATAATGCGAAAACATTGTTCGGAGTTCAATCCATATGCGCATGTGGTGGATTATGTGGTTCTTTTCGATCCACATAAGGTTCCCAGCACAAAAAAGGCAAGCATTTGACAAGACAAAATGTTTTGATTATAAATATTATGTAATTAAGGAGAAACCATTCGATAGAGGCTAAGAGAACAATTGATTACGAGAATATCCCAACTAACTATCTTTTTCAAGCGAGTAGAAATGCATCATTTACGTGGCTAACGAAAATAGAATTAAAGTTATTGGCATGGGATCATAATGCAAATAATGAGTACGAATGAAAATGACTTTCATCAAAGGGTCGGATTTATTCATAATGCGTTCATAGAAAAAATGTGGTAGGGGATGAAAAGACACAAGTTAGTGTAACATTTCGAAAGGAATTTTAATGGAAAGAGGTTATCAAATTGATGAAAAAAAAGCAAAAGATGGAAAATTGAATACAAATTTCTTAGGAGAGCCTGGATAACACATTTTTCGAGTTGGCATTTAGAATTGGGAAGGTATGGGATTTGATTGATGAGATTTTGATCGGTGGGAGAATATTTCCATAAAATCGGAAAGGTTAGAAAGAGTAAACCCCATAATATGTACCAACTGATGGCGAGGTCACGAAATGAAGCTTGGCTTCCGGAGAGGATATGACTATCACACCTTGGAGAGAACAATGCAAGGTGTGAAGGATGATAAATTAGTCAAATCGATGTGCTGGCCGATGATGAAGTCATGTGAACTATCAATGGAAGAAATGTGTGCAGAATTTCAAAAGTAAGTTTCTTGAATTATTTCTTATTTTTCTTTCATTATAATTTTCTTTTAAACAAAACATAATGATGTTGGTAAAAAATTTTATACATGTCAGTGTATTAACGCTTTTAACTTGATTTATTCAGTCAGAATTTTTTTATGAAAATACAAGAACACATGGTTAAAATGTTGAATGAAGACAGTTGGGATGATGTTGTACGCAACTACCCAGAAGCAAGTTCTACACCGCATCAACACTAAAGAGTTTTATATTGCATTCAATAAGGTATGTTGATTTATAAATTCATTTTATTCATATTTAAACTATATATATATATATATATATATATATATATATATATATATATATATATATATATATATATATATATATATATATATATATATATATATATATATAAAGATATCGAAAGAAGGATGGAAATGGAGTACTAGATACATTTTCAAAAGCTTTATTGAAAAAAATTAAGATGGAGAACATGAGAAGGAAGCGTCTTATGAATGTTGAACTTGATCCTACTCTTAATCATTACATTTGGAATGGGCTCGGCAGGTGTCAATATCAAATAATACAAGGTATTGATGAAGACATGTGCATCACACTAATACCAAAAGGGAATATGTATCTCTGAGTTATTGCGAGATATTCCTCACATGGTTTCAATTTCAGGACATTGAATATGATAGAGAACCATATACTTATCAGAAAGCTTTTAGTAAAGTGGTTACGGGTTTTTCTCGAAGTGACAACATCACCACCTTGGCGATTTATGACATTTCATTCGAGACACACATGATTTCCAATGTTGATTAACAAAGCTTCAAAGTAGTAAGCTTTCAAACTCAAAGGATGCAACTTACATGGTAAGACTTTGAAATTGTATGTTTTGATTCCTCTAAAAAAATTTTATTCATGTAAAATTTAATTTGAAATTTTACTATGTTATGTTACGGGGAAAAAGTCAAATATTGTTTCTTCCGAGAGATCGACCCTATTATAAATGATTGTGAGTTCATCCATGTTGAATGTTGGACAAAATACGATAGCTATAAGCATATTATTATGAATCGAGTAGATGGGAAGAGTCATAGTCAAGTATTGTTTTATGATGCAATTGTAAGAAAACTAACATATGAGGATATGTAGAAATTTGATGAATAATGATTAATTATCCACCGAGACTATCCTGGTCACATACTATTTGAACTTCATACACAACACATAATCTCTTCCACTCAACCAACTCAGATCATCACACATGCGGAAATAAAATCAAGCGATAACACATCAATTCATCATACACATTAACACGAGTAATAGTAGGGTGAAAAGCTTATGCTACCCATGGCTATTGTGTATATTATAATGGAGAAATCATGTAACAAACTCGAGTACAATACTCCTCACAAGTACTTTCAGTACTTTCTCATGAAATTACTCTACAATCTAGCTCGGTTTTGAGCAGATTCTTGGTTCAAGAAAACTCACATAATACCTTACCTCTATTGCGCAATCCGGGCACATGTCTATATAGAGATCCAAAAGGTTCAAATACCCTTGGCTTAGTGCACAATTTTCATGGACAATTCCTCCAAGTGGTAGTGCAAAACTCATGCACAAGTGATGTACGCCCAGCTTTTTGATAGCTAACTCCCACCCTTTCATCTACCTCTTTCTACTGATGTCCTCGATAGGCTGATCATGTGCCTTACTATAGTGAGCGTGTGTTCTTGAGTTGAATAATGAGTTACTAATTAATGAATTAAATAATATTTAATTCACTCCACTCATAACTAATTGATTAGCTAGTTAAACTAATCTCAATCGGTTCAACTAAAATAAACGAGAACACAACTCCACTATCCCTGTCTCATTAACTCCTCTAACAATCCCTGAAATCACTATGAAGTCAACCATGCGTGATGCCATCAAACCCTTGGGAATAGTGTAATTCCTCACAGTCGGATGCACTGAGCCACTTACATGCGCTCGAGCTAGAAGTGTACTCCAAGAGAGAGTATGTTATTGTTTATAGTCTAAATATTATTAAAGTAAATAATATTTGACTTCCACCATTTTTAAGGAGAGAGCGGTGCTAGAAAATAGACTTCGGCCTCTTTGACCTCAAAAAATAGAGTCTCATCCTATTTTTACCAACATGACACATGCTTCAAGAATCTCGAAAGTGGAATCCCCGAACCATGCTCCATATGTCTAAAAATAGACATAGTCTAAAAATAGATTTTGCGCCCGGGGTACTGCGGGCCCACTTAGTGAAGAGGCGACTTCATTTCACTAAGCTCCATCATCTTGCTTTGCATTTTCAACACTCCCTCTCAGGCTAAGATATGGATTATACTGCAGCCCTATCATGCCCACTGTGGAATTCGAACTTGCTCATCAGTGAGCGCCTTCGTCGGGATAGTCGGCATCCACGATCCTCAGATAGAGACACTATAAAAGCATCATGATTCTCAGATTTGGAACACAATCTACGATATGAGTGATACATTTGATTTCGATGTGTTGGACCTATCATAGAAATGCTTTGTGGATTAGCCGAGAGTTTAATGCAACTGCCAGATTTCGTCATAATAGATCAACTGTCAGAGCTCCAAATTCAGCTTTGAACAATCTGAGGATCTTCCTCATCCAAATAGCCTCGCATGAAGCCAAGCTAGGCGCCATGTACTCGGCCTCTGGTGAGCCGAGTGCCACGGATCTGCGCTGGCTGTACGTGCAAGCTAGCTGTCGACCCAATGCTGTGAAACTTCTCCAGGAAGATGTGCTCTATCCTGTCGAAATTGGGCTCACCCGCCCTTTAATGCGCATCGGTGGACCGGAAAGCTTCGCTCCATCCTCTGTCTGCATGCCATAGACCATATCCAGATGTGCCTCACGTTTATAGCGCAATACATGCACTTGCTGCCTTCAAAGAGAGCTTGGTAGGCTTAACCATCAAGCTTGCGAAAAGTTGGTTAAGCTGCATAGCATATATCGGGTACGTGTATTGACCTGGACTACATGGAGACCCCTGCAAGCTGTCGATAGACGGTGGCTATCTACTCTCTGGCTGAAGTAGCATCCTCCTTCCTCAACCACCGGGAAGAGGATGTCCAACGAGGCATGCAGCCTTGCATGTTGAACCTCTCCAGAATCTCCGGAGCATACTTGCCACTGAAACAAACGATCCTCCATTGCTTGTCTGCCAAATCTCAATCCCGAGGAAATAATGAAGGATGCCGGGTCCTTCATCTCAAACTCTCGATGCAATATCCTCCTTGCATGAGAAGTATCAAGCTGCTCATCGCCGGTCAAAATCAGATCATCTACATACGGTCCCGATGATCAACGACTTCCCCTCCACCACAATTTGGTACGAGTTTGGATGCGCACTCACTCTTGGAGAATCCAAGCCGGTGAAATAGTTGTCTGTCAAAGTGTACCAAGCCACGAGTGCTTACTTGGCACGAATGCGGTGCTCTCTTGAGTCGGCACACATGCGACTCGTGCTTGAAAGATCTCGAGCAACCTTCGATGTGCTCTATGTACACCTCTTCCTCAACTAACTCCATTGAGGAGCACTTGATCTTCACATCCATCGATGAATGTGCCACCCCATGCAACGGCCGAAGAGAACAAGGATCATCAAGTATGGAAGAGTACCTTGCGGCAGTGCAAAGTCTCCTCATAGTCAATCCCCTCGACACCGTGAAAAGCCCGCAGGGCAACAAATCTCGCCTTGTGCTTCTCCCACACTCCGTTGGCTTCTGCTTCACCCTTGTACAGATCCATCGCAAACCCACCAGCGTGATTTCCCCCACCGGTCTTGGGACAATCTCCCATGCAGCTACATTTCGACTTGATCGAATCACTCTATTCCTCGATCATGGCATCAACCCATGCGAGTTCCTCCACGAGCTTCCTCAAAAGAGGATGGCTCCGACGCGACACATTGACTCAGAACACGAGAGCCATGTATCCGGTGTATCGATCCGGTGGCCCGCTCTCTGTCATGCGACGTGTGCACATGGTGGTCCTACAGCCTTCTCTGCATCGAGCGCAGATCGCTCGGCTCAGCACATGGTACGCATGCGCCCTCTGATGGTTAGCGTGCTGTGGTGGTTTCTTCCACCTCACACGAACCTCCTCTTGTGGGCGATCCACATCAGGAAGCTCCTCCTTAGGGAACTAACAACTCCTCATACTGCATGCAAGTGTAGCTCCCTCTCAAGCGAACACTACATGGCTTTCTCCTCCTGAAATTTTATATCCGTCTTTGTGATCTTTCGGCCTAGTCGACAAAAATATGCCGGTAGTTGTGAGGTGTATCGGTGTACCCCACAAATATTCCAACCTCGGCGGTTGGATCCGACTTCCTTCTCGCATCCTTCGTCACATGCATGTAGACAGGGAGAGACCAAAAATCTGCAAATGGGAAATATCGGAGCCTCTTGCCGGGAATAAGCCTCCTCCACGGTGTGCACTCGTGCCAAGAACCTTGAGGACAAGCGGTTCTTCACATACAACTGCTGTATTGAATGCCTCGGCCCACAAGTGAAGGGGGTAGGCCACGATCATGCACAACATCGCCGTGCAGCTTTAGCGATCGTTGTTCTTGCGCTCGGCCACCCCGGTCTGTTTGTGGGTTATGAGGGTGCGATAGAGCTCTCTACGAATCCCGCTGCAACGGCTGCCGAACTCTTTGGAGTCAGCCGAGATGAATTCACCACCGTTATCACTCCTTAGAGAAATCACCTTCTTCCCGACTCCTTTCTCGACCGATGCTTTAAACTCACAGAACTTCGAATGTATCGGCTCTTATTACGTCATGAAGAAGATCCGGCACTTTCCAAGAGAAATCATCAACAAAGATCACATAATACCTATGCTTTCGTTTGCTCGGAAACAAAGCGAGGAAAGGACCACACGCGTCGTAGTGAATTCTCTCAAGGATCGTCGTGGCGCGACTATCCTTCTCGTGAAGAGGTGGCTTTCACATACTTCCCTAAAGTACACCCCTTGCAGCTAATCATTGCATACAGGGGTGCCCTTGAAATTCTAGTAGATATACATGCAGAATCTTCAAAGCTCCATGGTGAAGGTGGCCCAATCTCGCATGCACGGTTCGCCTCATCATCATCCGACTCACCACTTCTCCCGCCTTGCATGCCATAGCTACGCAGCCATCTACACACTAGGCGATAAGGTTCTTAGTTCGAACCCACTATCTTCAGGGTCTCTCCAGTGGTCTTGCTTGCGCGAGGGAAGGCATCTGCTGTCGAAGACCACATCATGCGCTTATCCTCCAACATCGCCACGGGAAATCAGGGTTCTTCTTCAATCGGTACATGCATGACATCCTTCGAGACAAAGGGTTTACCAGACTCCCTACGAAAGGATAGTCACTGCGTACGATGCCCGATCGCATTGTATCTACCATCATCGCCCATCTCGATGTGCACACCCAAATATTTGTCACTCGAGATACGAGAACAACTCCAGATCTCTGAATCATATGAGAAAATGGCGCTTTTACTTGTACCAAGAACCATACAGATCTGACACACTTGAAACCAGAAAGCATGCAATCGAGTGAAAAAGTAAACGAAGCTCGGGCGGCGCATGACAAAAGCTATCTCTCCATCTGCCAGATCTTCCGCTTGCTTGTTCTTCTTCTTCTTTGGACAATTGGTAGCATAATGTACGTGATCATGGCGGTGAAAACTACTTTCACTGCTTCGCCATATGCTACTTCTATGCCCTTTGCACGGATGATGAGGTTTTCTTACCCTTCCCTTTCTTTGCTTTGGCCACCAAGCACGGTTCTCTTCATACGGCTCCTTTGAGTGAAGATCCATCTCGAGTAGTCCTCATATCTCCTCCACACGCAGATCACAGCCCAAGGCGCTCCCATCCGGCGACTTCTCAGGCCATTTACACTATCTTGATATGAGTGCCAAGCCTTTGGAAGACCAGGAGAGCCTGGTCGACTTCATGTCCTCAGCGTCTTCATCGACGGTCACACACACTTCCCAACTCATCTACGCAGCGAGTGAACCCGTGAGGTATTTGGCGATACTGTAAGCCCTTCTCCATCTTGATGTTCACGAGCTTATCTTTGAGCGCCGACTTCGCTTTAGTCACTCTTACTGCAGAATAGATCGCGTCAAGAAGCTTTCCACATTAGAAATGGAGAAGCCTTTTCCATGCGAGAGTACAAGGATACGATATGATCCTTGACGCCCATCCAGCAGGGATCCTTCGACATTTCGCCATCTTCTTTTGCCATACCTTCGACTTCGAGCGGGATCGGTGGGCTTTTGGACATCGTATCTCCGAACTTCTTGAGACCATTATCTTCTAATACCTCCATGCGATCCTTCCATGCAACATAATTCGGGCGCCTTCAAGAGCATATTCGGACGTATGGCCGTTAGAAAGACATTTTTCAACACTTGGCACCAAGAAACACAGAAAGCTGCTTTACCAAAACTTTCGAAGATTCCACCTCAAGCGATCAGCGAAACTCTAGATCGTGAGAAAAAAATTATTTCTAGCACTAGAGATCGTGCAGGGAGCGTTTACGGACGCTTTCACTTTTGCAGAAGACAAAGATGAATCGGAGGCTACAGCCCGCTGTCATGGACTACTCATCTACCGAAATAAGTTTGTAATCAACTTGTGATGATCAATCTGAACTTCAATAGCTCCATGATACCATGTAGAAATTTTTCACCGAATAATGATTAATTATCCACCGAGACTATCCTAGTCACATCTTATTTGAACTTCATACACACAACACATAATCTCTTCCTCTCAACCAACTCGAGATCATCACACATGCGGAAATAAAATCAAAGCGATAACACATCAATTCATCATACACGACAACACGGTATGTATGGGAAAGCAAAGATATTGCTCCTTGACTATTGAAGGTATTATAATGGGAAATCATCATGGCCTTCAATTTTAATACTCCTCACAAGTACCTTTCAGTACTCTCATGAGATTACTCACAATCCTAGCTCGGTTGCAGGCAGTTACTGGTTCAAAACTCCCCGCCAATTGCCTTGCCTCTATTGCGCAATCATGGCCTGTATATGAAGAGATCCAAGGTTCGAATCCCCTTGGCTTGACTGCGCAATTTTCATGGAAAATTCCTCCAAGTGTAATGCAAATCCCATGCAAAACTGATCCTCCAACTGATAGCTTTACTCACCCTTTCATCTACCTCTTCCACTGGTCTCCACTGAACTGATCATGCACTGTAGTGAACTGATGTGTTCTTGAGTTGACTAATGAGTTACTAATTAATGAATTAAATAATATTTAATTCACTCCACTCATAACTAATTGATTAGCTAGTTAAACTAATCTCAAATAGTTCAACAAAATAAGCAGTATGACTCATATCATCTCATTAACTCCTCTAAGCCTGTCGAAGTCCAGCCCAAAGTCAACCATGCATGATGCCAAACCCTTGCATGGCGTAATTCCTCTGTCAGGATGCATGAGCCACGCCGTAGCTGGCGAAGTGCTCAGTAGTATTTGTTTATAGTCTAAATATTATTAAGGGTAAATAATATTTGACTTCCTATTTTAAGGAGAGGCGATCTAAAAATAGACCCCGACCTCTTTGACCTCAAAAGAAATAGAGTCTCATCTATTTTTCACCAGCATGTGTTTACATACTTCAAGACTCTCAAACTGGAATCCCTGAACCATGCTCCATATGTCTAAAAATAGACATAGTCTAAAAATAGATTTTGCGCCAGAATTTTCGTGTGGGCCCACTTAGTGAAGGCGACTTCATTTCACGAAGCTCCATCATCTTGCTGCATTTTCAACGGGATAAAGATGCAAAAGGATATATAGTTAACATTTATCAAAAACCACAAGCATTGATTAACTATCTTATAGATCTATGTTCAAATGAAGGAGAATGGGTTTTGGATTTATTCTCAGGTTCAGGTAAGTTTTATTATACAAATTTAAATTTAAATATTGTCTTTTTTACTTTTTATGTCTCCATACTAATTTTCTTACTTATTTATTTTGTGCTTGATGATTAGGTACAACACTAGCATGTTGCCTACTAAAAAGAAGAAATTGCATTGCCATTGAGAAAGACCCAGTTCAATGCAAATTTATTCAACAAAGAATTAACGCTCTTAAATTCCTTCCAGATGCGAAGCAAGAAGTTGGTTTGAGGAAAGGAGATTTTAATGATCACGTGTGGCAAAAAAATCAAAGCAACCTCAACCACCATTATATGGAATGATTGGAAATGGACACTTTGGAAGATTTGCTGACATGAAAGATCCATTAGAAGACGACAATGATCAAAATGAAGAAGAAAATGTTGCGGAAGAAGCCATCAATGTTGTTCTAGATGATGTTGAAGATGTATTAGTTGATATTGCTGATGATGTTTAAGTTATGCTTGCAAACAAAGCTTATTTTTGAGAAATATTAATCAGTTTTACTTGTAATGTTTAGACTTTGATATTTTATGAGAACAACCCTTATTTTTTGCAAAAAACATGTGATTACTATTATTTTTTGACATAAAATTTAATAAAAATGTTATTTTCTTAAGTTTTTTTGTTAAGATTCTCCCAAAAAATTAGTTTATTTAACATGTTTTTTCCAACAAAAATTCTGTAAAAGTGTATTTTTTGCATTGTATTTATATTGAAAATTTGTATCTTTTTGTCCTATGGTTCAAAATATTGGTTTTTTAGCGACAATTATTTGATGTGTATTGAAAAATTATTTAACAATACATAAACATGTAGAAAATATAAACTTTAGAATATTGACCCTTTTTCCATCTTTTATCTATGTGAAAAAGTGAAGATATCATTACAAGTTTTTATTTAAAAAAATATATATTTTTTTTATTTTTAAAACACAAGTACATAAATGCACTTAAAAATAAACATCTCACGGAAGAAGAAGACATTAGAAAATCTATAGTGTCAAAATAAATCCTATAAAAAAACATTGGTGATGATACACCACCACTATTCAAAATAGACATAAAAAAATAATAATAAATAAATAAAATAAAATAAAATAAATAATAATAATAATAATAATTAAAAAAAAAAAAAAACAAAATGAAAAAAACTTAAAGTGCCAAAAACATTCTCAAAAAAAATTTTCTTGATTCTGCATCAACACTTTTTCAAAATCAGGTGTTTTTCTTGATACTTCAAAAAGTAGGTAACAATGAGGTTACCTATTTCATCGGTAACAGTGTTTGTTGTCAGAGTGTTTCAAGTGTGAGATCACAGTCAGGTCATATCACTGTTCTCATCAGTCCCACTGGTCCCAAACTTAGCCAAATTTTGGGAATTTCCCAAGAACCTAGCCTCATTTGGCCTTCCGTAAATGTGCACTACGTAGTTCCAACCCTCAAGATGCAGTCTTTTCCCTTGACATTGTGCAATGTGCAATTCCTTCCTCTTATGACTGTTGCACTGCACAGTACTAGTGCTTAAGCCTGGCCTTGCGTCCTAGAATTTCACAATTCATCCTCCCATCCTGGCCTCAACTGTGCATTGCACACTATATCTAGCCTCAAACTCATCCCTTGAGCTACTAAGATGCATAATTATTCAATGGCCCAATCTCCTCTTCCTACCAGAACTACATAGTTCTCCAAAGTATTACAAAACCCTGCAGCTAAGCTCACTAATTCCAGAAACTACGTAGTCTCAGGGCTTAAGCTTCACCACGGACTCCCCGAGATGTAAAATTGTGCAATCGCTAGGGCTCATCTATCCTCCAGAACTACGTAATAGGTTGATCTTGTTCCTATCCCCTCATCCTGTCAAACTGAGTTCCCAGACTGTGTAGTTTTCTTCCTCATCCCATCCTAAACTACGCATTGTGCAGTCTCAAGACTCAAGCTTCACCCCTGACTGCCTGAGTTGCGCAATTACACAGTTGTTGAGCCTCTTTCCCAACCTGTCACCAGATTCCACCTTAATTAGTGGACCAATATGCACCATCTTAGACTAGGGGTTTATTGGACCAATGTCATCTTGTCATGAGTGGATTGCAGATTCGGGTACTCTATCATGCTATGAAAATATGATGAAAAAGGAGGTGGAGAAATAGGACATGCCAGAAGCCACACATGGAGCTGAAGAGATGAGATGATCAACAGGCGAGAAGACAAAGGGACACCAAACTCTAATAGAATATGAAGATCAAAATCACATGGAAAACTCCTCATCTTCAAGTCATAAGGAGTAAGAAGAAGAACATCAAAATCACAAAGAAAGAAGCAACAAGAAGGACAACTTAGCACTGTCACATCATCATGCAGGCCATGTCATCAGTGTCATGTCATGTCCTGTCACAATTCATCATATGCCACATCATTATTGTGGATTGTGTAATTACCTATTCAAAATTTATTGTAAAGTGGAAGTCCAAATGACACATTCATAATTTGAAGATTCATGTAAAGTCAAAAAGTCATAGGAAGTCAAACAATCATGAGGGTAGTCAAAGAGTCACAAGGAAGGTGAAGCATCACCTTTTGGTTGTATATACGCCCTCATTGTATGAGAAAATGAATTTTCACCTTGGCATCTCCCGCAAGGCATTAGAGAGACAAATTAGTTCTTTTGAGGAGCAAGGAGTGGATCCAACGCTCTACTATTGGAGCTAGTGATGTTCATTATATACATTTTTCTGAGAAATTTTACTTAATAATAGAAGCCTTCATGGTCGACATGTTCTTCATGCATGGATTATGAATATTTGTAAGACTATTTTGTGAATGTTTTTATTTCATGTTTTCTTTCACATGTGCTAAGCTAGTTGAACTATTTTGGTTATTTTAGTACTTATCTTATTGAGAACGTATTGTAATGGTTGTTATCGTTGTCCCATCCTTGTAGAATATTCCCCACGATACTAGACAAATATTTCTCATTGACTACTTGTAATGAATGTTGCATCCTTTCATGGATTACTCTATTGGATGTTAGATGGATCCTTTTGGTTTGCGTGTGTCTCTACTTGGGTGGTACTATTACCTCTCTCTTAGAGGCTCACTTTTCTCTTTCCCTCCACAGTAGAAGAACTTTGATACACTTGCAACCGAACACTCACTAGGAACACTTACTTGCTTTTCGAAGGCACATACATGTTCCTCTCTCTTGCTGACATTAGAGCCAAGGAAAAGCTATAAGAATACATGGAAATCAGGTTTATACTCCGGATGGGAGTCCCACTCCAAACGGTGTGAGGTCTAATTGGGACTTCATATCGGGGAGACACCTTGGTTGATGGATTTCCAACACCATCAAAAAACCCCTAACGGGATTTAGGGTTTTGATGTTTTGAAGCCTACCTTAAATGGTGGAGGGTTGTAATTAATTTATTGGAGGTAGAATTGTTTGAGTTAGCTAGATGTTTTGATTGAGACACACAGATGGGAAATGGTCATGAAAATTTAATATTAGTAATATGAGAACAAGAGGAAACATACCTAATGTATTTTAACTTGAATGGATGTTGTTTCCTGTGTAGAATAAATTACTATCTAGTGTAATGGTGACAAAGAGAGCAGTTGTATTGTTACAACAAGAGTTCAATAAAGAAGAACAAAACTTTCTTCTACTTTTCACTCAACACCATTTTTAAGTCGTACATTCAATAGATGGGAAAATTATGTGAGAGATTGTGCCTGAATGGATAACTAGGGTTTGGCTAATGAACCAAAGTTGGAGCATGTTAAGCATGCTTAGATCATTTATAATCAGCTATTATAAATTCAATATCTGATATCTTGAGGAATTCTCAGAAAATAACTTTGATTTGGAATACATAAAGCATTGTGTTTGTTACTTAACTAATGTGAAATGAGAAGTAAAGGCTATATAATCAAAAAAATTGTGTAATAACACAAGAAAAACTTTGGAAAAGTAGCACATCTGGCTGCAAAACAAGTTCATGCAAAGGGTGTCATGAGATTGTGACAAGATATCACAATTTTATAACAAGATTATATACAAGTTTTGTTACAGGGATACATGTGGTATAACTAGGATACAGGTGGTATAAAAAATTTCCTAAAAGGAATAATAGGTTGGTAAGAGGTTGTACCATATTTTTCACAGGTAAGTGATACATATATTATAGGTTATACCAATTTTTCACAAGTAGGTGGCATGATTATAACAAGTACAATAGGTTACAATCAATGAACTGGTGACATGAAAGTCACATGTATATTACAGGTAACAAAAGGTGGTTGGTCACATGTGGTGACAAGTTTATAACAAGTTATATATGTTTTATGATAGGTGTTACCACAAGTTGTAACAAAAATGTAACAGTTTTATGATAGTTTTGGGACAAGTTATGATAGGTATTCTGACAAGTCATAGCAAGTATACAACAAGGATGTGATTAGGTTATAACAAGTGTTATAAGAAGTTGTGACAAGTTGTAACAAGATTATAATAGGACCATGATGTGTATTTAGTAAGACTATGATCACTCAAAGCATGGAATTTGACTAGATTATAGTGGTTATATAGGAATAAGCAGTAATTGATATAAAGTGCCCTAGTGAAGGCATTATATTAAGATTTTAATAATCAACTGGGGAGTTCATATTTATTGCACTGTCAAGGAATATATGTATATCCAACTAATAGTGATAGGTATTTCCATAGTAAAGCATAAATGAAGTCATGAGATAGAACAAATATGTTATTGAACTCTATGATATGCAGAGGAATGAGAAGGAAAAAATCTATAAACCTTCTCTTGTTGATATGTTATGACATATTATATGTGATATTAGCTTAGGACAACAACCTTATGGAGAAAATATATGAAGGACTTGGTAAGATGGATCACCTGAGTGATTGTTAACCAGTGAAAGGGATTCCTGAGCTTGGAAGGGTGAGTACAAATTTAAAAATAGAGTGAGTGAGAGAGAGAGAGAGAGAGAGAGAAGAAAAGAAGATAAGGGAGATTATTTAATTGAATATTATATTTGTTGAAATGTCCCTTTATAGAAATATCCTCCCTAGAGGTGGTGGCACAGGACCCAATGGATTGTTGGGTGTAGTGTGTTGTAGCCTAATTTGACTCAGCTAAAAGTCAAGAGAGGTTCTGAGCAATTCAAGATTATTGAGGAACAGTTGTTAAAATTTCATGAAGACCTGTGATATGCTCGAAAGGATAACCACAAGCTCAACGAGGATTCATCATCACATGTGCACCAAAACTAAAATCAAGGAAGCAGTAGCATTGGAGGTGTAATCTTAGCTAGAGGAGAAGCAAATAGAAAATCATGTAGTATGGGTCAAGTTGAGCTCATTCACGTGTAGAAAATTTCAAGAGCCAGACCGATGGGCACGTTTAGAACATTACACACCGGTCAGGGTCAAGTCGGGCTCATTCGTAAGCTCAGGAGAGACTAGTGCTACAAAATACCATTTAATGCTAAGATGTCTTGAAGTTAAAATTAAACAAGATTATCGTTCTTCCAAGTTCAAGTATAGCGGAGGCTCGTATTCATTACGCCTAGATCTAATGGCAACCCGAGAGCACAAATTGCATGAGATTTATACAAAGGATTGCCCCCGCAAGCAGTCTCGTTAAATCCACTCACCTACAAATCGATGGATGACATCAACTGCAAGAACACTCTCTTCAAATTCCAAAAACCGCTTAAGTTCCCCTACAAGTGGTTTCAGGTTCCAATAAATACATTACTTGGTGATAGTTGGAACCCACGCCATTTACTTTCAAATAAGAGAAGGTAGAGAAATGGTGTATTTCCCTTAGAAACATAAGATTTTTGGAGGAGGCGCAAAGCGAAAAACAGACGGTCAGGATCAAAGTGCATAATTGAAGCGGAGAGATGGACAGTGGAGATTAAATTGAAAATCACAAGTTTCAAAGGATAGGCATGGGAGGTAAATGTTAAAATCACCGAAGTGCAATATGCGATGGCCTGGCAAGGTGACGTGGCAAGATGATGTGGCAGTGAAGTGGAAAGGTGATGTGGCAAGCTGACGTGGCAGATGACGTGATCCTAACCCCATAGATCGCAGTTTATTTATGATGACATGGTAGTGACATGGCAACATGATGTGGCAGTTGATGTGGCCCTGGCTCGAATACCGCACTCGCATGTTTTAGAAGTTAGGTGCAAAGGGTTTGAGTTATAATCGCCGAAGTGTGATACGAAATGTGGTGGGGCCCGATCGCAAATCACAAATCGCAAGTTTTAATGAATAAGTGCGGAGGTAAGTGTTAAATTCACTGAAGTGCGATATGCGATGACGATGGGACTCGATCACACATCGCACATCAAAAGTTTTAAAGGTTAAGTGCTAAAGAAAAGTTAAAAGAAACGACATGCGAAGTGCGATGTTGGGAAGATGCGATGTGGTTCCAAAAGTGAAATCCAAAGGTTTTCAGATCCGGAGGTAATGCATTTCTTGTGTTAAATCGCATCGGAGGAAGAAGGGAGGATTATAACGTAAATCAGGTGAAACGCCTTGATAATGGAAGAAAGACTGAACGCGGGCAGAGAGACTCGGGTAAGTGACCCGACGTAGAGCAAAGGAGAAGAGAATAATAAACACAACGAGCACGCACAGAAGAGGCAGAGTCGGGTAGTAGGTGACATGATGATAGCATTCAAAACACAAAAGCATGGGCAGAATCAGGTGGAGATGTGTTTATGCAGACTGTTAGGATAGCACAAGTCGGAACGGAAGCAGACAAATCAACAACAAATCAGACTCAGCAAAAGGATTATATTCCAAGTGTATTTTGTTTTCTTTGTTAAGATCGAATCTATAATGATGTCCTCGATTGCAATGTAATAATTAGTTTAACAATTTAGGTATTTTAGGAGTTTCAAGAAGCTTGAGAAGTTACAAACTGCTTTGGTTTGTTTTTAAGGAAGAGAGAAAGAGGGAAGCAGGGTTCCGAGTTCTAGACCTCTTGGGGGATTACATTTTTTACTTCTTTTTCTGATGGGTAAATGAAAGAATCAGTAAGTTTCCTACAACTGTTGATGGTGATTCATGTTTATTGTGCCACTTTGTGTCCCTTATTCTTTGAATGAAGTGAAGTAATCTAGTAGTCGGTCTCTTGATTACATATGTGAGTAAGAGTTAAACAACCTTAATTTGCGCTCCTTCACTCCATCTCTCCTCCCTTCACAAATTCTCTCTAAAAATTATAATTAATAGATTCTGTGTTTATAAAATATTACTTTGAGTTTCCCCTCCCTTCACAAATTCCTGATGAAAATTTAAAGTAATATATTCTTTGTTTACAACATATTATTTCGAGTTTCCTCTCTCTCCAAGAATTTCCTCTTAAACTTGAAAGTGGCAGATTTTATGTTTTCGGCATATTACTTTGAGTTTCCCCTGCAATTATTCTTTTCATTCAGATATCAGCAGTGAATGGCATTATGAAATCTTTTATAATTCCAGATAATTAGGGTTTTAGTAAAATAGTTTCCAGAGGGATAGAACAAAGACCTCATGATAAAATCATGTATGTGACACACTTTTAAAATGTCTTAAGCACCGATTCCTTTCACAACCGAGGGATTGTCTCTTAAGATACAACATTTTTTGGCGTCGTTGTCAGGGACGAAGGCACGAAGTTATTTTTCCCTGGGTATTGAAATCTATTTCTTGATGGTGAACAAGATTTAGATACAAATTTGGTTGTTTATTATTCACCTAGTGACTTCACTGATGAAGGTTTCATTAGATGAGGAATTCTGTAGGCAAGAAAATGAGAAAGAACCATAGAAAATGCAGATATCAGAGTTTGAATCTTTTAAAGGAAGTTTTATTTTTCACTATTAGTATGGTGGTGTATTTTCCCTTACATATCAAGAAGATTGTTTCCTTCTTTATTTTCTCAAAATATTATAAGGCCCAAAATGTACATTATTTTTTGGAGAAAGACGATTTTTCTTCCGATTGTATTATTGATCTTAACACAACTTTATCTCCTAAATAGGAAAGGAGAGATGATTGTTGCATTACTATTCCTAAAAGTAATATGTCACAGTCTGGGCATAAAGGTGAGGATTCATCATATTTGGGTGATAAAATTTTACCTCATAAGAAATCCGCTTCTTTCCAGCTTGGAACCAAGGTGATTTTCAAACCCTTGGTGCTGCACACAATCCTCCATCAATATCCTTCAAAAGGATTCAAATTTTTGCCTAGTTTTCTAGAGAGGAAGATATTTCAGCTGAATAATATATCTTCGAATTTGAGTACTTTTTGGACAAATTTCAAATTATTTATGAAGACGTGGCTTTAAGGATGTTTTGTCATTCATTAAAGCAAGGTGCTCAGCAATGGTTCCAGTTTTTGGAAGAAATTTCAATTAGTTCCTAGCAAGGTTTTCAAGATATATTTCTTAGATATTAGGGCAAGTGTAAGTCATATGAAAAAGACCTTTTGGAATTATATTATATCCAGAGGCAGAGCAATGAATCAATCCCTAAGTTTAATAGGAGGTTTCAAAAAATTTATTTTAGCAATCCAAAAGAGATTCGGCCTCCTGAAGCTACACCTATGTTTTACTATATGAGGGCTCTTTCTGTTGTCTTGGCTTTTTATCCCAAGGAGAGAAAGCTTTGCGCTCTAGAGCTGATGTTTCTTTATGCAAAGGAAATCGAAGATAATGTGTGGGCTTGTAGAAATTTCTCCTGTCATGTTGAAAGAACAAGTTTTGTTGAAGACAAGAGGGCCTATCAAGAAAACATCGGAATTGCTTTACAAGAGAATGAAAATTCAGAGATGAACAAGGATTTTAAAAAGGGTTCAGGGCATTTTTGTATTTCTAAAACACAAGAATTCAAGAATTTTGAGGATTCTGGTCAGAAATTTGTTACAACAACTGAACTACACACTGAAAGCCTGGAAGATCATTACAATTTTCATAATTTTAATGATTTTGTGAATAGAGGAGAAATTGGTGGAGCTTCTTAGGTGTGTTTGCAGGAGGGGGAATATTTTTGTCAAGAATTGGCATTATATGAAGAACATCAGCATTATGAGGTACAAACCTTAAATTTATCTTTCCGGACTAAATGGTTATCAGCAGAAAACAACAATCAATCTTCTCACATACAACTTCAAATTGAGTCAAACAATGAAGGAAATTGCCTTGTTCAAAGAAGTCTACATCAACAAGATGTTCAAGAAAAGGAAGCAGCCGAAATTTTTTCTCATCAGTTCTATGATCTAGTGGCTGACTATATGACAACTTTCTTTTGTCAGCAACAAGAATTTATGCAAGGGTATCTGCAAAGCTCTGTATCTGGAAAATTTTCATTATACATCCCCGTTTCGATTTTAAAATTTCCACAGTATGCGAACATTAAGTCTAACATGCAGATGTTGGATTGGTGCCATTGGAAGGCTGACTTCACCTAATTGAGTTCAGACATGAATACATATGTAGGATTTGTGCATAAATAAGCTCAGAAGTTGAGAATTTTTAGTTGTAGTATTTTCATTTCGGTATTTTCAGTTTAAGAATAAAGGAAGAAGTCCAAAGTGTAGCAGGTTTTTGGAGGTTTTCATATTGGATCATCTCCCATTTGGGATTGAATCCATTCCAAATGAAGTCTGTTGATCTACAAGTGCTCTTTGACTCCATGCCCAATAAAGGCTACTGATCTACAAGTGTTCCTTGACTCCATGCCCAATAAAGGCTATTGATCTACAAGTTCTCAACACTTTGCTACCAAAATGTTGTCCCCAATTGGAGCCAGATGTTGTAGCCTAATTCGACTAAGTTAAAGTCAAGAGAGGTTCTGAGAAATTCAAGGTTATTGAGGAACAATCGTTAAAATTTCAAGAAGACCTATAATATGCTCGAAAGGATAACCACAAGCTCAATGAGGATTCGTCATCACATGTGCACCAGAACCAAAATAAAGGAAGTAGCAACATTGGAGGTGTAATCTAAGCGAGAGGAGAAACAAAGAGAAACTTGTGCAGAAGGGGTCAATTCGGGCTCATTCACGTGCAAAAAAGTTCAAGCGCTGGACCAATGGTCACATTCAGAACATTACACACCGGTTAGGGTCGAGTCGAGCTCATTCGCAAGCCTAGGAGAGACTAGCGCTACATAATATCGTTTAATGCTAAGATGTATTGAAGTTAAAATTAAACAAGATTATCATTCTTCCATGTGTGAGTATAGTGGAGGCCCGTATTCATTACGTCCAGATCCAACGACAACCCAAGAGCACAAATTGCACAATATTTATACAAAGGAGTTCCCCCACAAGCGGTCTCATTAAATCCGCTCACCTGCAAATCGACAGCTGAAATCAACTATAGGAACACTCTCTTCAAATTCCAAAACCCGCTTAAGTGCCCCCGCAAGTGGTTTCAAGTTTCAATAACGACATTACATGGTGATAGTTGGAGCCCTCGCCCTTTACTTTCAAATCAGAGAAGGTAGAAAAATGGCGTATTTCCCTTAGAAACTTAAGAGTTTTGGAGAAGGCACAAAGGGAAAAACAAATGGTCAGGATCAAAGCACATAATTGAAGTGAAGAGATGGACGGTGGAGATTAAATTGCAAATCGCAAGTTTCAAAGGATAGGTGTGGGAAGTAAATGTTAAAATCATCGAGGTGCAATATGCGATGGCGTGGCAAGGTGACGTTGCAATATGACATGGCAGTGACATGGCAAGGTGACGTGGAAAGTTGACATGGAAGATGACGTGGTCCCGACCCCACAGATCGCAGTTGATTTATGATGACGTGGCAGTGACGTGGCAGATGATGTGGCCCTGGCCCGTATACCGCACATCGCAAGTTTTAAAAGTTAGGTGCAAAGGGTTTGAGTTATAATCGTCGAAGTGCGATACACGATGCGGTGGGGCCCGATCGCAAATTGAAAATCGCAAGTTTTAATGAATAAGTGTGGAGGTAAGTGTTAAATTCACCGAAGTGTGATATGCGATGACGGTGGGACCCGATCGCACATCACACATCGTAAGTTTTAAATGTTAAGTGAAAAATAAAAATTAAAAGCAACGGCATGCGAAGTGCGATGTTGGGCGAATGCAATGTGGTTTCAAAAGTGAACTCCAAAGGTTTTCAGATCCGGAGGCAAGGCATTTCTTGTGTTAAATCGCATTGGAGGAAGAAGGGAGGACTATAACGTAAAGCCGGTGAAACGCCTTGATAATGGAAGAAAGTTTGAACGCGGGCAGAGAGACTCGGGTAAGTGACCCAATGCAGATCAAAGGAGAAGAGAAGACTAAACACAGCATGCACTCATAGAAGAGGCAGAGTCGGGTATCAGGTGACATGATGACAGCATTCGAAACGCAAAAGCATGGGCAGAGTCAAGTGGAGATTCGTTTATGCAGACTGTTAGGACAAGCCGAAACAGAAGAAGACACATCAACAACAAATCAGACTCAGCAAAAGTATTATATTCCAAGTATATTTTGTTTTCTTTGTTAATATCGAAGTTACAATGGTGTCCTCGATTGCAATCTAATAAGTATTTTAACAGTTTAGGCAGTTTAGGATTTTCAAGAAGCTTGAGCAGTTACAAATTTCTTTGGTTTGTATTTAAGGAAGAGATAAAGAGGGAAGCAGGGTTCCGAGTTTTGTACCTCTTGGGGGATTACATTTTGTACTTCTTTTTATGATGGGTAAATGAAAGAAGCAGTAAGTTTCCTGCAACTGTTGATGGTGATTCATGTTTCTTGTGCCATTTTATGTCCCTTCTTCTTTGAATGAAGTGAAGTAAAGTAGCAGTCGGTCTCTTGATTACATCTGTGAGTAAGAGTTAACAACCTTAATTTGTGCTCCTTCACTCCATCTCTCCTCCCTTCACAAATTCTCTCTGAAACTTAAAAGTAATAGATTCTGTGTTTACAACATATTATTTTGAGTTTCCCCTCTCTTCACAAACTCCTGATGAAACTTTAAAGTAATAGATTCTGTGTTTACAGCATATTATTTCGAGTTTCCTTTGTCTCCATGAATTTCCTCTGAAACTTAAAAGTGGTAGATTCTGTGTTTTTAGCATATTACTTTGAGTTTCCCCTGCAATTCTTCTTTTCATTCAGATATCAGCAATGAATGGCATTCTGAAATATTTTATTATTCAAGATCATTAAGGGTTTTAGAAAACTAGTTTCCAGAGGTATAGAACAAATACCTCATGATAAAATCATTTTTGTGGCACACTTTTAAAATGTTTTAAGCACTGATTCCTTTCAAAGCCGAGGGATTATCTCTTAAGATACACCATAGTGAATGAGTGCACCAGTTTGGTGTGGGTTGATGAGTATTGGGCATGTACCCAGTGATGGGCAAGTAGATGCCTCATGAAGTCAACATCCCATCTACTCACACAAATAAGTATTGATTTGGTTTTCATGCCATATTTTTTGTTATGAATATATGACTTATGAATCGAAATTATGATGTGGCTTCATAGATGCATATTGGGTGGGGAGTCCATCGGACCAAAAGAGTACATCAGGTGGAATTTTTAGTGTGGGGTCCGCAATTGTTTCCTAGTACAATAGGAAGTAAATATCTGTGGCACTGACCTCGAAAGAATCATAATACATGGCTGCAAGTTAGAAACATGTGAGGTCATTTGGATGAGAAAGATACTTATGGGACCATTGTAATATCCCAAATGAGGGTTTTCCTGCTCCATCGGGAATATCTTAAGATATTCCAAAATCCCTTCTATAGAAAGACCACAAGTCCATTCCAGAGATTGACTGTTGGGGAATTTACCAGATACAACACCTTCACAAGGAAGTGTGAGATCCAGAAGCTATCTGGCCCTTCACACACTTTGTCTATGGATATGCAATATTTCCACTTCGGGAATTTCTGCTACAGGGTCCTTGAGGACGCTGTATAAGGAATTCATTGCATAAATAAGGAAAACCACTACTGGGATGCCCTAGAAAATACCTAATAAAACTCCCTTGCAAAAAATGAGCTCAAAGAAATGATTCTATATGGGTTATACAGACCTCCACAAACTAGATCTCTAAAACAAGGCTCAATGAGAGAGCTTACAGCAATATATGAACATTAACATTAACTCTGCAACCCTAAATACATCATAAGAGGGAAAATTCTACAGCCATAATTATATTATGATATCAAAAATAAAATAAAGGAAATAGTTGAGGGACAAGCCACTCAAACCTTTAGAACCAATCTCCCATGGATAATCAATGAAATGCAGGAGTTGTTGCAACTATGCAAAATGTCGGAGGACCATGCCTGCGCAGTCTATATGAATTAGCAGCTTCTGAATATGTATTAAATGTACATGTGGCTGAAGAGATACAAATAAATTCCCAATAACAAGGAAATGGGCTGAAATATGGGATTTCTAGTCAATCTAAGAGAGATTGCTAGAAATGCCAGAGAATACAAAATGTGACAACTGACTTGTCACTGCAACTGAAACAAAATGAGAATGAGGCTATGGCAGATCTGCAAGATGATTTCCCTCCTCTGATAATGTCTCCAAGCAAAGGGTTGATCCCTTTGTCTCGAAAACACTCCTCCTGATGAGCTCTAGAACCCCTCTCTCACTACCTCTTCTAAAATAATGCAGTTTCCTCCATGGACTGCGCAGTGGGAGATGATGGAATGTTTGGCCAAGTTCCAATGATATGAAATGAAGCCCGGGAGTCTCCTTTACTTCTCCTCCAATGAATAGATAACTCCTCCACTGGAATGGCAAGCCAAGAACGACTCCATGAGTTCCTCTCTTGCTGCACCCAACAACACAACGTCCTCTCTGTTGCAGAGCTAACGTTGTAGGTGATGAATTTAGCTGTGGCCAATGCCGGATTGAGGAAAATGCAGCTCAATCCTCATGCTTCCTTGAGGAAGAGGTAGGGTTTCCCGACCGGGAACACCCTAGTGCCCGAGGGCACCACCACCTTGCTAACCAGCCCAGGGATGCAAGCCTTTGCAGACCCAATTCGAAAATCTAAATCATAACATGATGAAAATGGGCTGCCATCTCCTCCATATAAACAAAGGGAACTCTTTCTCCACCATGGTCCCACCAATTAGGGTTTCCACCCTCATGTGAATATCCTCCTCTAAAATTGCACAGCTTCTCTAGCAAGCTTCTCTTCTTTAGGCAGCGTTGTTGACTTTAGTCAAAGAGGACTAAATCAAGTGATCCGGGTTCCATTCACACCTTAAGGTGTTTAATTCAGCTGCTTATTTGTCCTCCTTTCACCCAAGGAGTGTTATTTCTTCAATAAAAGATGGCTAAGGTGTCTCCTTACCCATTTTATTAAACAAAAATAAAATATGCAACTATAATGTTCCATTTAGCTTGAGGCTAAAAATTGGAAACATTACAGTCCTCCCCTCCCACATTTTGCTTGTCCTCAAGCAACTGCATAGAGAGAACAAAATTTCTCCCCCTTTCTTCTCTTGTGGCCTCCTCATCAACAAGCTCTGCCACTGCTCAAAAGACGCTGCAATAAACTTGTCCTCCAATGCTCTCTCCCAAGTATGCAAGATGAAAATGATGCTCCTCATGGAAAGGTAGAAGGTGTAGTGGAATCCTTCTTGTTGTGCTATGGCCTCCTTAAGGTAGGAGTGATGATATGCATGGGAAAAATTTTCTCCCAATGATGACCCTCTCATCCATGTTATCATCCAAATGAAAATCTCACCCCTGATTTCTACAATGTATTGGGGCTGAATGGAGAGTTGTGCTTTGGTTTCCCATGATGGCCCTCTCTCCATTTGTGTTGTGCATGGGGTTGCCTCTATCTTTGGGCTGAAATGGTATGGCCTCCAAGAACGGCCCAAGCCACCCCATCAAGAAAATCATCCATGAAATGCCTCTGCAAATTCTCCAAGTGGTCCCTCCCACAAGAAGGTACAAGTAGCAATGTGGCAATCATGGTTTTCCCATGGTATCTCCTGCAACATAAAACATGTATATTGGGGAGAATCATGCTCCCAATGGGCTATCCCAATGTATCCAACACTCTCCCAATAGTGCTTCCTATTAATGTGAAAACATCAGCAATACAAGAAAGCATAATATAATGAAAACAAGCTGATATAAGGCAACTAGAGAGTGGGTCACTGCTCCAATCATGGGACCTACGCAGTGCCTCTTGGGCCTGCCTCAAAATCAGAATGAACAAGTGCTTTCCCAACCACTTGTTTGTTGCCACAAACATCTCAAAAGATGGAAAAATGAAAATACAAATTGATGCCATTGGTGCACACCAAGAAGCATGTGGCTTCCTCCACAAATCACTTTAAGAATGGCCAATTCCACTACTGCAAATGGCTGCAAGTGAATCCTCATGTAAAATTCAAGAAGGAACAAGTCTCCTTGATACATCATGCTTCTCAATCAATGAAAAGAAGTACAATACAAAATATGAAATTATACCTCCTCCATCATGCACTAGAGCTCTTGAGCTGAAATGGCTCAACTGAAAATTTCCCCTCGCCTCCAATGAGTAGGGAAGTGGCTGTGATGTTCTCTCCACCATCAATCGGGCTATGCATCTCTCCATATGCTGATATATGTCATGTTGAATTCCCTCCCAAGTGAACTCCTCTAGAAACACAAGGTATGCATCCAAGTGCATAGCTAGGAAGTCCTGATCTATCCTCCTCATAGACAGCGTTGGTGATTTGCAATATGGTGCTCCCCTCACGCTGATGCCTATTAATTTGACATCCCCCATGCCAAATTCATCCTCCAAGTTGCTTCCATTCCCATCATGCAGCTGCTCATGCTCAAATAGAAATGATGATCTCTGAAAATGAGCCTCCCATGAGAGACTATCACCTCCAAATAATCTCCCGATCCTGGCCAATGTAAGCATGAGTGGCCTCCATCTACTCCAATGCATGAAATATTCCTTCCTCAAAGGAAGTATCCTCTCTCTCACCAAATATATGGAGCAGTCATCCGACATCATGAAGATGTTATCCTCCATCTCTGCAGCAAACTCTATCAGCGCAGTATGACTGATGAGAGTGGGTGATGTTGAAAATGAGAGAGTGTACCCATCCTCCTTGAGTTCATCCCAAACTCTCTGCGTTGTGATGGATTCCTCCAATGTCTCCACCTCTCCAAAATCCAAGAGTGGTGAACCAAAAGACATGATGCCTCTCATCATCTCTAGTTCAGGTGGCCTCCCAAATGGAATGCCTCCATACAGTGAGACATCAAGCTCAGAAGTGGACTGTATGTATGAGTGGATTGATTTGTCCCTCTCTTCACTGTGCAGTACAATCTCTTTCCTTAGTGCAGAAAATTTATGAAATAGATATTAGTGAATGCCCATCATCCCTTCATGTTGATCCTTCTGCCCTCCATGTAATGGGGTTCTTGCCTCTAGCAAACCACCCTCCTAATTTTCTCCCCCTCTAGAAAGATGGAATGATCTTTGTTTCATGGTTCCCTCCCATGCATGCAAAGTGTTTGAGTTTTTGACACATGAGGGTTTACATTGGTTTTCATCAGACCCCTTTGCCAAACCCTTGGTGACTTCAACATATGCTCTCTCATTTGCATGAAAACATGAAGTATAATTCCAAAACCAATCATCATGAATCATACCTTTGAGTTGCAGCGCTGCTCCTCCAAAGGCCTCAACTTTTTCTTCCATCCTTCTTGCAGTAGCTATGGGAAATGCTCTGCGTTGTGGATCTACATGTGTGGCTGAATGCTCACACCCATCATGATGGTAACTAGGATTTGTCCCATCAACAAACCCTCTCAAAGAATCTTCCCACTTTTCCCTTTCATCAATATTTTCAATAATTTCTTCAATGGTCTGGAAAAGAAGAAGGGAGACCTCCTCTTCCGTCATTCCTGTTTTTCCCTTTCTTCCTCTGTAAATATCCTCTCCTTGGAAAGAAGCTCCTCTTGCTGATGGCATTAAATCTTGAGCACAGGCTGAGCTAAGATTGATGCTCTGATACCACTGTAATATCCCAAATGAGGGTTTTCCTGCTCCATCGGGAATATCTTAAGATATTCCAAAATTCCTTCTATAGAAAGACCACAATTCCATTCCAGAGATTGACTGTTGGGGCATTTACCGAATATGTCACCTTCACAAGGAAGTGTGAGATCCAAAAGGTATCTAGCCCTTCACAGACTCTGTCTATGGATATGCAATATTTCCACTTCGGGAATTTCTGCTACAGGGTCCTTGAGGACGTTGTATAAGGAAGTCACTGCATAAATAAGGCAAACCACTACTGGGATTCCCTAGAAAATACCTAATAAAACTCCCTTGCATAAAATGAGCTCAAATAAATGATTCTAGATGGGTTATACAGACCTCCCCAAACTAGATCTCTAAAACAAGGCTCAATGAGAGAGCTTACAGCAATATATGAACATTGACATTAAATTTGCAACTCTGAATACATCATAAGAGGTAAAATGATACAGCCATCATTATATTATGATATCAGCAATAAAATACAAGAAATAGTTGAGGGACAAGCCACTCAAACCTTTAGAACCAATCTCCTATGGATAATCAATGAAATGCAGGAGTTGCTGCAACTATACAAAATGCTAGAGGACCATACCTGTGCAGTCTATATGAAGTAGCAGATGCTGAATATGTATGAAATGTACAAGTGGCTGAAGAGATACAAAGAAATTCCCAATAACAAGGAAATGGGCTGAAATATGGGATTTCTATTCAATCTAAGAGAGATTGCTAGTTCAAATGCCAGTGAATAAAAAATGTGACAACTGACTTGTCACTGCAACTGAAACAAAATTAGAATGAGGCTATGGCAGATCTGCAAGATGATTTCCCTCCTCTGATAATGTCTCCAAGCAAAGGGTTGATCCCTTTGTCTCGAAAACACTCCTCCTGATGAGCTCTAGAACCCCTCTCTAACTGCCTCTTCTGAAATTACACAGTTTCCTCCATGGACTGCACAGTGGGAGATGATGGAATTTTTGGCCAAGTGCCAATGATATGAAATGAAGCCCAAGATTCTCCTTTACTTCTCCTCCAATTAATATATCACTCCTCCACTAGAATGGCAAGCCAAGAACGACTCCATGAATTCCTCTCTTGTTGCACCCAGCAACACAACATCCTCTCTGCTGCAGAGCTAACGCTGTAGGTGATGAATGTAGCTATGGAAAATTCCGGATTGAGGAAAATGCAGCTCAATCCTCATCCTTCCTTGAGGAATAGGTAGGGATTCCTGAATGGGAACACCCTAGTGCCTGAGGGCACCACCACCCTGCTAACCAGCCCACGGATGCAAGCCTTTGCAGACCCAATTCAAAAATCTAAATCATAACATGATGAAAATGGGCTGCCATCTCCTCCATATAAAGAAAGGGAACTTTTTCTCCACCATGGTCCCACCAGTTAGGGTTTCCACCCTCATGTGAATGTCCTCCTCTAAAACTGCGCAGATTCTCTAGCAAGCTTCTCCTCTTTAGGCAGTGTTGTTGACTTTAGTTAAAGAGGAATAAATCAAGTGATCTGGGTTCCATTCACACCTTAAGGTGTTTAATTCAGTTTCTTATGTTTCCTTCTTTCACCCAAGGAGTGTCATTTCTTCAATAAAAGAGGGCTAAGGTGTCTCCTTACCCATTTTATTAAACAAAAATAAAATATGCAACTATAATGTTCCATTTAGCTTGAGGCTAAAAATTGGGAACATTACAACCATTTAATTAGATGATGGATCTAAATGTGATCTACTATGATAATCAGAGTTGCATCAAGCTCTCTAAGAATCCTATATTTCATGATTGATCCAATAATATAGATATTTGGTATCACCATTACGAGGCTAGGTGTAGATGCAGATAATGTTGCTTCAGTACATTCTAACATAGGGACATGATGCTGACATTTTGACAAAGGCCTTGTCAAGAAGGAAGTTATAGTTCCATAGGTTCAGGATAGGGGTGGTTGATAATCCCTTTCTTGCTAAGAGGGAGTGTTGAGAAATGCAGCAAGATCAATTTGATTTTGCCTTGGTCAAATTTGGAAAATTTGAATTTCCACATCAATAGACAACTTGGATGTTGTTAACTTGTGTGACATGCATTGTGTCACCCAATTTACTCATTAAATTCTTGTTGGAGGATTAGAGTTCAGTTAAGCATGTGTGATTACTACTTTGTAGAAATCAAGGTCATTTATTTCAAGTTATTTTCAGTTAAACTAGTTCTAATTGTTGGAGGAACTAGTGGAAGGTTAGTTCTGCATTGGGACTTTAGTCAAACTAAGTGATCATCTAGATAACTAATCAATCATCCCAAAATAGATCGTGCATGTAGAGAATTAGTGTTCCCCAGCTGTGGTGGAGATTCCAAGGCAATGTAACATCAGTTGTAGACTATTCTTGAGTGTACATGTGTTGCATGTAGTCAAATGATTAACCTTGGGAATTGCACAGTCAATTTGAAGAATTTCCTAAATAATAGGGGCCTAATTTCTCAAGGAATTGTGCAAGGAAATCAAGCCTCAAACATAGGTATAAATTGACTATGTCTGGGTCCAGGCCTCTCATTCAGAAGAGAGATAGGTTATTCACTTTCAGGTTGTGCTCAGTTGAGCAAATAAATTGTAATACATCTATATTCATCAGATTAATGCCAGCAAGCATTGGGGTTTTTATCATATTTATTTCCTTGGAAAAAATATGGTGTGCATGTGTGTTATTTATTATTGCATGTTTGAGATTATTGTTCTAAATTGTGAATTGATTTCCTCATAGCAGTAGATTAGGTTTGTCTCTTGTGGTTTTTATTAAAACTTCATAAGAAGTTGCAAATCTACACCATAAATTTCTACATGGTATGAGAGTTAGATTCACATTATAAAAGGAATTTCACATTTGTTTCTAAGGAGAATCATATTTGAAGTTCAGTGCAACAGGATCTCTCCAGAGCTAAGAAGATGGCCTTCAATGGATTGAGGCTAGAGTATGCCTTGGAAGGAAACTATAATTTTATCGAATGGAATGATCGCATGGAGGTGGTATTTGATGACAATGGATTGCTAGAATACATCAATATAGATGTTGCAAAACCAGCAGGATATGATGCCCGGAACCTTGATCAGTGGAAGAAGGATGTAGACGAGGCGAGGAGAATAATCTTAAAGGGAGTATGTGATTACATTGTCACCAATATCCATGGTAAAGAAACTCCTTATGTAATGTTGTGGGCACTAAAATATTTTCTCCAAAATAGCAATGACCATAGGAAATTGGCGCTCAAGGATAAACTTTGAAATATCAAGATGCAGAAGAATGACATTATTCAATAGTATCTTAGCAGATTCACACAAGTTCGTGATGAGTTTGCAGGAGTTGGTGTTACTGTTTCATATGGTGATTTGGTAAGCCTAGCCCTTCTATGCCTTTCTAAGAGCTATCATAGCTACCAAGATTTTGTCACAAGAGGAAGAAACTACTCAATTGGAAATGCTTATGGTTTGATTTGATATGAGGAAATAAGGTGGAATATAAGAGATGGGACTTCATCCAAGGGAAAGGATGAAGAAAAATTTGCATTGGTTGGAAAGGGAAATAAGGGAAAAGGGAAGAAATATAAATCCAAACCATATTCCATACAAGGGGGCAAGAATAAATATTTGTCCAAAATTAAATGCTTCAATTGTCATGAATTTGGGCACTATGCCACAAAGTTTCCACACAAAAGGGAAATCAAGAAGACCTCAGGAGGAACAATAGGTGAAGCTTTGGCTTCACAATTCGAGCTTGAATTTACCCTTATTGCATGCATGGTCAACACAATGATGGGGAGTGTGTGGTACTTGGTGATGAACCTCAATATTGCAACAATAATGTTGCAACTCCCAAGGCTACCAACTTTAATTATCAACTCAGGGTTTGTACAAACTTAAGAGGTATCAACACTATATGTGAAACATAAAATGTGTCCTTTTTTTGATCTGACATAATGGAGGTAATTTCATGAAATCAAAGACTAAACTAATTTTAGAAATGGAAGTGTTGTTTCAAAAAGTAATGAATCCAAGGCAAGAACAACAATTTGTATTTGTAATCCTGAGAGCATGAATTTAAATAAATAGGCCTAATCTACTTTGTAAAATTATGCACTAAGTGGTGTTTATTGTTCCCCAATCATGGATTTAGATCCTAGGGGTCACGATTCAAGACTAAGAGATAAAAACCAAGATTTGGAAGAAAATATGGTCGAGTTTTCATGTGCTACAAGAGTGTTATAGGACGTTTTGTTTTTTCTACAGGAAGTTCTATCTTGGATATAAATCACTGAATGAATAAGTAAATCAAATGAAAATGGGATGGGACAATTTTTTTTATTAATTACGATGTCTTAGGTCTCCATTCCAAGGGGAATCACTCCAAAATACCCCTGTTCACACGTGCTAAAAAATAACATAAAATTACTACTCTAAAAACTGGAAATTCAAGAACTAGTGAGTTCGTTAACCTATAAAATGCATAACCTAATCAAGTGAAAATGAAATTTGGAAAATTTTGTTATTAATTTGAATATTTTTATGACCTAATCCAAGTGGAATAAAATCAAATGAAGCTCATTAACCCCTTCTAAAAAATAGTAGAAAGTTACTACTATTTCGCTACAAAGCATTTCCAGAAATATTATATTCGTGAACTAGTAACCAGATACAAGTAGCTTGATGATGAAGATTACCTTCCAAAGTTATTCTAAGGATGAATAATGTTGGTGAATCTGTAAAAAACGTATAAAAGAACTCACTTCAATCATTTAACTCAATCTTACATAAATAAAATTAAAAATACTAAATACATAAATATGAAAAAGAGAAATGAGAGATGCATGTGAATAAGAAGTGAAAATAACATAGATAAATTGTGAAATAGTAAGGCTCCTGGGATGGCCAAGCCCAAGGAATACTCATATTACTATGAAATAAACCAAGCCTTAGAAGCTAAAAATGATACCAATCTTCATTATTGAACCAGAACAAGTACATCCCTGCAAGAAAAGAAAGTGGAGTTGCTAAACAATAAGTTTTCTCCACAATAAGACTAAACAATACATCCCCTAGAGGCCAATTCGAATCAATACTTATACAAAATGATGAGGAAGAATTTTCCTTGAAAGGAGGAAGCTTTCCCCTTCAAAATCCCTCAAATAGTGGATCTGGTTCCCAACACTAGGAGTTTGTAGTAAATGACAGGAACACATTCATATATTTTCTCAATCATCAGAGTTATAGAATCTCTTAATAATTTCATGATATTTGTTCATTTATTCTCCAATCTTGATCCTCCTCTAGTAGGGAGCAAGTCCCTAAATTATATCCTCCTACAAATCTTCATAATCTGCCCAATATTCTCACAATATCCTTCAAACATAAATAATATTAGGCAAAACTATGAAATTATCTCTAAACCTTACTAAAAACATATTAAATCTTAAAAAACATTATTTAGTAGAGAAGGAGAGATTTAATATAGCCTTTATGTGCCTAATAAAGGTTAGATTGGCCTTAATTTATATCTAATTTGGAGGCCCATCATACCCTCATACTTAAAGTGTTTCTCATCCTCTGAGCAACTTAGTGACCTAATTGTGCCTCCTTCATGGCCCTAGTGGTCTCTCTCTTGTACGTTCCTCGGTCCTTTCTCTTAAGAAGCTTGGTTGTAGGTTCTGCAAAGTCAAGCACAAGAAATGTAGTTGTTCTTTTCATGATTGTTAAGCAAAAAAACAAAACATTCCTTTTTGAAAGTGAACTCTTTTCGATTGTAGGTACATTGCATTCACATTCAATTTTCACCTTTTTTTTTCAAATCTGTTTGTGTATAGAAAAATCACAGTGTTTTTGAGGCAATTTAATTACCTATCATTTAATTGTCAACCCGGGGGTTTTGTAAAACTTGTGAAGCTTGCATTCACTATATATGATAGAAATTATCCTTCAATTTAGATTAATCTAACTACGAAATCAAATGATGACAAACCAAAAACATAACAAAATTGAAATCAATCTAAGTAAAGGAAAAACTTAATCTACAAAAGAAAATTCAAATATTATTCACAAAAGTTGTCTGATATGAACGTGCACACAATCTCTTGAAAATGAATCTTTTAATCTAGGAATTAAAATAAATATAATCTTCTTGCATGAAATGAAAAGCTGATCTATACATGCATGATTGAAATCAAACTTAATCTAATGACAAGAAAGTAAATTTATTCTAATAAAAGAAAATCTAGTCTAGGAAAGCAATAAATCTTTAATCTATGAAAATAGGAAATCTAGTCTAGGAAAGCATTCAAAACACACTTACTAGAATTCAAATCTTAATCTATCACATATGTATAAGTGGAAATATAAAGTATCACACATGCATAAATATAAATCTAAACTACGACACACTTGCATAGAATTGGAAATTTAATCTAGGCACACTTCATGAATTCAAAATCTAAACTTCTTGCAAGAATTGAAAAAGCATGAGTTGAAATCTAAAAAATCTTAACTACAATGAAAGAAAAGTGACCAGTCCTTCTAAACCTATAAGAGCACACTAACAAAATGAGCATATGAAAACTTAACTTATGAAAGCATGTAAATGAACATAAAGGAAATAATAAAAAAGCATGAAATGAAAACTAAACTAAACATAAATAAATGAATGAAATTATGATACAATATCACACTCATTTAGGTAACCAATCCAATGATTCATGAGGATGGCAAGTGAAGAAGCTCCATATGCAAGCAAAACCAAATCAAAGTAAAAGAACACTCATGAGTATGGTGCCAAATCCAATTCTTTATTCAAAACATGAGCATAACTCCAAACTTTACAAATGCCTTTGAGAGGAGAAGGCTCTCCTATTTATACAAAAACATTAGAAGCTACCTCATTAATGAGGATCCACTATTCTCTCACTAGATCCCTAAAAATCTTAACCAATTAGACACACATCCCTTTATCCATGATTTTTTTCCATGAGATATGGTTGATTCCTATCCCAAATATTCTTCCAATCTTGAAGAGAAATCGAAATTGATCCTTGGAGGCCACATAAGAGTGTCTTGGAAGCTTCCAAATGACCTACACTTATCAGAAAACTCAAGCCACTTTTAGATATTAGCAAGTATATGTCAATTTTCTAATTTCTAATCATTAATTCACTATAAACACTTGAAAAATATAACTTTATTATGAACCCATATGATGATAGAGATGTAGGTTATATAGTGACAAAGTGATGGAATGAAGGTGATAAAGGCGAGATGATGTGTGAATGAAGTGAAAATATATGTAATTTTAAAGATATTTTGGAACCCAACAGTGTTTTCAAAGACCATTAGCCTGCCATTTTTCCCTTGTGCAAGATGGGTTCTTGAATATTTTTAGTTTGAAAATATCTTCAACATCCTTTTCCAACCTCCTGCTACCTTTTTCCATCATTTGGACACCTATGAAACCCTCAAAGTGACCTCAGATGTGATCCTGTAGAAAATTTTTCTTTCCTGTAGAAAATTTGTTCTTCCTGTAGCAACTTCCTGCAACAAATTTTGTGCTTGTAGCAAGCTCTATTTCCCCTGCAACAACTAATATTTGCATGCCAAGAGGTCATAGATCCACCTTTTATTTTTATTTTATTTTTCTTTCTTCAATATATATATATATATATATATATTCCATTGCATGCAAAATAAACTCAGAGTTCTTTTTTTTTGTAAACTAACTTCACCCGCAGTCACCCCTTGGCACTCCTTGTATTCCATCACAACTAACTGCTTACTACCCTCTCAAGTCTTCTTCACTTTTTTCTTGTTCCTCTCCCACATGTGTGTGTGTGTCTTGGTGGAAAAGTGAAGCTAACTACTAGATAAGCTCAAGAATTATCTGCTACTAATTTTGGCTATAAAAAAAACTTTCCTTCCCGCACTTTTAATGTTTTATTAAGCTAGAATAGATTCAAAGAAAGGTTTATATGATTGCATACCTTAGCCTTACCCTTGATGTGATTTTCCAGGTGATATTGAGGTTGTTGATATGACTGTTGAAGTTGCCTTTGTTGGTTCTGAAGCTGCTACTAATGATCCTGAAGCTCCTATTGTTGATATCCTTGAAGCTGGAGGTATTCTAGGGTTTCTTTTGTTGTTGTTCTTACTTCACATCCCTAGATAAAATTTTGTTGTTGATATTCTCATTATGTGAGTGTTGTAGTTGATGATTTTTCTTCTGTACAAGTCTTCATAGCATGATGATTCTTTGACTGATAAAGTTTTTGTGTGTGCATGTACCTTGTTGAGTCTTCTTGTGTATGTTTGTTGGTGGAGGATCCCCCTTGTAGTGCCATTATTGTCTTCATATTCATCTCACAAGTATTATTGGTCTCCATGACTGGTTAAAACCATCTTCAGGGATTTTCTAGTGCTTACACAGGGCTTGCTATATGAAGTTACTTTCTCTTGTAGCAGCATCTTTCTCTGCTTGTTTTAGGCTTCTAGATCTGTATGAGTGATGAGGGAGAGTGGGAAGTCTTAGGGTGATGGTAGGATTAGTATAGAATTATGAGGAAGTGGTGTGGCCTTAGAAAAATGGAGTGAAGGAACTCTATGTTTTTTTCAAAAAAAAATTGTCAGAGGTGACAAAGTGTAGGGTTTGAATGATAAATCCTTGTGCTTGAGATGGATGAGTGATGAGAGGGTGGTAGGAAATGGTGGAAAGAATGTCCCCAAGGAATTTTTGACACCACAGGGCCCTTGGTAACTATTCTATGTCTTTGATCCACCCTCTTGTAGCTAGTTGTAATTTCCTGTAGCAGTTACATGACTTCATGTTGCAGTTCACGAAAAACCCTTGTAGAAAAATTATTTTATTCATAACACTTAAATGGTAGAGTGGATTGACCATAAATATTTTGATAATTTTACCATCATCCTTATGCACCTCCCCATAAAAAATATCGACCATTGGATGCACGAATATCAAGAAAAATTAAAAATGGTTGTAGGTGATGGAGGTCGATTTATCACAAACCGTGCACCATAATTTGCTTAAATTTCTTGAGCATGTTGCCATCATCTATATGCATCTCCCCATGAAACATGTTAGAAAATGGATGCACAGATTTCTAGATATAATAAAAACAATTTTCTGCTAAAAACCATGACTTCTTGTAGCAAAAACAAGATTTCTTGTAGCATTTTAGGACAACAAGGAAAACTAATGAGAAAAGATTTGAAATGATGGGTGGATGTTGGAAATGGATGAGGATGATGGATTGAAATGACCTAGGTCCTTTTTGAGCATCTGAGAAAAGGAGGAGAAAGTCCAAGTTTGACTTCCTTTGACTAGATTTTTGACCAAAATTTTCTTTTGGTGCCAACTTGTTTATTTGCTGCTTGAAAAGGTTGGGGAGCACCTGCATTCATTAGATAGAGATACATGGAAAAAATTCATTTTTTCTATTCATTTTTTCACTTTTTATTTTTTTTCTATAGGCCTACTAGCTGCCTCAACGAGGTTTTCTGCTAATAGGTCTGCCTAGGCATCTAAAAGGAGGTTTTCACCTAGGATCTTTTATTTTTCTCTTATTTTCTCTTTTTTCCAACCCATTGAATGCCTCATGGATATTTTCAATTAGTGATCCAATCATAGGTGCCTCAAAAGAGGTTTTCACTTGAGATTTTACTCTTGTTTCTTTTTTTTCTTTTTTTCCATTTTTAAAATTTTTTCTATCCTACTCTACTTGAAAAAAAACAAAATCTCTTTCAAGTATAGTAATAATTCCAATGGAACCATGTGCACATCAATATGAAAAATAAAATGATGTGTCCACTTGAAATACATGCTTTGACATGCACCTAAATATGAGAGATGAATTGCTTTGATTGAGATTAAAGTTGGCTAAGGACAATAAATACTCTTTCCATTTTTTAAGGGACTTTGGAGGGAAATAAATCCTCCCATGAAGGAGGTTTCCCCCTACACATATTATAGAAATATATGGCTCAAATATCCCAATAGAACAAGTCAGAGAAACAGAGGAACATAGTATATAATTAGGAGATGTGTAGAGTTCAAGTTTTGTATCTTTTTCCATGTAAAAGCAACTTTTTAGTTAATGGAAGTGATCTTTGATTTTAGCTCTTAGTATGGCTTTCTTCTAAAGGTTCTCGAGCTTCCTTGGGCTAAGGCCCACCCCAGGAACTAAAGACCTCTCTTGTACCATTTTTTTTCTTGGATTTGTTTATCTTTCCAATTTATATATGAACATTACTTTTATGCATGGTTATTTAGATAGTTTGTAAGCAGTCTTTTCTTGACGATTGTTTTATCATTAGGTGATAATATCTCTAGTGGTTAAATTTTTTAAATATAATTATTATTTTTGCATTTGGTTGATCCAGATTGGATCATTATATTTTTTTCATCTATCTCAATGCATTCAGAGTGGAAAAAGTGGAGGACTCAACTCATGGGACCAATTTTTCCCGCGAGACTCAATTTAGCGAAACAGTGTTTGAAACCTTATGGGATCATTTTGAGGCATAAAATGAAGTTTTTTGGGGGTAAAAAATTTATTATTTTCCATGCACCTTTACACATTTTTCTACACACAGAGATATTTCCAATGACACAAGAAGTGTGTCGATCAGAGTATGTATGCAAAAGTTATGCCACTCAGAAGTTCACCTTTCTATTTTCACACCTATAATTTGGGAGGATGTTGCATCAACCCCCATTATTCATGGAAAATGGGCTATACACGTGATTGTGATGTAAAATACTCTAGAAGAGTCTATATTGTAACTCTAGTTAAGGGTTGATTAGTCAAACTTAACCACTGGTAGGCTATTGGGTTGTGTTATAACCGAGCCACTAGGAGGAAGAGGAATTCCATTACTTCGAGAGAATTTATTCCATAGTTGAGAAAAGATAGCCAAGAGGGATAGGAGGTAGAGCACAGAGGGATGATTTGTGCACTATAGTAACCCATAGGCCACATGCCTTACTTCTTTATACATGTAGCCATATTTCTAGACAAAGAAAGAGAGTGAAGCGATCTCACCTTCCAGTTGGGTTTTCTCCTGAAAGGGTTTCCTAGAGCATATTTTATGTCTTATGTGTGTGTGTGAGCTTATTTTTCCATTCTCTTTTTTTCTTCATAATTTCCATTCACATGCATGCAATGAATACAGTTAAATCTACAGATCTTAAACTTTAATAAAACTGTAATAGTGTAGAATCTCATATTTGTAACATAATATTATCAAATTTGTTGTGACGAACTGTCTAGTGGAATATACATGGTAGTTTATGGATCATTGGTTCACCTTATTTATTGTTGTTTATTTTTTGTCCATCATTCATTACTCATTGTTTCTACACTATCCCCTGTTTTGGGAAACCCTATAACCTTCCACTTTTCTAGATTAACCCTACCATAAGATGATGCCTTGGGGATGTGTAATTTATCATTTTATAGCTTTTCCTTAGCTTTTTTTCCTTCCAACCTTGAATTTAGTGTGTTCCCTTATTCGTTGGACTATCTCCTGTAGAAAAACAGGGACTCCTGTAGCAGTTTGAAATTTGCCTTCAAAATTCGCTCAGATCTACACCCAACTCATGATTTTTCATATTTGATGTATCATAACACTCCTACAACCATGCCAATGGAATTTAGTGGTAGAGACACCATGTAGAAGCATTTATTTGAATTGTTGTAGAAATTTCTTCTTTCCTACATATTTATGGTTTACTATTTGCAAGCTTTTATTTCAACAACATGTTTAATTTACTTGCAAGATAGAATAAGTGTGTGTTCATTTCATTGCAAATAGAATAGTTTTCCTTCATTTATTGCAAATATCCTAGGTTTGTGTGTTGTCTTTCCTCATGCTGTTCATTTCCTACAACTTTAGTTTACCTATAGCATATAATAGTTAGATTGGTCTTTGTACAACTAGATTTCATCTCAATACTTACACCTACGTAAAATTCAACAAAATGAAGAGTTAGTGCTTGTTGCACATATGTTGTCGTCCCCTCTTAAGTTTATACAATCCCTAGTTTGAAAATTAAATCTGAGACGCATGGGAGAAGTAGCATTGTTGTTGCAATACTGGAGGCCATTAGGTTACAAGGGAATTTTCCCAAACATTTGATGGAGAATGTGGTCAAGTGTACATTTTGATAATACATGTCCTTGAAAAATCATTGTGATGACTTGTTGGCCCACCCTAACAAGAAGAAATGTTATTTAAAAATAAGGCAATTGAAGAAAATGCCTAGACACCTTTTCTTAATAGGTCAAGGTAGAGACCCAATTGGGAAACTAGAGCTCCTTTGAATTTGGTTGAAAGATCCTTAAAAAGGATTTAATCTTCCTTATTGAAAAGTACATTACACGTTAGGGGTGTTTTAGAAGCCTATAAATATGTCTTATTACCTACTGAAAATATTGACAATAATGGCTAAAACCATTCAGAGATAGCCTAATAATGAAGAAAATATTCTTTACCATCATTGTTTGGGAAAAATGGTAAGTCTGTGAGCTATATAAGACTAATACATCTTGGGAACAACTCCTCTCTGAAAATGAGTTTCCATAATCCATTGTTAAAGAAGATGCACAAGAAAATTTTCAGGAATAAATACAAGAAATGTATCCACAACTAGAGGAACGAAGGAGGGAAACAAGAAAATAAAAGATAGTGAAGCATGAAAAGGAAACAATTACATATAAAAGGAGAGTTTCTAGAGTTATGGCTAAGAAATTTGGTAAAAGTGACAGACAGGGCAATCAAAAAGAGGAACAAGTGTTTACAAGTATAGCAAAGAGAACAAAAACTAAGTTCACCACTCCTCAAACCACATCAACATTGGAGGTTAATGAATAATAAAAAATCATATAATCATAGAGCCTTTGGAATATAATCAAGAGAAACCACCATCATTTAATACTAGAAATGAGAGAGATTCATCATCACAAGAGGACAGGGAGTTCTCCACTTTCACTACTACCGCTCAAAAGGAGACATGTGTGTTGTCTTAAGAACCTAAATAGGTAAATCCTTCTATTATGTTTTTTGAATCAGACATTACTAAAAGAAGAAAATGATTAGAAGAATAAAGAATTAAGGTGGGAAGTTACAAGTGTTGAAAAGATACATTAAAACACAAAATGAAATGCTTACAAGACAAAAGATGGAGATAATTGAGGAGAAAGATAGGTTCAAGGAAGAGTATGAAACACTACAAAATGAGAATGCATTATTGACCAAATATGCATATGGATGGTACAAATAGAGGCAAACACTGAAACTAAAGAACCAAAACCTCAAGGTAAAATTTTTAATGAAAATAATAAGGCATCCAATTCATAGGGGAGCTACATCCAATGCGGATGTTCTATTATGAGCAGAAGGGGTTATCTGAATTAGAGTGGACAGAGTAACACAATTTTGAGCATAAAATTGCATGAGGACATGCAACAAATTCTCCTTTGGGGAGATGTTGGCACTTGATTTTGTCATTAAAAAGACACCTAAACCTTGTCCATTTCAGGCATATTTACCTTTTTTTTGCCCACTTTTATATAGTTTGATTGTATTTTCCCTTAATAACGAAAATTTGAACCATAAAGAGGTATTCTTACTATTTTATTTTATTTTTGATTAAATGACAAATTAAACGTTGAAAATTTGTCTTTTATCAACATTTTCAAGGTTAAAAATAATGCAGTAAATTGTTATTCATTGAAATATTTGCAAATATTTTTGGGAAAAATGCAAACATGAGTTTTGATCCTTGTTTTCACGACATGGTGAAAAACTTATTGTATTCATAGAAGTTATAATAAAAATAACTTATCAACACTTTGGTCAATGTACACCAATAAGGAAGATCACATGGTGATAGGGATGGAATTCACATTTATTCTAGAACTAGTGCTTGGGAATATAATCACTCATCTCAAGGATCAATTTGGCTATGTTTGGTATTAATATTATTGTATAGTTATTCCATAGGATAAATCATAGCTTTGTTTTTTGTTTTTTGATATGTATAAATAACTAGAGAGAATAGGAACTAGGAGATTAATACTCCATACATAAAAAATTAACAAAGCTTTGTACATTTTATTTTATTCTTTCAACGTATCAACTTTGAATTACAACATTTAGTAGTTTTCATTGTGCATTGGCTAAGTTTGGAGGCCCCCCACACAATGACCACATGCAATGGTTTCTTGTGTAGATATCAACTCTATCTTTATTGTCCATACTTCTCATAGATATCGCCTATGTTTCTATTGTGTATACTCTTCGGTAACTGCTTTATTTATATTTGTTTTAAGTTTTTTTATATATCAACGCTATATGCTTTTAAATTTTAGATTGCATTACATTTGATAAGTTGTAGATTTATGTTAAATTTCATTTGATTGCTTTTGGTTTTGTGATCACATTTTACTTCCTTAAATTGTAGCCTCACTTCTAATCAAGTTTGAATATGTTTTCTTAGTAAGGATTGAATTGGTCATTAGAGAACGACTATAAGATTCTTCCATCTATAGAGTTGAATAGACACAATTTAGTCGATGATTCTACCATTAGGGACCACAATGTATGCTAGCCAATAAGTTAAACTTGATCGATCATTTTTTTTTTCATTTAAGTTTAGTTAAGAAAATCTTTGATTAATGAATGAGTGTTAAAATTCTTATCAAATCATTAAACTATACAATTAACAGAGTACCATTGTAAGAGTCATTGACCCTTTTAGGCAATGAAACCTTATAGTCTGATTTTCTATAAATGAAATTGTGGTAGCCTTAGAATGAAAGGATTAATTATTGTTTTGAAGTGTCATTTATTTGCATCGAAGTAGTTTGAGTATAGATAACATTTATATTCTTTTCAATTGTAGTCTCATTTTGATTTTCTTTCTCATTTTTAGCCTTAGTCAAAACTTGTACTAATTACTACGTAGAACCTTAGAGAAGACTAAAAAAATTATTCACATACAATGTATGAACTTCATAAGTGTACTAACCCTAGTTGATAATTAGTGTCTCTACTCATGCAATAAGTTAGCTTGAAACAAGTCTCCATCGATCTCTTCCAAGTGGGCACATGAGCCCCTCAGGAATAATACCTCTCCTCTAATGATGGAAAATTGTCTTTGAAGGTTCTATAATGGCCTCCAAAGGCACTCCAAACATGGCACATGGGCTCTAAAGGTGTCAAAATTAACCAATAGGGGTTAACCCTTTAACACTATTTCCACCCATGCATTAGTTAGTCATAATGTGCATAAATTCAGCCCATCAAATAATATTGTCCTTGGGCTACAAAGGTTGACTCCCACATTTCAAATTTAGGTAAGCTCAAATATGTCCTTATCCAAATAAAAAAATTTTAAATAAATGTATAGCCCAACCCTATCTGATTTATCAAAATATACTTACACTTGTGTGTGTGTGTGTGTGTATGTCAAGCCTTCTTAAGTTATCAAATTTGATTCGTTGTTAGGATGGGATAATTACCACCGTTCTTGTTTTGTATCAATGATGGCACTTATAATATTCATTGTAGGGCTAGACATTTTATGCTTCCTAGGGATTTAGTTTCCACTAGAATTTACAATTTGTAGGGTTGTTCCAAAATCAATTTATTCATACAGGACAACTATGATAGGAAAAAGTAATTAAACTGATCCAAGTGTCTTATCACTATGTTTTCCAATTTACCTTAATAACAAATCAAAGAGTTTGTATGTGATACATCCATCACTTGAAATTTTTTGAACTAGATTTCACAAGAAAAATTCCAAGAGAACCATTGTAAATCCTTATGGTCAATACAACATCATATCTCAGCTTGTTAAAGGTTGCATAAGATTCATCAAAGAATCCAATCTTTGCTAAACTCTTTACTATGGTCTGAAATGTGGCAATAAAAATGAATTAATATTCTCTTGACATTCTCAAATAACATTTTGAGTTATCCTACCATCTTACCATTGACAAGGAACATCAGAAATAATTCTAAAAGGTCACAAACTATGCATGTAGGCACTTTCCATTGCTTCAATATGGTTCTCAAATTTATGTACGTGTTCTCAATGGTCATCAAAATTTTGTTCATCAACAAATTCTTCCTAATGAAATACCATGGTGAATCCATGAAAATTTACCAACATATAATGCGTAATAGGTCATACACATGTATTTTATATCAAGAATTAAACTATGGAACAAAACACTATAGTTATTACATTATAACACCATAGATCAGACATGAAACATCTTCAAATAAGCTAACACACATTCTTAACTCCCTAAGATATCTCTTTTCCCAATAAATTATCCATAATTTTTTTTTACTAAGATCACCATTCATTAATATAATTATCATATTTTTCTTAGTACCCAACCAAGATGGTGGATAACATTAATCATCCATAAAAAACTTCATACCACACTTGAATATCTTTGTTAAAATTTCTACCGAATTATTATAAATCTTATTGTGTTTATTTACCGCTAAATGGAATTATTAAAAGTCATCATGCCAAGAAAAATTTAACACTCCCTACCATATTTACAAATTTTAGTTAGAGTAGAATCATGACTCCGGAGAATGGCTTCCCTCTTTACTTGTATATTAAACCATTAAAAAAAAAAAAAAATGTCTTCTATCTTTAATTGTATGTTAAATCATTTCCCACAATAAGGTAAAATTCAGTTTTTAAACTTTATGATCAAGTCATAAATTGAGGAATAATATGGTTACAATAAAGAAACAAAGACATTTTAATATTGATTATAAAGTTTTTTTTAAAGAGAAAGAAAATATAAAATATATAAAAATTTAATAAAATATTAATTTGATATATGAAATCATTTAATTACTATATTAAAAAAAATTGAGATATTGTAAATAAAAAGTATGGTTAATGAGAACTAGCAACCTAAAATTATATATATATAGTTCAATTAAAAAAATTCATATATGAAAAATTGATTTTTTTCATGTCTAAAAGTGCTTTCACTAAGAAAGATATGTTATGTTAGAGTGTTATATTATGTAACTATTTTGACTTAATCAAATTAAAAAATAATAATAATAATAATTAATTAAAACATTTTTACTTCATCAAATTATATAAAAAATAAAAATAGAATAAAATAAATAATTGTTATTATAATTACAATTAAATATAACTAATAATTAAACTAGCCTCGAAAGATGGATCTACCAAGTGCAGAGAGGGATCAAATCTCTTGAGGTGAAAACCTCTTTTAGAGTAAAAAACACCTTGAGTACTCTGTGTGAAGCACCTAACATTCTCCATGGTCGCTGGTGGTGGAGACTGGCATCGTTTTTATGAGGGTGGCAATGTATTGTCTTATGCAATTTTGAGTAGGTTCAGTTATGGTGCATGCAACATGAGTGTCATATTTTTGTGGAGTAGCGTGTTCAGAGGCCATCCTCCCTGGGAGAGGAGAAGACCGTGACGTGGCCGCCCCTTTCCCTGATTTCGGACATTAATTTGGTTTACTTTCCAACTTGGGGTGTGGTTTCTTGCCATAGAGCTTGGGGTATGCTCTGGTCCACTCGTTATGGAACTATTTGGTCGGGGATGTGCAGTTTCTTCGTTGCGATGATGTGGAATTTGGTTTGGTTACAACAATATTTTCTTTTTTCCTAGTGGGAAATGGAGAATTTCGAGCATCAGCCTTCGTTGTAGGTTCGACATTGCATAGCTCTGGGGTTTTCTCTGGTGGATCGTCTTCGACTCTTAAGAGGGGAGCAGGGCGTTGCTCCGCAGTGGTAACTGTATTTTGGGTGGTTGTATGTTGGTTTGCTCCTGGTATTCTTAGTCGTGTCAGGACTTCCATAATAAGGTTGGTCCCTCGCTCTATTTGTTCCTCCTTGCATCTCTTACTTAATTTGGATGGTTCAAAGGGTCAGTAGTCCCCCTCATAGAGGATCAGAGTGGAAATGTGGGTCGCCTGGGACGTTGGGGGTAGAGGAGGTGGTAATGCTACTCGATCTAACACTCTAACATCTGGATCTCGTGGTAGCCACGGGCATGGGATCTTGGTGGCAGGGCATGCCAGTTGTGCCCCACAGGCTGAGCAGCAGGGGGGTACTTCTCGCCATGGTGGAGCAGGGCGTCGGGGCAAGCTACATAATTTAGGTCAAGGGTGAAGTCAGGAAGGCAGTTAGGAAAGGTGTTGGGACCTGATACAATCAGTGTTGGGGTGCATGTAAGCTTCAGAGCGGGTGCGACAGGAAGAACATTATTTGCTCATCACCACCCTAAACAAAATGCATTATTTCCAGTGCCATGTTCATGAGCATGTTGTGGTGGTCTGGCGCGGCCAGAACCTGCTTTCAGATAAATTCGAGAAGTTGGAAGTGTGGATGGCCCATTTCAAAGACTAGTGCTCCTTTCGCCCTCCACCTCCTCTAGGATCAGCTCCGAACAACCCAACCTCCATCACCTCAGATTATTAGCATGGTTACAGATGTTTTACTTGTGTTATGTGTCTACCGATGCTTCTGGTCTCCTAAGTTATGGACAATGTATTTAGTTATTTTACTGTTTCTTTGTCATCTGCTAATCGCGGTAGTCAACAAACCTGATCGGGGTGAGACTACCTGATTTTTGTTACTACTACTGATGCATATCTTTTTTGAAGATTGAATAGAATCTTGGCGTAAAAAAAAAAACTTATATACTCTTTTCCATAATTTAAATATACTTAACCCAATTATTTAATATTTACTTATAATACGTATATACACATCAAATACATCAAAGTTAACTAAAATAGAACAATCATGTCATCAACTATTTTTAATTAACATATATACTAACTTATTAAAACATATATTTTTTTTGTACATTAACAAACATATATATTGATAGATGAGCATATCTATATATATATATATATATATATATATATATGTGTGTGTGTGTGTGTGTTTTAATAAGTATGTTCAATAAAATTATATATATAATTGGGTTTATCTTGAGTAGTTAGAGGAATTTTTGAGATAAAATATAAAATATATATATAATTTTAATAAAACATTAACTTGATATAAGAAATCACTTAATTATTATATAAAAAAAAATATGGTTGATGGGGACTAATAACCTAAAGTCACATATATAATAAACTCATAGTTCAACTTAAAAAGTTCATATATAAAAATTTAGTTTTTTTTGCGACTAAAGACCTTCTCCAATAAAAAAGAGATATTGTCATGTCCTATTATATTATGTAAACATTTTGACTTAATAAAATTACACAAAATCATTAAAAAATTAAATAATAATAATAATAATTATTAATTAAAACATTTTTACTCGATAAAATTACATAAAATAATAAGAAGTAATCGACTTTTTGGAAAACCCAGTCACCTGAAAAGTGTATTATTTCGGCATGCCTCTGACTAATGTGATGTCATCGGAACCTCCAGTTGCCCCTAGTCCGCCGGTTCTTTCTCTGTCACCTCCTCTCCTGCTGCAGATTACGCTTTCTCTATCACCTTCTCTCCCGCTGCACATTACGCCGATTGCAATTGCATTAACTCTCCGCCAACCTGTGCTTTTAAAATCGAAATCCAAACACATTACCCGCCAAGTTCTCACTAAAACAAATTGGTTTTAATGCTGAGGTAGAAAGTATGAAGCTAATAGTTTCCAGTTTCATTGATCAACAATTTGTGAAACTTGAGGATTATGAGTTGAATAATGTAAGCAACAACTCATATATAGTTTTCGGAAATTTTTTTACTGTGGCAAACCTCTGGGATGTATATGTTGCTCGTATTGCTAAGGATGCGAGATTAAATCCAAGCAAATTTCCAGAACTTGTCGGGATTTTGCCTTGTTCTACTAGTCACGATTTATACAACTTATTGGGATTGCGAGCTTTCATGTGTCTTTCTGTTGGAAATAAACATAATCAATATTGAACCGACTGACTAAGAGCTACATAATCCATAGAATGGAAATCATCTTCTTGCTTTGATCTCTTGCTCTCATCTTGCATATCTGGAAGCTTGTCTGGCCAAGCTTCTACTTCTAGAGCTTGTGTCTGTGAATTTTTAGGCAAGAATGGGGATCATCCATAACAAAATCCTCCAACTCAAATAATCCTTTACCAAATACAGTGAAAAGGCACATATACTTCTTCCATGGATCAAGATCGTGAATGCCTCCTCGATCTCCCTATGGTACCTTCCATTCAAAAACCTGATTGAAAAAATATATTTAGAAATGCAATGCCCATATTGCAGATACTGGTTCAAACACCATTATATTAAAAGGGCATTTTTTTTTAGTGCTCTTCTTGGATTCTAAATTGAACAACATATACTCTAGCCTACCAACTGTAACATGAACTTCCTAATTCAACAAATTAAACTTGAATTCTCTCTTTAATACCTCTAAAATCAAGAAACTTCTAGGACTTTGCTACACAATACATATCTGAAAGACTCAGATAAAGTGTTTTAGATGCAAAAAGGTGCAAAGTGGCATTATTTTTCAGTTTTTGAATATACAAAGAAAATTTTATCAGTCTATTAAGACGCCATTCATTCACCCATTGTGGTTTCAGCTGGCTTGGGAGAAGGAAATCTAATTTTGTGGTGCCTATGGATTCAGTTGTTTCTGTTACCAAATAAGGAAAGCACATCCTTCTGTAGTTTAGAAAGTAAGGTTGTTTTTTTTTTTGCTTTTTTTTTTTTTTTTTCTTCTGATCAAGGCAAGTAGTAGTAATATATGTCACAAATTATGAAGCATCTACTGTGCATACTCAAATTTATATGCGCAAATCAAATTCCATATTTCTCAAAAATGTAAATAAATAACTATTTGATAAAAAGAAAACACATAAATAAAAAGGACTAATGGGAATTTTGGATGACAATTAAGATATTTGTGGATGGATTTGTATAATAATTCGTGACTTGAACTAGTAGAACAAGGAAAAATCCCAACAAGTTTTGTGCATTAGCTTATATTTACATCCCCAGATTAAAAAAAATCCGAAAACTGTATAAAATAAAATAAAAAGTAAATGATATTTTAATGTTCATGAGACTAAAAATAGTCTATGGGACCACTAGCTTCCTTGTTTTTTGCCTTCTGTAATTCAATCCTTTTCTTACTCAAATTGATGATGAGTTGACCCAACCTTCTAACAGTTCCATCACTGAAAAGACAATGCCACGGAATTGATGCTAACATACTGCGGTAATCATCTCTAATGTCTCTGAAAGCATCACATTCCAAAATGAAATGTTTTTCTGATTCCACTGCCCCAAAAGTGCAAAAAATACATACCTTTTCTTCCCAAGCTTCTTTACGTCTCTTCCACTATCTCGTTTCACACTGAAGTTGATGTGAGTTAGTTCTTAATTGAGCAATAAGAACCTTTGCTATCCACGGAATGCTAGCTCCAATGTATTCTTTTTGTTGGAGATCGCAAGTGGGGTTGAATTCCTGAACATAACACTTCTTCTTTCTACCCAACTCTTTTCCACATATACCCTTATGGAACTTCTCCAGCACAAAATTCTTTAATTCCTTGCTATTTTTGGGACATGAATTAAGGTAAATATTCCATTTTGCATCCATTTGTTGTTTTGTCTCATCCATGATTTCTTTCTTTCACTCATACCTTCATTGAAGATAACTTTCGGCCATCTACCTCCTCCCATTTGCTCAATTCTTTTTAGATACCTTATAAGACGCACCATGGAAATTGCTTCGATGGGAGTTGCCCCTGTTTCACTCAACATTAACTCATAGGGAACCGAACTTTTTATTTTGAACTTTTTCATGATCAAGCGTTTTTGAATTTTTTCAATTTGTTTCCATTTTGAAACAAGGATGCTGCTAGCCCAAAATTCACACCCATATAATATCACTGGAAAAACTAAGAGTCAAAAAAGTACTTTGATCGTGTTCCAATCCCATAACTCTGCCTCTCTACATCTATTTTGAAGTGCATATAATGCTTTCCACCCTCCTAAAATTCTTTTCTTTCTGCAATCCTCCCAATTAAGCTTGTTATTGAAATCGATCCCGAGGTACTTGTATTCATTTACTTCTTCAAGAATGTTGCCTTCAAAGAAGAACGTATGTTGGCTTTGCTTCCTTTTATTAGAGAAAATCATTATTTTGGTCTTACTGGTATTGACTTGCATCCCCACCGCTTTACAAAAATTCTCAAGGGCATATAGGTGCATCTGTAATCCATGGGCCGATTTAGCAACCAGCACAAGATCATCGATATATAGAAGAAGCTTTATCACAAACTCCCCCAATCGAACACCATCCCCACTTTGAAACTTTAGCTCACAATCCTCAAGTTTGACAGATTTATGATGCAAAACCAGAAACTATTCGCTTCATACTTTCTACCTAAGCATCAAAACCAGCTCGTTTTGGTGAAAAATTGGCATAGTAATGCATTTGATTTCGATTTGAAATGCACAGTTGGCGGAGAGTTAATGCGGTCGCAGTCGACATAACATGCAGTAGCAATCGGAGAGGGCACCGACAGACTAGGGGTCACCGCAGGTTCCAGTGACGTCGCATAAATCAAAGGCATGGAATAATACATTTTTCGGGTGACTGGTTTTTCTAAAAGTTTCATTATAGACTACTCCAAATAATAATAATAATAATTATTATTATTATTACTATTATTATTATTAATTAAACTAGCTTAGATCGAAGTTAAAATGAGACAAAACTGTTTTTTAATAAAAAAATATATACACTTTTCCATAATTTAAATATACTTACTCAATTATTTATTTAATGATGATGATGGTTACATATATAATACATATATACACATCAAATAATCAAAATTAACTAAAATCAAAACAATATTATCTTCAACTTAAATCTATTTTACATATGTTATTTTAACATATATTATATTTCAATTTTAAAAATACCTAATTTAATTCTTTTATATATATATATATATATATATATATATATATATATATATTCAACTTAAAAATATACCTAATTTAATTCTCATATATATATACTTACATACTTATTTATACATTGTAAATGAAAAATTATAGTTGAAGGGGGTATTAGCAACCTAGAATATTTATATATTGTAAATAAAAAATTATGGTTGATGGGAACTAGCAACCTAAAGTCATATAAATCATAAAGTTCAATCTAAAAGAATCATATATTAAAAAATTCATGTTTTTGTAACTAGGCCTCTCCGGTAAGAAAGAGATGTTGTTGTGTTATGTAAACATTTTGACTTAATAAAATAAAATAACAAATTAATATATTAAATAATAATAATAAGGAATTAAAACATTTTTTCTCAATCAAATTACATAAAAATATATATATATATATATATAGAATAAAATAAATAATTATAATTATAATTAAATAAAGTAGTAATTAAATCTTAACTCCTGATCTACCAAGTGCAAAGAGATATCAAATCTCTTGAGGTGCAAACCTCTTATAAAGTAAAAAGAGATTTGATCCCCCTCAACCTTTCATAAATCCAAAATTACAATAAATCTAAACTAATTTTTAATAAAAACTTATATACTATTTTCCATAATTTAAATATACTTACTCAATTATTTAATATTTATTTATAATACATATATATATACGCATCAAATCATTTAAATATACTTAATTATTTAATATTTATTTATAATCCAGGTATACACATCAAATGCATCAAAATTAACTAAAATCAAAATAGTCATATCATCCACTTAAATTTATTTTAAGTACATTATATTCCAAATAATAATAATAATCTAATTTTAAGGTCACGACCAAGCCAAACACCAAATTGTAGGACAAGGGAACCACCCTGCTAAGTCTAAGGAGGCATACATACTCTACCCCCCTTTGGTTTTGAACATGTGACTTTTTAGGAGGAAACACATGCTCTTAATCATTAAGCCCACTCAAGTTGTATACATAGATACTAGTTAATTAAAATTAAAATTAATTAAGTTTTATTCTAATTGTGTTATATATTTTATACATGATTTATTATATGCCAAAATTTCTTGTTAACATTAATTATGGCTATAGGCGTGTTTATTTTGGAATAGGGTTTTTGGATAGAGGGTGATCTGGTGTTGTGTTAAGGCACTCCTTGAAGTGAAGTCATCGGTTCAATTCCATTTCCATGCCTTGATTAGTGTGATATATTGAACAAGATGAAGATGTAGTCCTGTCAAGCTTAAAGAATCATGGAGATTCATTTCCACTTTTCTATTGAGATTCTTAATATGTAAATAGACTTTGATACAATACCATGGTTTATCAATACCACATCACCAAAAAACCATAACTAATTTCATATGACACTTGTTTATATGTCATTTTTTTAATTAATAAATATAATTAAAAGGACAAAAAATGATCATAACTTGTTTGGAGATAAATCTTAACTTTCAATTTATTAATACTATACAAAATATTTTAGAATATTATGTGGAGGTTAAATCCCTAATAATTATTCATAGTTAAATTAAATTCTAAAAACCCTATTCCAAAATAAACACTCATATTTCCATAATAAATGAAATGTCAACATGAAATTTTGACATTTAATAATCATGTATAAAATATAACACAATTAAAATCAAATTTAATTAATTTTAAGTTTAATTAACTTGTATTTATCTATCTATGGGGAATATACATGTTCCGGTCCATTATATCAAAGTTCAAAATGTCATTTGTGAGAAATGAATCTAGGTGGAGAGGATCCCAATAATTCCTCCCAATGACTCAAGATAAACCCAATTAAACTCTTTAATATTCTCAACTATTCAAAATAAATCCAATTAAACTTGTGTGTGTGTGTGTGTGCGCTCATGTGTTTAAAAGTGGGGATAAAAGTGTGTGTGTGTGTGTGTGTATTTAAAAGTGGGGACAAACGTGTTCCCTCTAACTATAGGACTATCATGATTAACCACATTTTATCCAAGATGTATGGGATCGTCCTTGAAAAGAATATTAGCACTTAGATTGAAATCCATGGTAAAATAGCCATTGGGAAAGCTAGTTTTAGAAAGAATCACTCTACGATCAACCACCTTGTCACTCTTAGGACCATTCTTGAGGATTGTCATAACAATAAGATTGATCTCTTATGTTGTTTTGTTGACTTTAGAAAATCTTTCGATATGATTTCTCGAGACAATTTATGGAAAAGGCTCGATGAGATAATGGTTCCTCTCGAGTTAAGGGTCATTGTTGTTAGATTATATGAGAATGTTATTTCCAAGCTTAAGACCACTGAGGGTTGGTCTATTGATATTAAATGCAACATCAATGTTAATCAAGGGTGTCCCCAATCCCCTACCCTTTTTGGCATCTACATTGAAAATCTTGAGGAATGCTTAGAAGTCGTTGGTTGTGATGGACCCAAGCTCGTTGGTATTGTCATTACTCTTCTCCTCTATGCCAATGATATTGTTCTTCTTGTCAGGAGTCCCGACAATCTCAATAAGCAGCTTAAAACCATCCACGATTACTGTTCCAAGATGGGTATGATTGTTAGTACTAACAAGACTAAAATTATGATTATTAAATCCAAAAATATCACCTATGATCATTTCATTTATGATAACAATTACTTAGAGAATGTTTCTTCTTACACATATTTAGGTATTTACATTCACCATTAGCTCAAATGGAGCTATATCATTGAGAAAATGATTATAGGTGGTTGGAAAGCTTGCAATGAGCTTGAAAACAATTGTAAGATGATTGTTCTTTGGGTTTGGAGTAAAAAAATATTCCTTCGAGACTCTCGTCACCCCTGTTATCTTATATGGGTGTGAGGTGTGGGGTTGCAGTCTATCTAGATATTCATGGAGAAATATTGAAATGATCCAAAAGCAATTCATAACCTACAACCTCAATATTAAAGGTAACACTCCATACCATATTCTCTTAATTGAGGCTAGCCTTTCCCCCATTGAATGCACGACTATGTTTAGGTATTTGAATTATAAGAAGAAGTTGAACAATATGGAAGCCAAGAGACTCCCAAAAATTGCTTCTAAATCTAGTCAAAACCACCTTTGACTCAAGCAAGGGTGGCATAAGGATGCCAAGTCCTGGCTCGATCATTGGGAGATAAATGAGGAGATCATCTTGGGGAATAAGGATAATATTAAGAACGTCATTACTTCCAAATTTAAGGATAATTTATGGAGTGATAAGGAGTTAGAAGGGAAAAGAAAGTTAAGATATTGTAAGGAGGTTATTAACCCACACTTGCTAACCATAATTACCTTTATGTCTTGACCAATGCTAAGAAGAGAATGGATATTGCAAGGATTATAATTAATTCTCATGATCTTTGGAGTGAAACAATGCATTGGTCTATTCCCAAGATACCTTGGGACGAGAGAATATGCCTCCTTTGTGATACTAAGAGTGTCGAAGATGAAAAACACTTCCTCTTGGATTGTCCGACCCTTACTCACATCCGATCTCATTTCCAAAACATTTTCCCCACTACCAACCTCTCTACTTGTTCATTCAACAAAACTATAGTGACCTCGAAACACTTCTTTCCCTCCTTTTTTTATCATAGAAATTAAATTTTAAATAGTCCCAATTAAGTGCTTCTTTCTTAAGGTCCAATAGACCATATCGATCTTAGTGGACGTTAATCATCATCATCATATATATATATATATATATATATATATATATATATATATATATAATTAATAATAATAAACAAGTTATAGTTTTCGTACTTACAAAAAAAATTAAAAAGTTATAATTTAGTTAATTTTTATGATTTTTTTATATATATAATTTAACAAGTGATTCTTAATAAAGTATTTTTATGCTTATTATGGATTTATGTCTATGGTCATTTAGCAACCATTTAATTTATATAGTTGTACTAGTATAGTAAGCAGTTATATTCACAATTACCAAATTCACTTTATATTAAATTTTCATATTAATATTAATATACTAAAAATATATTAATATAGTAGGTTAATTGGGGTTATCTTGAGTGGTTGGGAAGAATGGTGGTTGTCTCCTCCATCAAAGTTTAATTTCACAAGTGTGACATGATGATGAGAAATATTGTTAGAATGACTACCAGTTGTAATAACCCTCAAATTAGAATTTCATACTATAAATAGATTTTAATTTAGTTTTCATATAATTTTAATGTGTTTGAGTGCAAGCTTCTGCGATTCATAACGTTTAGAAAAATCTCTTTTGAATCCATTGCATCTTGAAATGTAGACAATACAAATATCGATGTGATTGATCTCGAAGAGTTTTTTTATGAATTTTAATATGATGTATTAATTAATTCAATTGATAATATATATATATATATATATATATATATATATATATATATATATATATATATATATATATATATATATATATATATATATATATATATATTTTATATTTTTTATTATTATTATTATTATTATTTTTTTTTTTTTTTTTTTTTCTTCTTAGTGCCCTGAGTACAACCGCATTAGAGCTCAATTTCATAATCTTTGTTACAATATTGACCTTCCTAGCCTTTTAAGATGTCAAAATTATAGTGAGCTCGGGAGGCTTGTCTCCAAGCTTTTTGAGCATAGGAATAAAATTTTAAATCAAACTAAATAACTCTTTTCTTTAGGTCCGATAGACCAAAGATTGGTCTGATTGGACGTTAACCATCATCATCATCATCATCAATAGTTAGATATATTAATTATATATTTAATGAATTAAAAAAAATTATTTTAAAATTATTTTTTCTATTTAAATTATGGATAAAATATTGAGTACAAGTATTTTGTTGTTGGGTTTTATATAATTTTAATGAGATTTATTAATTAATTTAATTGATAAATATAAAACAAGTGCTACATAGTAGTTAGTACTTAGTTTAAAAATAGCTAAATTGAAGTAAAAAACAATAAAAAAAACTAAACTTACATATATCCCATCTTGAAACTAGGAGTGTAAGACATATCATTTTGTATAAATTTTTGTAAATTATTTATTATTAATACATTTGTTTTTAAAATAATTAATATTTTATTTCAATTTCTATAATTTATTTTAGCTCAAATTAAGTTTTATATATGTCTATTAAATTAAGTTTTATATATGTCTATTAAGAAATTGGGTGAAGTGTTATGCAATTAAAAAATAATACTTTCTCATATTTATTTAGAAATATCAAAAATATATTTTTTCTTTTGAAAAAAATAATAAAATTAATATTTTTAATTAGAAAATAAATTTAAATTTAAAATAAAATTCATAATCTAACAACTTGTCATTCTGGAAAAATAATTTTAAAAAATATGTTAAACAATAATACTATTGAAAAAAACAAATTTATAAAATATAATTTGGAGTTAATGCTTACATCATATATTTGAGATGTTGGTTTGTGATGGGTGAGAAATTTTCTCAATCTCTCCTTCTAAGTTAGGAGTAAGTTAGATCTGAGAAACTATATATATTAGAGTAATCTTTGAATGTAAACCATGTGTGTGTTGAGGCATACATAGTAGTTAGTACTTTGTTTGGATATAGCTAAATTAAAGTAAAAACAATAAAAAGCTAAACTTGCATATACCCCATCTTGAGTGTAAGACATATCATTTTGTATAAATATTTGTAAGTTATTTATTATTAAAACATTTATTTTTTAAATAATGAAAAATTGTAAAAATAATTAATTTTTTTCAATTTCTATAATTTATTATAGCTCAAATTTATATATATATATATATATATATATATATATATATATATATATATGGTGAATGGTTATGCATCTAAAAATAATAATAATTTCTCATTTTTGGAATCTAAGGTTATGTGATTCATCATATTAATTAGTAAAATTCTTTCGGTAATAATCACATGCAATGGAACGTGGTCGACCGACCACGTTATATTGCATGTGATTATTACCGAAAGAATTTTACTAATACTTTCTCATATTTATTTAGAAATATCAAAAATATATTTTTCTTTCAAAAAATTTTAATAAAATTAATATTTCTAACTAGAAAATAAATTAAAATTAAAAATACAATTTATACCGCAACAACTTGTCATTCTACTAATTTTAAAAAATATGTTGAACAATATTATTATTGAAAAAAACAAATTTATAAAATATATAACTTGAAGTTAATGTTTAAATCTTATATTTGAGATGTTGGTTTGTGATGGTAACTTCTCTTTCTAAGTTAGGAATACACTTGGTGTGAGAAACTCTATATATTAGAGTAATCTATGACTGTAAACCGGGCGTGTTGATGCATACACTTTTGTGTGAAATATATGAGTGCTTTCAATCATTCATACACTTTTGTGTGAAATATATGAGTGCTTTCAATCATTTTTAATTTGATATCAGAGCTTAAGGCTTGTGTTGGGTTTGTGGAAAAGGTGTGACAAAGTAGCATTGTTCTACTGGTTGAGATGTGTGAGCAGTGGAGTGCAATCTCTGTGAACTATGCATGTTGTGAACACTGATGTTTGTGATGGTGAATCGCCGAGGAGAATGCCGGAAACTAGTGAGGTGCAGGTGCGGGCACACATATGTTGGAATTTTCAGAATTCCAAAACAATAAACAGTCCCTCTTTAACACAGAGAATAATTAAAAAAAAATCACTCACAGACAGAGTTTCACATAAAAAAATTTCTATTAAAAAAAACTGCTGTTACAAATTCTTCTATCTTTCCACTGCTGGGAGATTACAAATATGGCACTGCTTCACACACAGTGACCAAAAACACTCTTCTCTGTCTCACACAGAGAAATACTCTGTTTCTGTTGTTCTGTGTAATTAAAAAATTACAACTCTGTCTATTACAAACAATACACTCTGTTGTGTATTAAAAAAAAAGACATACAAACGCACTGCTGTGCATATTTCTCATAATAGAATTATGGCTCTGTTTCTCCATATTACAAACACACAAAATATCTCAGTGTCATTAAGATGACCCAACCACTAAATTTCACCGCTTCAGAAATCTTTAATGGTCTCAATAACTTCTGTCAGCACCGCTTGGAAACGCATTGAAGGCGCCTAGATCTTTTCATTCTCGATCTTCTTTGTGCATTTAAAAAATGCATGTAATAACATTTTGTGTGTTACATCTGCATGACACTCCTTTGCCTCACGGGCCTTCTGCCTTTCATATAGAATATTACATCACAGGCCTTTTAATATATGATTCACATATATTAAAAACAAACAAATAAACATTAAAAACCAACTGTTAAAAAAATGCCGTGATTAAAATTTAACTAGCGTTTATTATAAAACATATAACATATGGTATATGGTATGTGGGCCGTATTATATGTGGGCCCCTGCATACGTCAACATTCCGAGGGGGTTCAATCCTCTGGCCACAATACTTACCAGACCCCCGCGGACTTTTTTTTGTGGAAGAATGGTGTGGGCCCTGTCCGAGGGGGTAAACTCCACTGTCTGTTCTGACTGCTGGACCCCCGCGGACTCTGCCTTGCCGCCTTACCTTTGCGCTGTCAGCTGAGCAGTTGGTAATTAATTCCAACACTCCCCCTTAATTTCAACTGCTGGGTTTTCTTGCATACCCATGCATCTCCTGAAATGTTCAAAGCTTTTCTGCTGTAGTGGCTTTGTGAGGATATCTGCTAATTGATCCTCCGTTCTGCAATGCTGCAAAACAATCTCGCCATTGCTAACCAATTCCCGTATGAAATGAAACTTGGTGTCAATGTGTTTTGCTCTTTTATGAAAAACAGAATTTTTAGACAATGCAATAGCTGAGCTATTGTCACAAAATATCACTGTCCCTTTTACCTGTTCTTGACATAAGCTTCTCAACATTTTCCGCATCCAAACTGCTTGACATGCTGCTGCTGTAGCTGCCACATATTCTGCTTCTGCTGTAGATAATGCTACAACGGGTTGTTTCTTAGAAGCCCATGAAATGGCTCCTGAACCCATGTGAAAAACATAACCGGAAGTGCTCTTCCGATCATCAACACTTCCAGCCCAATCACTGTCAGTGTATCCAACTAAATCTGAACATTCTGAAGTAGTATAAAAAATACCAAACCTTTTTGTACCTTTAACATACCTCAAAATTCTTTTTGTTGCTTGCCAATGTGCATCCTTTGGCTTTTCCATGAATCTGGAAATCAAACTAACAGCATGCATTATGTCCGGCCTAGTTGCAGTCAAATACATAAAGCTGCCAACTATGCTCTTGTATAAACTAGGATCAAAATCCTTGCTGCTGTCCTCTCTGCTGAGTTTTAATCCCATCACTGTGGGAGTGATTGCTGCTTTGCTTTCCTGCATGTTAAATCTTTCAAGAACTTCATTAACATACTTTGCCTGTGAGATAAAAATCCCATTTTCATCTTGTTCTACTTCTATTCCCAAGAAGTATCTCAACAAACCCATGTCAGTCATTTCAAATTCATCCTTCATGACTGTTTTAAAATGTTCAATAAGGCAATCATCATTACCTGTAAAAATAACATCATCAACATACAAGACTACAATCAAAGTTTTACCGTCTTGTTCTTTGATGTAGAGGGTGGGTTCTCCCTCACACTTTTCAAAACCATTTTCCAGTAGATATGTGTCTATCCTACTGTACCACGCTCTTGGCGCTTGCTTCAGCCCATAAATAGCTTTCTTCAACTTACACACTTTGTGCTCTTGGCCTTTCTTCTCATAGCCGAGAGGTTGCTCAATGTACACCTCTTCCATTAACACTCCATTTAGGAATGTTGACTTCACGTCCATTTGGTAAACTTTCCATTTTTTTTGTGCTGCTATGGACAACACAACTCTCACGGTTTCCATTCTGGCAACCGGTGCAAAAGTTTCCTCATAATCTATGCCATGCTTCTGTTTATAGCCTTTGACAACAAGCCTTGCCATGTGTCTCTCTATCTTGCCTTCAGCATTACTCTTGGTCTTGTAGACCCATTTAACACCAATGACTTCTTTACCTTTTGGGAGTTCAACCAAGTCCTAAGTTTTGTTCCTCTCTATGGCATTTATTTCCTCATCCATAGCTTCTATCCATTTCCTATCCTTGATAGCTTCTTCGAAATGAACAGGATCATCAACATGAAAATATAAAGCAAACAAAGAATTGATACCTTCATTTGTTATATCTTGTTCATAAATATCTTTCAAACTTCTGAATTTCTTACCTCTTTCATTAGGTGTACAAATGCTTGAAGAAGCACTTGAATTTCCTCCTTGTGGTGTGCTTGGAGAAGCACTTTCATTTCTCCTCAAGGGTGTGCTTTGCTGCTCTTGTGTTGGTGCTACTGTTTGGGGATGTATTTCAGCCAACTCATCATCATTCTCATCATGAGATAAACAGTGTTTAACATTCACTGTTTTCTCTATGCTTCCATCCCAAGCTTCCTCTTCAATGAACTGAACATCTCTGCTCACAAGAAACTTTTTGTTGGATGGGTTATATAACCTGTATGCCTTGGATTCCTCACTATATCCAATGAAAATACACTTCTCCCCCTTTCTGTCCAACTTCTTCCTTAGCTGATCCGGAATGTGTGCATAAGCCACACATCCGAAAACCTTCATGTGCGTGACACTTTGCTTTGCGCCACTCCATGCCTCTTACGGCACTTTGTTCATTACCGCTTTTGTAGGACACCTGTTCAAAATATACGCTGCACAATGTACAGCTTCAGCCCAATAATCATTCGGCAAATGCTTTGCCTTAAGCATACTCCTCGCCATGTCCATTATGGTTCGGTTCTTCCTTTCGGCCACTCCATTTTGCTGCGGTGTATATCTAGTTGTAAATTGTTTATGAATACCATTTTCTCTACAAAACCGTAGAAAATCTTTAGATATATACTCACCTCCTCTATCAGTCCTTAAGACCTTGATATGCAACCCACTCTGATTCTCAACAAGTGCTTTGAAATTGCGGAATTTTTCAAACACTTCACTTTTCTTTTTCAAAAAGTAAACCCAAGTTTTTCTTGTAAAATCATCTATGAATGTTAACACATAGTGGCTGCTAGCAAGTGATGGAGTTTGCATCGGTCCACACACATCCGAGTGGACAATCTCTAAGGGTGCTTTCGCCCTTATGCTTTTCCCGGAAGGAAAACTTTCTCTGTGTTGTTTCCCAAGAATACAACCTTCACAAAGGCTGTCCGGTTTCTCTATCAATGGTAAACCACTTACCATTTCTTTTCTTTTCAACAGATTAAGACCTCCAAAGTTGAGATGACCGAATCTCAAGTGCCATAACCAATTATCATCCTTTGGTTCGCTTTGGAAAGTCTCTTGTGCAACTGCTGCTTTCTCTTCACCATTCTTCAAGTCTGCTCTCATTCTGAGAGGGAACATCCTGTTCCTTGTCATCTTCACTTCAGCAATACACTGTTTGCTGGGTGGTTTATCCATGATGGTACAAACATCATTATCAAAGAAAACATTATATCCCTTATGGACAAGCTGTCCAACACTTAAGAGATTACACTTCATTCATGGAACATAATAAACATCTGCTATGGTTTTCTTTGCACCTAATCTTGTTAAAACATTTACATCTCCTTTTCCCATAACAGAAACTTTGCTATCAGTTCCTAGTGTGACTTGTGACTGCACACTCTCATCTAACATAGAAAACATTGCTAAGTTTCTTGTCATATGGTTACTACAACCGGAGTCTAGAAACCATAAGTCTTCACTCTTTTCTTCAGCCATATTACAAGCTAAAAACAAATTACTTTGGCTGCTATTTTCTTTTGTGAAATTTGCACTAGTTTCACTTCTCATATCTTGTTTCTTCTTTCTACATTCATTAGCATAATGACCATATTTCTTACAATTATAACATTGGACATTGGACTTGTCATACCTTTGTCCTTGTGCATTCTGCTGACCATTCTGTTGGCTGCTGCCTTGGCCTTGATGCTGATTTGGATTGCTGCCCCTTCCTTGAGCATTTGTTGGACTGTTCCTTCCACCTCTGTTTTGGCTTCTGCCTCTTCCTCTTCCTTTGCCTTGCCCTCTTCCTCTTCCGAAAGACATCTGGGTCTTAAAGGCTTGCTCAAGAGATGAGTTTTCACTCCTACCCAATCTCTGTTCATGAGTAATCAGTGATGCATGTAATTCATCCACTGAAAACTTTGTGAGATCCCTTGTCTCTTCTATGGTGGTGACAATCACATCGAATCTTGAGGGTAAACTTCTCAAGAGTTTCTCCACAATCCTCTTGTCTTCAAGAGTCTCTCCATGAGATCTGATTTGTGTGACCATTCCAATCACATGTGTGAAGAATGAGTCAATATTATCTGACTCTTTCATAGAGAGAGTTTCAAAATCTCTCCTCAGCAACTGAAGTTTTGCTGTCTTCACCTTCTCCATTCCCTGATAAGCTGTCTTGAGAGTTTCCCATGCTTCACTGGATTTCTTGGCTGCTGCTATCCTTGGAAACACACTCTCATGCACTGCTTGATACAAGAAGAAAAGAGCCTTGGCATCTTTCTTCTTATTGTTCTTCAGTGACTCCCTTTCTGCCTGAGTTAAAAGAAGAACCTCTACTTCATTTGCTGGCTCTTCAAAGCCATCCTCAACTAATTCCCATAATTCTTGTGAGGTAAATAAAGCCCTCATAGTTATTGACCAGTAGTCATAATTTTTCCCATTGAATTGTGGGAGATGTATATTTCCCAAACTCATACCTGTGCTGGAGCCTGCCATTCTGCACTTCTAACTATGATAAAAACACTTGACTGTGTTTTAAAACTAACCAACTGTACTGCAACAGTAACACAAAACTATATAGAGAAATACCTTCGAATTCTTCTTGTCTGAACCTTCACTCTGCTGGAGAAGCTTCTGCAATAACGAACTCCTTTCCTTCAGCTTATTTGACCTTCAAATAGCCTGGATTGGCTCTGATACCATGTTGGAATTTTCAGAATTCCAAAACAATAAACAGTCCCTCTTTAACACAGAGAATAATTAAAAAAAATTCACTCACAGACAGAGTTTCACATAAAAAAATTTCTATTAAAAAAAAATTGATGTTACAAATTCTTCTATCTTTCCACTGCTGGGAGATTACAAATATGGCACTGCTTCACACACAGTGACCAAAAACACTCTTCTCTGTCTCACACAGAGAAATACTCTGTTTCTGTTGTTCTGTGTAATTAAAAAATTACAACTCTGTCTATTACAAACAATACACTCTGTTGTGTATTAAAAAAAAAGACATACAAACGCACTGCTGTGCATATTTCTCATAATAAAATTATGGCTCTGTTTCTCCATATTACAAACACACAAAATATCTCAGTGTCATTAAGATGACCCAACCACTAAATTTCACCGCTTCAGAAATCTTAATGGCTCATTACTTCTGTCAGCACCGCTTAGACCGCATTGATGGCGCCTAGATCTTTTCATTCCAGTGCTGCTGTGCATTTAAAAAAAATCCTGTGTAATAACATTTGCTGTGTATTGCAATACAACAGCACTCCTTTGCCTCACGGGCCTTCTATATTTCATATAGAATATTACATCACAGGCCTTTTAATATATGATTCACATATATTAAAAACAAACAAATAAACATTAAAAACCAACTGTTAAAAAAATGCTGTGATTAAAATTTAACTGGCGTTTATTATAAAACATATAACATATGGTATATGGTATGTGGGCCGTATTATATGTGGGCCCCTGCATACGTCAACATTCCGAGGGGGTTCAATCCTCTGGCCACAATACTTACCAGACCCCCGCGGACTCTTTTTTTGTGGAAGAATGGTGTGGGCCCTGTCCGAGGGGGTAAACTCCACTGCCTGTTCTGACTGCTGGACCCCCGCGGACTCTGCCTTGCCGCCTTACCTTTGCGCTGTCAGCTGAGCAGTTGGTAATTAATTCCAACAACATACCTTCTCTTTATAGTGGTGAGCGACTGTACTTCTGAGAGCTGACCATGTTTTGGAGCGATGGTACTGCGTGAGAGATGGTGCGATGAGTGGTGTAAAAAGTCGTGAGGCATGTGCATTGATGGTTGGTGTGGTAGCTTGAAACGGTTAGAAAATTCAATTTGACATCAATGAACAGATGATGCTAGCCGAGTGTATCCCCTACTGGTTACGCGGCCCGCGGCGTGCTTCATCGATGGATGGGATTAATATAATGCAACGTGCTTGTAATAGGCACCACATTCCACAAATATATATACCAAGAAAGCAAAGGTTTTCGTCCTGTATATGAAGAAGTGTGTTGGCATGTGCATTAGGTGTGGTAAGATGTAACTTTAGCCCAAAATCCTTGCTTTCCATTGCGGATTGAGTATGTGAAACCTGCACTCTATTTCGTTACATACACGAATTAAAGTTCTGATTTATTAAGTTGCTTTGTCTGCATAAAAGAATTACAATATTTTCAGTTTTAGAGACGCGACTTCAAATTTTATAAGGCATTTTCGGTTTTGAATCCTTTCTATGATCATGGAGTTCATGGTTTTAGAAAAATTTAGTGGTCTAAATTTTCTCTCATGGAAATTGAAAATTCAAATGCAATTAATGAAGAAAAAATTGTGGAGTATCGTGAATGGTTCAGAAGTAGCACCTACAAATGCCAAACAATTAATTAAATGGAAAAATAGAGATGACAAAGCTAAGTCCATATTGGACTTTCGCTTTTAGATTCACAATTCTTGCAGATATCACTAAACCATCTAAGGAAATATGGGGAAATTTGACTCAGCTATTTGGTGTAAAAGCTACAAATGCAAAATTTTCCATGAAGTTGCAATTATTTAGACTTAAAATGAATGATGATACATATATGTCCAATCATTGAAATAATTTAATGTCTCATTTAAGACAAATAGTTGAAGCAAGTTCCAAGGTGGAGGATGAAGATGCTAAAGCAATATTACTAAATAGTCTTCCTTCAAGTTATGTAATGTTGTCTTCACTTTGAGTCAAATGTCTTCACAAAAATTGCATGAGACAATTGCAACACTTCTGGCAGAGGAAAAGAGACTAAAATCATAGGATACAAAAGAGAACTCTCCAATAGAAAATACATTGTTCAATGATTTGTTAAAAGGGAAAGAATCAACAAATATAGCCATAGATGAATATCCATTGAATTCTGATGATAAATTCAATGAACAATTTTACCTCTTAAACTCTTTTAGAACAACTACATTTCAGTGAAAAGGCTCAACATGGATGGTTGTCCAGATAGTATGGCAATTGCGGATCTAGGGAAGGATCCCTCATTCGTTGGAGACGTGGGAGTGGTCTTCTAATGAGGTTATGCGAGGGCTTGAGACGTTGTCTGGTAATTGACTTCGAGAGGCCCTTGATTCGGGAGTTCAGGAGTCGAACTCAGGAATCCAACTTGTTGGCTAGACATTTACGAGGGTTATGAGGCAACTTGATGGAGCCTTCACTGAGAAGTTGTAAACCAATTAAAGAATGATTTTGTATTTTGTTGTTTATGGGTGGTTTCAATATATTTATGTAATGTAAGCATTAAGAAGAGAACTTGGAGTTAATGCTTACATCATATATTTGAGATGTTGGTTTGTGATGGTTGAGAAATTTTCTCAACCTCTCTTTCTAAGTTAGGAATAAATAAGATCTCATAAAATTTATATATTAGAGTAATTTGTGAATGTAAACAGCGTGTGTGTGTTGGCGAATACACCTTTGTGTGAAATATATGAGTGCTTTCAATCATTTTTAATTATATATTATATAAATATTTTTCCAATATTATAAATTTTTATCTTTCTAAACTTTTATTTTAAAAAATAGAATAATACTAAGTATGAAGCTTCTAAATGTTGCACAAGCATGCATTTCTAAATGTGTAAAAATTAAATATTACAATTCTAAAAAAAACAAAAATATGCTTAAAAATTTATATGTTATTAAGTTTAAAAGACAAAATGTGTCTCTTCACTTAGATATTTTGTAAACGATATTTGAAAAACACTTTCCATTGTAAGAATTGAAATCCAAAACTCAATTCACTCATTAACATTTTGTTAAAGCGTGCATTTCTAAATGTGTAAAAATTAAATATTACAATTCTAAAAAAAATTAAAATATGTTTAAAAATTTGTATGCTATTAGGTTTAAAAGACAAAATGTGTCTCTTCACTTAGATATTTTGTAAAAGATATTGAAAAAAACTTTCCATTGTAAGAATTGAAATCCAAAACTCAATTCACTCGTTGACATTTTGTTAAAAAAAAATCAAGTGACACTCTCTAAGAAATTATAAACCTCATTAATTTGAGAAAATTTAGCAAACCAAAATAAGTTAAACAATAATACTAATGAAAAACAAACTTATAAAATATATATTGAATATTAATTTTTCAGTATTATAATTTTATCTCTTTAGAATAATGTCATATTTGAAGCTAGTGTGATTTTAATATTATTATAGTAAAAAGCTAATCGAGAGTCATTAACAAACTAATCCATTTATTATGTTAGAAAGCTAATCAGCAATTATGCGCAAAAACCAATCCATCTATGTGGAGGACATTGCACAAACATGCATTTTCAAATATGTAAAGCATTCAGTATAGAATACAAAATTAAGACAATAACAATTTCAAGCTTGTGTTGTTCTAGTGTTATTAAGGTTAAAAATTAACATGTAAAAAAGGTAATACCAATTTGAAATTTGCGTTGTTTAAATATTAACACAAAATACAAAATTAAGATAATAACAATTTCAAACTTGTGTTGTTCTAGTTTTATTAAGGTAAAAAACTCACATGTAAAAAAGGTAATACCAATTTGAAGTTTGTGTTGTTTAAATATTTACACAAAATACAAAATTAAGATAATAACAATTTCAAAATTGTGTTGTTCTAGCTTTATTAAGGTAAAAAACTAACATGTAAAAAAGATAATACCAATTTGAAGTTTGTATTGTTTAAATATAGCATGACAAAAAAACTAATATCTAAAAAATTAAATATTTTGCAACTCTAGAAATTGGAAAAACATGTTTAAATTTTTGGTATATTACTAAAATTACAATAAAAAATAAAAAATTAAGATAATACCAGTCTCAAAGTAAAACTTTTATATATTGTTATACTTTAGAGTGCAAAATAAAAAATCAAAGTAATACCAATATTGAAATTTGTATAGTAAAATTCTAATCAAAACAAAACAATTAAGATAACTTTGCATTTTAAAATTTAAAAGACAAAACTAAACAATTTACTTAGTAAAAAAAATTAAAAACACTTTGTCACATACTAATTAAAAAAAATTTGAGTTACTTTAATATTTACCTTACCTTACCATTTCAACAATCTCTTACCACTTTAATATTTTCTTTACCAATACAATGATTACATACTACTTAAATATTTATGTTATCTTATTGCTACATTACAATCTCAAAAATATTGGTCAAAATTTCCATCTAACATATAGTTTCTTTTAACATACACTATGGTAATAAGATTCTTGTCTCGGCGCAATTTTTTTTTCAAGTTTTAATATACAAATATCTAGACCTTGGATTAGTTTTATGGGAGCACCGATACCAATCTCATTTATTGCCTCGGTATGGGGACTGTACCGAATATAGCTAAGCATACAGGTGTTGTTATTTACTGTCCTCAACTGAAGATCTCATTAGATCGGGTCCGGTTCTCCATGGGCCACCTGCCCCTTTGTGCACCGTCTGATCTTTGAAGATCTACAGTAGCCATACTCGGCGGGAAAATGGAGCTAAGAAAAATCCTCCTGCCTTATCTCATTACTCATTTGCTCGGTGACCAGTCTGCAAGAAAGAGAGGGTTTCTCCCTTGGATGGTATGGGTTATGGTCGAATCCTGGTTTGTGCTCCATGGCGTTGACGTTCCACAAGGTTTGCAATCATGCCCAGGTAAACAAAAGTTGTCTGGTCAATTTTTGGATTACGTTATGAACTTACAATTTGCTAACAGTTCGGAGAAATTCTGCTACCCAACACCTTGAAGTATATTAAGTGAATTTCATTGTTTTCTTCTAATAGTTGACTCGGTTGCGGTTCTGTGGCAGCTAGATTACCTTCATGTATAGTACTTCTAATACTGCTCCCTTTTGTTTTATTTCCTTACAATATGAATATATTTTAATTCAGACCCAACGCGAGAATATTTGTTCCTGTGCTAACAATGTTTCTTTTTCGCTATTGCAGGTGCGTTTTCCCTGTTTATAGGCTAGCTCCAATAATTCTTTTCCTTGTTGAGCCACAAGGGTGTGGCTACCGTCTTTCGTATGACTTCTCGATTCTTCTTTCAACAGGTACACCATGTCACAAGGGTTTCATCGCTTGTCTTATGCGAACAGTGGAACCCTCTTTGTGATATTGACTATGTTTATTTGTACCCAATAATGAATCAATACCGAAGAACTGTTGGGTATTCTTTGAGTTTTAAGGAGGTTATCCTTTAGTGCGAATTCATAAATGTTTAAGGTTCAGAGACAACATTTAATCCTCGTGTTTGTATAATAAATTATGAAAGGTCGAAATGAACATTTTACTATGTATTCAATTTTGGTATTGTCTCATGCTCTGAGATTTTTAGGGTTTCTTTTATTCGAAAATTGAGAAGTATATTTACCCCATGTGGATATGTTCTGAAATCCAGTTTTGTTAAATATGCTATATACAGTTTGTGCATTTTCATCTGTGTTAACAGTATATGGGTTTATTCGAGTTATCTCGTTACCTTACCCTGTTTTAAGTTTCTGCTTATATGGTTATTGTTACACTTTCGGATTTAATATCTTAGAATTATCTGTTTATGAATGGTGTGACCGAGCTTCAGGCCATCACACTTCGGTTGCATCATTAAATATTTTTTTAGCATGAACAAATAATTTCACCGTTTATCTGTTATGTATTATCTGTTTCTATACAACATTGAACAGGTTTATAAGAAAGTATTTTCGCAATAATAGTCTTCCTTTCTTGTAATACTCATATTTTCAATATTTATTCTAGCTCAAATACTCATTTGTTGAAAGAATGTATGTTTTACATATTCACTGCTATATATATATATATATATATATCTGAGCAGCAGTTACTTAATCAAAAGCTGTAAAACTAATTTATACAATGCAAGTTTTCACATTATTTTAGATTTGGGTGTCCAAACCACCCCTGTCTGTGTATAGTCAGAGAAAGGATAAATGACGTATTCTGGGTTTTTCTCCAAATTACCCAGAAGCGACAGTTCTGAGTGTCAGTTGGTTGTTATCGATAGAAACCCTCTTTTGGATAATTTACAAGAAAAATAAAAATCATAAGCACTATTAAATTCCTAACAGATTCCTATTTATACAGGGTCACTGTACCAGTGTATAATCCTACACAGTAATGCTTTTCTTGGACTACTTTGTTCCATCATAATAAACTAAGCACAGTAAATCCTTTCTTTTCCATAATCCCTATTGTAGAAACATTAGCTAATCTAAAGTTCAGAAATATAAACATTGTAAGTCTTACAGTAGCTAATCTAAAGTTCAGAAATATAAACACCATAAGCCTTTTCTTTGAACCTGAAGTCTTTCCAACTTATCACCCAAGAAATTCATATTCTTTTCCGGTATTTAACTTGCATAACAATAATTCTAGTTTACTGAACTTAACAACAAAAAAGAAATAAATCAGAAACTTATCTGATGATCAATTCTACTACTGATGTTCCACCCAACCTTCAAGAGTGGCAATGACGTTCTGCTCTTCCCCCGTGCTTCCACTGGAAGGTTCAGGTTAACGGTTTGCTTCTGCAATGACCTCAAGACCCCAGGTTCAGTAAAAAACAGAAATCAAATCAGGGTTGTTGAGTGCTTTCCACTAGTCCCCACCAGCTCTGGAAAATTTGCACTCTCATTAGTCTAGGAACAAAACCCCTACTCCTCACTAGGATCAGTCTCTTATCCCCCAGAGGAGCAGGTAATTGTTTCCAACTGTCTAAACCACCTTCCAGTTCTTGGAAAACATTTATCATCAACTTTTACTTTTTATGGAGTCAGTTTCCATAACTGAATTTTTGTTATTCATAATTAAATACTAATGAAAATAACTTTTCAACAAAACATTAATAGCTCCAATCTTTTTCTTAAAACAAATAATTAAAAAAATGTCTTATAACTAGTTAACAAATAGTTATCATTAATGCAGATGTTACAACTTCCCCCTGGAAGTAACACCGTCCTCAGTGTTTCACTCTAGCTCTGAAAAGAGCTCTGGGTAAGCCTCACGCACAAATCTTTCGTCCTCCCAAGTAGCCTCATCCGGGCTGAAGTGTACTGCACTTTAAACTGGGTGATGACTCGCTTCTGAAGCATAATTTCCCTCCGGTCAAGTATGTGTTGCAGCTCGACCAGAAACTCGCCATCCGGTTCTACCTGTAAAAAAAAAAAATTCTATGTCAAATTCTCATAAAGAAATCATATTTCAAGTTACGATTTTTTAATTCTATCCTACCTGTATATTTTTCCAATGAATTATGTGCTTTGAATCATGCACATAATGATTCAATAGGGACACATGAAACACATTGCGTACTCATATGCGACTGGGTAAAGCCAGCCGATAAGCCATAGGTCCTACCCTTTCCAAAATTTGAAAGGGTCCACAGAACCTGGGAGCCAACTTGGCACAACAGGTCCACCGCAAGGTACTCCTCTTGGGTTTGATCCTCACATACACATGGTCTCTTACCTCGAATTACCGATAAGACCTCTTTTTTCTGCATAGATCTTCTTTCGATCTTATGCAGCCTTCAGATTTTTTCTTATCTTTTTTACTTTTGATTCCATTTCAGTAAGCATCTCGGGTCCCAACATTAATTTTGTTTTAGGGCTGCTCCAATTTATGGGAGTGCGACACTTCTTGCCATAAAAGGCCTCGAAAGGACTCATCTTCAAGGATTCCTAATAACCATTGTTGTAAGAAAATTAAACAAGATGAAAATATTCCTCCCATTCGGTTGGCTGCTACATCACATACATGCGCATCATGTCTTCCAATACTTGGTTTACTCACTCTGTTTAACCATCAGTCTGGGGATGATAAACTATACTAAAGTTTATTTGGGTCCCCAAACCTATAAACAGAGTCTTCCAAAATGCTGAGGTAAACTTAACATCCCTGTCTAAGATAATAGTCTTCGGAATACCATGCAGCCTGAAATTTTCCTTCATAAATATGTCTGCTATCTGTACAATCTTATAAGTAGACTGCACAGGTATAAAATGTGAAGATTTACTCAATCTGTCCACTACCACCATGATGGAGTCATTTTTCCTTTTTGTCCGAGGTAAACCTGTAATGAAGTCCAGGGATATGACCTCCCACTTACATTTAGGTACTGGTATGGGCTGCAACAATCCTGCTAGATGTTGATGCTCCACCTTCACCTGCTGACACTCCAACATTTATTTAAATACTCAGCAATATTTTTACGCATACCAAGCCAAAAATATACCTTTCTAATTGCAGTCAACATTTTCTGGTATCCTGGGTGACCTTCATAATTGTTGCGATGGTACTCATTCATTATTAGCTCCTTTAGGTCCACACGATTTGGTACATACACCTTACCTCTAAAAGTTAGCATCTGATCATCATTTACTCCATACTTAGAAATACTTTCTTCCTTTTTGGTTTCTTCCATTTGTTGCCATAGGAATTGATATTCTGGATCTTTATTTTCTTCTTCTCTCCCTTGATCTAAGAATTTATTTTCAAGCTGATTGTAGTAAATCTCATAGACACAATGCAACGTCCTACTTAAAGCATCAGCCACCCAGTTTTCCTTATCTTTCACATGTTGAATGTCCATAGCAAACTCACTTAGAAAGGCATTCCATCTTGCTTGTCTTGAGTTTAAATCAGCTTGCTTGAAATAACTGGTCAAGCTGTTATGATCTGTTTTTAGCACAAACGTTTTACCCAGCAAGTAGTGTCTCCATACACGGAGCGCATGAACTACTGTTGTTAGTTCTAAATCATAGGCTGAGTAACTTTTTTCATGCTCTTTTAAATTTCTTGACTCATATGCCACTACTTTTCCTTCTTGCGATAAAACTGCCCCAACACCCTCTTTGCTTGCATCTGTACAAACTTCAAATTCTTTTTTGGGGTCAGCTACCCTCAACACTGGTGCAGTGGTCAAAATTTTTTTAAGCTTTTCAAAACTATTTTGACACTCAACCGTCCACTTGAAAACTTTTCCTTTTCAGCATAAAGAGGTAATGGGAAAAGAAATTCTGGAAAATCCTTCATTAAACCTCCGATAGTACGCAACTAATCCCATAAAGGATCAAATACCTGCCACATTCTGGGGCACTCGCCATTCCATAATAGTCTTAATCTTCTCTGGGTCAACAACAATCCCTTCTGCTGAAATGACATGGCCTAGGTACTGGATTTATGTTTTAAAGAAATCACATTTTCTGAACTTAGTGTACAGCTGGTGTTTTATTAGCATTTCCAACACCATCCTTACATGCTCTCTATATTCTTCTTGGTTTTTAGAATAGATTAAAATATCATCTATAAATATAAGTACAAACTTATCCAAGAAAGGATGGAAGATTCCATGCATTAACATCATAAAGGTTGCTGGTGCATTTGTTAACCCAAAAGGTAACACCACAAATTCGTAATGTCCGTACCTGGTGTGGAATGCAGTCTTTCATATGTCTTCATCCTTGTTACACCATTTTTTGGTCATCTAACCTGTTATCATTAGATGGACCCAAGTACACCATGTAAGACCAATTTTACCCTAAGTAAAATTGCCTTCACTATGTTAAAACAGGAAACCCCAAAAGGAAATATTAAACAAACCTATATTTGTTTGATTTTCCTCATGGAATAATTAATTAAACCATAATTTAATTATTATTCCCGGTCATGTTTAACCCAAAATCAAAGAAATTAATTAGATAAACCTTTATTTATCTTATTATTTCTAGGAATAATCATTTAAACCTTATTTAGATGATATTCCTTGTTAAATATGACCAAATCACCCACAAATAATTAAATAAATCACTATTTATTTAATTATTTTTCAACCACCTCCTTAAATAATTAAATAAATCATTATTTATTTGATTATCTTCTAACCGCCTCCTTAAAAAGATAAATAAATCATTTATTTATTTATTTTTGACAAATTAAGGGATTTGACCCAAGTCAAATACCTTTTCCCTCCAACAAATATAATAAAATATTCCATAAAAAGTGGATCTAGATATGGTTAACCCATGCACCAAGATCTAGAATGACCCAATATTTTGTTATAAATAGGAGGGTTTTTCCTACCATTCTTCACCTTTTGTTGCCTATTAGATCACTCTTGGATCTATACAGTTGGTCACATTTTTCCATCATTTGCTGTGTGAGCTCCCATTGAGCTCCTTTCTTTGCATTGGGTTTTCTACACCAACAAGAGAGATAAATCTTAGATCTGAAGTGCTGAGACTTCCAAGAACCCATCCCACTGAGGAGAATTGGATACGCCTTCTTGTTTTCCTCCCAGGTGCCCAATTAATACAAAAATTCTTTCAAAAAATTGTTCTTGTCTTGTCTATTGGTATATGGAGCAAACCCTTATTTTTTCTGCTTAATGTCTTTCCATGCATAGATCTGGTTTTTGCAGCTCTTTTATGTTCAACTAACCGTAGATCTGAAGATATTGGCAGCCACTTTTGTTGTTAGGGCTATTAGTTATGCGTAGCTAAAGTGGTCCTTTTTCGTATACTTCGACAAAGGATTCATACTAACAAATGGCGACTCCACACGGGTTTTAAATTACGACCGCTGTCGTTTTTCCTATTCCTGCATATCCAGCTACTTCAGACCCTAGGGTTTCTCTTCAGCTGTTTATTTTTCCTATTTTTATGTTGTTTTTCTCACATAAAACTCTAAAACATCAAAATTTCTAACTTCCGTGTGTTTCTGGCCCTATTGCGCAGGTAAGCGACACCAGCCGCAACTGAGACGGCAACTTTTCTGAAAATCTGCCGCCGAGACAACCGGTACGGGGGGTCGCACTTTTTGGCCCATAACATGCGACCTGGACCTCCAGGTCGCACTTTTCTGCCCCTTTTCTGCGACCTGCACTGAAAACAGGTCAGAACCTGCGACCTGCCAATTTTTCAGTGATTTTTCTGCAATTTTTCTGGGTTTTGCTGCAGCTTCTGTCAGGGTCTTCCAGCCTCTGTCTCAGCCCGCTTTGACCAAGTTCTGATCTGTTTTTACTCATCTAAGTGGGCACCTAGCCCCCTAGGGCTTTAGTACCCTCCACTTTTGGTGGAAGAGTTTTAGCTGTTTTAGCCGTTGTTTTTCAGAGCTTCAGCCTCCTTTTTTCCAGATCTGTTACCTCCCTTTCAGATCCATTGTAATCAGCTCTTCTACCTCTCAAATCCCCTCCTGAAGATTTGTTTGGATCTACTTTTACGGCCTCCTCCTTGCCCCTCCGCTTTTTGCTGATTACCTTCCTTTTTCCAGCCACCTTGCCTCTGTCTCTTAGTTGTGATCTGCACCTCTTTTCAGCAGCTTTATCCTTTAGATCCCTGTCCCTTTTGACCCTAGATCTATTGGCCTCTTTTTATGTGTTTTTTGACTAGATTTTCGCCCTCTTTTAGAGTAGTTTTGAGATAGATTGATGCATGGTTAGTTGTTAAATGTTCTGTTATTTCAGCATTATATACTGTTCTTTGCATATTTCTTTTCAGTTACGCAGTACACTTTTTCTTGCTCTCAAAACGAAAAGGGTTTTAAAAAAATAAAATTAACACACACCACACACTAACCCTAAGTGAAGAAGCGCCTGGTTAACATCGTCTGGCAAAGACTCTAAAATCAATTGTCACTGCACCTTGTCTGCCCTTGACCTCTCTTGATTCTGTCCCTTTCTGCCCCTGTCGGTTTCCTTCTTCCTGTCATCATTGCGCCCCCTAGGCGCCTTTCCCGGAGACTTCTTGGCCTTCACCCTCAGTTTCCGGTTGATCGACCTGCTCCGCCCCGCCGTCGTCGAGCCAGTCCTCCTTCGAGTCCGCACTCCGACTCCTCTCCTGATTCATCGGGTTTTCCTTCTCCTCCTGGTTCTCCCCTTGCCACCTTCACTATGTCTGGTCCAGGACCTGACGCTAGCGGTTCTCTCGGCCCTAATGCCGGCCCGACTACTAGCGGAACCGCCACAGGAACTACCCTGGCCACCCCCTTGCTGCCGTACATTGCAGGCCTCAGCCTCCCCGATGTCAATCAGTTGATCAATGACCCTATCCGCCACGATGTTGGTTGGCCTGCCATGCCAACCAAGCTCCCTTCCGACATCCCTAAGTTCGAAGGCCAAGCTGGAGAAGATCCAACCAATCATGTCCGATATTTCCACATGTGGTGCTCCTCCAATTCCATTACCGATGACTCCATTCGTCTTCGTTTTTTCCAACGCACGCTTACCGGCGAAGCTTCTAAATGGTATGTTGAACAAGCCACCTCTTCCCATGCCACCTTTGCGACCCTTGCCCAAGCCTTTTTGTCTTATTTCCAGCTCCCTCTCCGATACGACACTGGCACGGAGCTCTTGACCTCCTTCAAGAAATCCTCTTCAACCCGCCTTTCTGCCCATGTTCAGGAATGGCGAAGAAGACAAAGCTTATGTCGAGCCCCTCCCTTTGAAGATCGGGTTTATATGGACTGGTTCCTTCGCACCCTTCCAGCTCCCATCGGCAAATATGTCGCCTCCCATTTTCCTCAAACCGAAGAAGCCGCCCTCCAAATAGCCTTGAAATATGACCTGATCTATGCTCAATCTGGTTATGTTTATACCGTTCTTCCTGACCTCCCCAGGCCCGGTGGTGCTAACGCCCCGGGGGCATCTCATTCCGCCGATGGTATCGTTGGAGCCCTTTCCCATCCGTACGCTCAACCTCCTATGGGCTATGGTCTCCCTCAAGGAGGGGCCAGCACCTCCAGCACTCTTCCCCCTCCCGGTAGCATGTATCCAGGATACGGCATGCCTCCTCCTTTTGCCCAACCTCCTGCTTACCTCAATGTTGCCCAACCTAACCATTACCTTTATCCGCAGCCTGGTGCGCCAGCTCCTCCAGCATATGCGCTTCCATCTCCCTTGCCTCCTCCAAACCCGTAACAGCACTTACAGCCCCCTTCAGGGCAAGTATTTGCACAAAAGGGCGCGACTAATCCCCCTTCTTCTCAAAGAAGGCGGAGAGGCAACCCAAACCAATCTGCCCCTGGTACCCGTGGACCCAATCCTGGTGTTGACCCTAACACTGCCAACCAGCAACAGGGCACTCAGCCCAAGCCGGACAGGCCGCTTCGCACTAATAAACCTTGTTCGTGTTGCGGTGTTTATGGTCATTACACCCACGATTGTCCCCTCTTACCCCATATGCGGCAGATGTGGGAGTCTCAAGCCACTTTGCGCGGACAGCACGCCTCCCCTCATGCTCCTCCTAATGTGGCCACTACTCAACCGGCTATGTTTATTGATCCCTTCCCTCAGCAAGGATTCGTGGCTACCCAACCACCTGACAGCCAGGTCGCCACTCCCCCTTCCCTTTCTGGTTCCTCCGATTACTAGATCCTTATGATGCACTCCGATCCTAACCCGCCCGTCGATCTTCACCTTCAAACTTAGTCTCGCCAGTACCCCAATCCTCCTGCTCAGTCTGCCCTCGAGCCTCCTTCTTCAGGTTCTACAGAGCCTCTTTCGACATCCAGTGGCCCCTTACATATCCCTCAACCCAAGGTTGAGGTCCATACCAAGATTCCTAAGGGACCCCTACGTCGAAACGCTGCTTCCGGTCGAGCTGCTCATTCGTATAGTATAGTAGATGATTTGGTGCAATCTCTTGCTGCCATTTCCACACTGGAACTCCTCCAGTCGTGCCCTTCCCAAAAGAAGGCTCTACTATCTACCGTGGGCGCTGTAGATCCTGCTGACGACCAAATGATTGTTTTCGACGCCACTCAATCGGACCATCCTCCTCTCCCTCCTTCTGTCGCCTTCCAAATCCTAGTCAAAATCCGGAACGCCAACGTGTCCCGGTGTATCATTGATGAGGGGGCATCCACCTGCGTGATGTCCGCTTCGGTTTGGAAGCAACTCGGATCCCCTGAACTGGCCCCTTCCACGATCACCCTTCGAGCGTGGGACGGTCATGCCTCCCAGCCCATTGGCCTATTTCGTAATTGTCCTATCACCCTCGCCGGTAAGACTGTTTGCGTTGACGTCGAAGTCATAGACGCCCCGCTAGACTACAACATTCTATTGGGGCGAAGCTACACCTATGCTATGTCTGCTGTCCCATCCGCGGTTTTCCGCAAGATGTCTTTCCCCCATAATGGAAAGATAGTCACCATTGACCAATTGACATATCATGAGCCAAAATCTCAGACCTCACCTGAGACGACCATCTCTTCTGTAGCCAACAAGAAAACCGTCGATTCCTTGACCAGTGTCTCCCCCGGCGTTTACAAAGATTCCTCCCTGCTTGGAACTTTTCCTAATCTTCCCCCTATCACCGATCCCAGCTTATCGAATGTTTGCATGATGCAATCGTCTCAGGCTACCCTTAAGCGGCCTGCCTCGGCTAGTCAGCAACCTCCCCCTTGCCCTCCGCACCCCGCTCCTAGCCATTCATCTCAGCCAGCCGGACCTTCTCCTTCTGGCCCTCCCCCTATAGCTGGTATCCCCGAACCCCTTTATCCTCCTGGAACGGTTCCCCCAGGCCTTAACCACCTCGGTACCGTTCCTCCTGGTCATTACCCTACTGGGAAGATACCTTTCCTGGCTCCCCCTCCCGGAGTATTTTCTGTCCCCGTCATGGCCACCTTCTCTCTCCCTAACTTGACCCTCGGCATACCTGTTTGGTACATTGACCCTCCAGCCGCTACCCCTCCCAGTCACCCCAAACCTTACCTTGCTTTGACACTGGTTCAATCGGTCCCCCTTACTTCCTCTGGGCCCCCAGCACCTCCACAGGACCCTACCCCTGCGGTGCCAACACCCGGAAAGAAAGGCAAAGCTCGTAAGGGGGCAACCCATCAGGACCAGGCCGCCCCGACAACCCCTACCCCTCCGCAACCACCAAAGCCCGCTATCCAATGCGCTTTGTGTGATATCGTTGGTCACGCCACCCATATGTGTCCTGAATTGCCGCACCTCAAGATTCTGGTCAACGAGACGTTTCCTGACTCTGACATCCCCAAAGTCTATGTCACTATCCCAGACTCTATCCCGAAACTCAAAACCTTGCGCACAAACCACCCTTGTGCTTTGTGTGATTTCCACGACCATTACACCCACCTCTGTCCCCGCCTTGAGGAGTATCGTTCCTCCTTGGACATGTACCGCCGATTCAAGGCCACTTCGATAGGACCTGAGGATCTTCCTACTCCCATTCACATTCCTCCTCCCGCTATCAAGCCAACAGAGCCGTCAACCACAATTTTGTACCTGTCATCATCCTTGCGAGATAGTTCATCTGCCCTTCAACCTGCAGATACTCCCGGCTCCTCTGCCGACCTTGGATCTGTTGATATTGCACATCTGAGCCCTTCTCCTCCTGATGACCCGTCACACATCACTACCTCCTCGGGTAACCTTTCTTCCCCCAGTCTTCCCATCTTCCAGTCCGATGAAGACATTATGGAAGCCATGACCAACCCGAATTTTCCATGGGATGATATGCACCATCGCGCATACTTCCTCCCACAGCAGTCCCATGACCAATTTGTTGTGGAAACCAAAGACTTCATCCCCAATGCAGTCGATTGGTTCAAAAACCCCATCCCTGCACTTGATGCTTTCGAAGAAGGAAACATGGCCAATATCTCTCCTACTGTCAAAATTGGCATTTCAGTCACACTAGGTATCGAAGAATATATCACCATAGGCGCCCAGTGCACCCCGGAAGAAATCGAAGCTTACACCAAGCTTTTCAAAGAATTCCGTGATATTTTCGCCTGGTCCTATTCTGAAATGCCCGGACTCGATCCCGCCATTGTCGAACACCATATCGACACATGGCCTGATGTCAAACCAGTCCATCAAAAGTTGAGACCCATTCATCCTTCCAGACGTGACGCTATCAAAGCCGAAATCGATAAGCTCAAGCAGGCTGGTTTCATTTACCCCATTGAATACACCACTCGAGTATCCAACCCAGTTCCCGTTCTCAAGAAACAAGGCACCATCCGTGTCTGCATAGACTTTCGCGACTTGAACAAAGCTTGTCCCAAAGACAACTTCCCCACACCGTTCATTGACCAAATCATTGACGAGTGTGCGGGGCACGAGGTTCTATCCTTTATGGATGGTTTCTCCGGATACAACCAAATTTCTATCCGTCCTGCTGATCAACTCAAAACCACGTTCATTAGTCCGTGGGGAACTTTTGCGTATCGGGTCATGCCTTTCGGCCTCAAAAACGCCGGCGCCACTTTTCAACGGGCCATGTCTTATTGTTTCCATGACTTAGCTCATATTATCCTTGCTTATTTAGACGACCTCACTGCACGATCTAAGCATCTGGTGCAGCACCTCCACGATCTGCGTACCATTTTTCTCCGATGTCGCAAGTATAATATCCGCCTTAACCCGTTGAAATGCGTTTTTTGCGTTCCTGCCGGCCGTCTCTTAGGCTTCATCGTGTCTAAGGATGGCATCACTCTCGACCCTTTGAAAGTTCAAGCCATTCTTGAACTTCCCATTCCGCGTACCCTTCGCCAGCTCCAAAGTCTCCAAGGCAAAGCTAATTTTCTTCGTCGGTTCGTCCCTGACTATGCCACCACCGCACATGGGTTCCTTAGACTCCTCCGATCTACTATCCCATTCATTTGGGATTCCTTTGCTCATGAGTCTTTCGATGCCCTCAAACAGGCTCTCACATCTGCTCCCTTGATCCGCCCTCCCGACTTTGATCGGGACTTCATCCTGTATATCTCCGCTTCCACCTATTCGGTCGCTGGAGTCCTTATCCAGGAAGATGACAATGGTATCGAGCATGTGATCTACTACGTCAGTAAGAACCTTGTAGGGCCCCCTGTTTCCTACTCATCTGAAGAAAAATTAGCGTTGGCTGTAGTGTTCTCAGTCCAAAAACTTCGTCATTATATCCTCATGCGCTCCACCAAGGTTGTGACTAATTCCAACCCTTTGGCTTTCCTATTGAGTCGTCGTATCCTCACTGGGAAGTACGCCCGTTGGGTCGTCATTCTTCAGGAATTCGATCTCGAATTTGTCACGCCAAAGAGTAAGAAAGGCTTAGCCCTCGCTGAGCTCATTTCTGAATTACCTACCGGATCGCACGACCCTCTAGTTAATGGTGACTTTCCTGATGAACACTTATTTTCCATTACTGCCGACGACCCGTGGTATGGCGACATTCTTACTTACTTGCGAACCCAAAAGTTCACCCTCCACCTTGATCGTGAGGCTCGCCGACGTATCCGACACCAAGCTCCCCGATACCTCCTTATCGGCGACGACCTCTATCGTCGCGGGGTTGATACTGTCCTTCGTCGTTGTCTCACACACGCTGAAGCTGAACAGGTCCTTAATGCCTGCCATAGCGGCGCTTGCAGTGGCCACCTCTCCGGTCTTGCTACCGCCCAAAAAGTCATGCACGCTGGGTATTTTTGGCCTTCCCTCTTCAGTGATTGCATTGAAGCAGTCAAACACTGTCCCAATTGCCAACATTTCGCCCCTAAGGCGCGAGCTCCCCCAGCTCCCCTCCATCCGGTCGTCTCCACTGGTCCCTTCTGTAAATGGGCCATCGACTTTATGGAGTGTCGCCCGCCATCCGCTGGTAACCACAAATATATCATCGTGGCGATCGACTATTTCACAAAATGGGCCGAGGCCATGCCTACATTTAACAACACGGCAGCTACCGCGGCCCTCTTTTTCTTTAACCACGTTATCACTCGATTCGGAGTTCCGAAACAACTGGTCTCTGACCATGGCAGACATTTTGAAGATGAGATATGGCGCGAGCTATCCTCACTGTTGGGTTTTGAGCACCAATATTCCTCCTCCTATTACCCCCAAGGTAATGGTCAAGTTGAAGCAGTCAACAAAGTTCTCAAGACTATGCTTCAACGGACGGTGAATAAGCACAAAACCAACTGGCACCTCATGCTCTTCCCTGCTTTATGGGCCTATCAGACTTCTGTTAAAACTGCCACCGGGTTCACTCCTTTCCACCTCGTTTTTGGAGAGGAGGCAGTCTTACCAATCGAGTGTGAAATCCCTTCCCTGCATCTGGCCGTCGAACTTCTCCCTGACACCCAACCTCTAGAACAATGACTTATCATGCTCGAGCGCGCTTCCGAAGACCGCCGTGTTGCCTTGCAAACCATGGAAGCGGCCAAGAAACGCACCAAAGCCCAGTATGACCGAAAAGTACAACCTCGCACTTTTCACGAAGGCGACCTTGTTCTAGTCTATGACCAGGCCCATGATGTCCTTGATCATGGGAATTTCGACTCATTATGGCTAGGCCCTTACATCATCAGTAAGGATCTCGGTAAGGGGGCATACCTCTTAGAATATTTCGAAGGCAACCCCCTTCCTAATCCTCGCAATGCACTCTATCTTAAGAAATATTACCCTTAGCATTTCCCTTCTGAAATGCATGTTTTATTTTCTTTTAGATAGCCAGCATATTTTTCGCTTTTTATGTTTGATACTTCACCAGGACACATTTTGTCCAAGAAGGGTCCCTTTACCTCTCCTTAAAATCGAATTTCCTCACTTACGACACTTGTACTTGGGGCACCATCTTGCCTCCTTACTTGTCTTTGTTCGTGTCGATTTTCGTCATGAGTTCCTATCTTGTACTCATGTTTCCACGGTCCCCCATTGGGGCCTTTACTGTGTGGCAGCATCATCGAGTCGCCCTTGTTTAGAGCATCCAAGTTGAGTCATCATTCCCTCCATGGAGTCTATACCGAGTCCCTTTGTACCCACTATAGCCCTCCATCCTTCATTGCTTGGTCTCTCTCTTGTGTCGCACATTATGACCTTTAGTTCCACTGTCCCCTATCCCTTATGATATTGTGTCAGTTGCTGCCATGTCATTCATGCCCTTTATGCTCTAACAAGGGAAGTCGTCCATTCGCTACTTAGTCCTTCCCATTTTCACTATCGTCATTAGTGTTAGTCTGTTCGTCGCTCCACTACTTTCTCTCGTGCCTTAGTTGAGGATGTCTCATTGCCTCACCTATGGCGGACCTCCTTCTGTCGACATCAGCTCATTCCTTCCAGAAGCCAGGTCTAGAGGGCGATGTACCTTGGTTCCAGCTTCCACTCTTGTTCGGTGCCTCGGATCAGGCAAAGGGACCTCTCGTTTCCCTTTGACTTGATTGTTTCTCCAGCTCCTTTCAGCATGATCGAGATCCGTATACTTGATGGTCCAGTGATCCAGCAGCAGCTCTTGATGATTCCCGGGGGTGTGTGAGATGTCTCAACCCTCATGAGGGGGTGGCCCTGCAGGTAGCCCCCCACATGCCCGGATGACCTCTTCCTTGCAGCCTTCGATGCAGCTCCAGATATTTGATGATGTTGGCCGTAGCCACTTGCAGCGCCTCTTTGACTTGCATGTATCAGTCAGATTTTCTGAGCCCTTCCCCATTTACAGGGGGCATTTGGGTTGTGTTTGTATCTCATGTACTCAGATATTATTGTACAAGTCCTGGCTGTTATCCCAGGCACAACATGTATATGGGATTCCTCATTGTATTTTTATCTGGCTCATGATTATGCCGGCTGTACTTTATGGTTCGGTCCCTTGTTTATCGGACACACTATTCTTTTGTACTTTGTCTCGGCGGGCATAGGTATGCTTCCCCCGCCGCCTTCAGCACAGGTACCCTCTCATAAAAAGAGACTTGTTGCACCTGCGAGTCTCGTCTCCTCAGGGTCTAGTCCTTCAGCACACTATCTACCTCACATTTCTCTCTCTGACATCCCATTTTGTTGTCTAGTGATTGTGTTCTTACAACGTACTTCGGTCATACGATTTGCTCCCGACACTCGCACGCTGGGGGGCAATCTGTTACACCATTTTTTGGTCATCTAACTTATTATCATTAGATGGACCCAAGTACACCATGTAAGACCAGTTTTACCCCAAGTAAAACCGCTTTCACTATGTTAAAACAGAAAACCCCAAAAGGAAATATTAAACAAACCCATATTTGTTTGATTTTCCTCATGGAATAATTAATTAAATCGTAATTTAATTATTATTCGCAGTCATGTTTAACCCAAAATCAAAGAAATTAATTAGATAAACCTTTATTTATCTTATTATTTTCTAGGAATAATCATTTAAACCTTATTTAGATGATATTCCCTGTTAAATATGACCAAATCACCCACAAATAATTAAATAAATCACTATTTATTTAATTATCTTTCAACCACTTCCTTAAATAATTAAATAAATCATTATTTATTTGATTATCTTCTAACCGCTTCCTTAAAAAGATAAATAAATCATTTATTTATTTATTTTTGACTAATCAAGGGATTTGACCCAAGTCAAATACCTTTTTCCTCCAACAAATATAATAAAATATTCCATAAAAGGTGGATCTAGATTTGGTTAATGTTATTTTAATCATGCACCAAGATCTAGAATGACCCAATATTTTGTTATAAATAGGAGTGTTTTTCCTACCATTCTTCACCTTTTGTTGCCTATTAGATCACTCTGGATCTATACACTTGGTCACCATTTTCTGCCATTTGCTGTGTGAGCTCCCTTTGAGTTCCGTTCTTTGTGTGGGTTTTCTACACCAACAAGAGAGAGATATTTTAGATCTGAAGTGCTGAGGACTTCCAAGAACCCATCCCACTGAGGAGAATTGGATACGCCTTCTTGTTTTCCTCCCAGGTGCCCGATTAATACAAAAATTCTTTCAAAAATTGTTCTTGTCTTGTCTATTGGTATATGGAGTAAACCCTTATTTTTTCTGCTTAATGTCTTTCCATGCATAGATCTGGTTTTTGCAGCTCTTTTATGTTCAACTAACCGCAGATCTGAAGATATTGGCAGCCACTTTTGTTGTTAGGGCTATTAGTTATGCGTAGCTAAAGTGGTCCTTTTTCGTACACTTCGACAAAGGATTCATACTAACAATCCTTGATTCGGATCTGGTGATATATAGATCTTAAGTCGATTTTAGAAAACACCGTGGCCCCCTTCACCTGATCAAACAGATCGTCAATCCTTGGTAATGGATACTTATTCTTAATTGTTAACTTATTAAGCTGTCTATAATCTGTGCACATTCACATGGTTCCGTCCTTCTTCTTCACGAACAACACTGGTGTTCCCCAAGGGGACACACTCGGACGAATGTAACCTTTGTCCAGCAGTTCCTGTAACTGCATTTTCAATTCCATTAGTTCTGGAACACTCATTCTGTAAGGAGCCCTTGACACGGGAGAGGCTCCTGGCATTAACTCCATGGTGAAATCAATGTCTCGCCATGGAGGTAATCCAGGAATATATTCTGGAAAAACATCCATGAAATCTTGCACTATAGGTATGTTTTCTATCATAGGTGATTTTCCTTGGAATCAGCATATCCCACCTGAATAGCATATATCTGGCATCCCTTCCTTATACATTTATTCATTTGGGATGTTGTAATTGGACGTAGCTATAGTGGCTTCTTGATTCCTTAAATCTCCTTCCGTGTTCCATCTTGCATTCTGTAATAAATGATCTTTTCCTTGCAGTCCACTAAGGTCCAATGTATTTCTATCTAATCCATCCCCAGCAAAACATCGTAGGACCCTAATGGCAGTATGTTCAAGTCTACATTTAACTGTTGTTTTGAAATTTCCAAAGTACAGTTTGGAATCTTGGCAGTTACCTTTCTTTTTGCTCCTGTGGCTAGCTGTACCAGCCACAAGTGTTTAAATTTTTGCTCTTTTAATTTACACATTTCCACTATTTTGGGACTAACATAACTTAGACTTGCACCTAGGTCTACCAAAATAGAAACAGATTGAGATAGTAATTTACCTTCCAACTCAATTGTCGTTGGCTGATAATCTACTTGTCGATCCTCCAACGCCGCAATGATACGAGGAATGTTTCGCGCCACATCACCTACTATGGAAGCTTCCTGCAAGTTTGCAACTGTGTCATTTCTTGCTCGTTGTGGACAATTTTTATAATAGTGTGCCTCACCTCACCCCCAACACTGTAGAGGTGGCTTGGTCACCTGTCCTTGCTCAGGCTTGTTGGATGCCTCTGTAGGCTTCTCTTCTGCTGACCAGCGGGTTCTCTGATGATTTCTGCCAAATTGTTTACTGAAATAATTTCGGGCAGAATTCTTAAAGTTATTGCTTCTGGCTCCTTTGAAGTTGGCGATGCTAAAGTTATTGCTTTTGGTTCCTTTGAAGTTGGAGTTGTTTTTCTTTCCTTTCTTTGGCTGCCAACTTTTTCCAATCTCCCCTTTGGCCTTGGACTGTTGATAACACATTCGTGCCTTACAAATGGCTTCGTCCATGGTTATGGGATTTATAAATTCAATTCTTTCTTTCATATGTGTTGGCAAGCTGCTCATAAATCTTTGCACCTTAGCCTTTTCCTCTTGAAGGTATGGAACATATCGTAACAGGGAGGTGAACTTGGTGATATATTCATCCATATTCATCTGTCACAGCCTCAAATCATGAAATTCCTTAGCCTTCTCATAATAGAAACGTTTTGTCAAATACTTGTCTTTAAAGTATTGTTGGACCGATTCCCAAGTGACATCTTGTTCCTCAATGCTGCGAACATTCTTCACTTCTTCCCACCACAGAGTGGCTTTTTCTCTTAACTGGTATATGGCTAATCTGGCCTTCAGGTTGTTGTTGTACGTGTACACCTGAAAATATTTATTCATGTTTATTAACCATGCCTCTGCCACTTCCTCAACTTCACCATCAAATGTTGGTGGTTTTATTTTTCGAAACTCCCCCTGAAGCTCTACTTTATGCTTCTTAACCTCTTGTTGATCTAACAAATTGTCGGATTTTGCTTCATTGTAATTTTTGTTCTTGTTGCTTCCCTGGGATGGGCTTCTTTCCACTCTGTCAGTTGTGTTGTCTCTGGTTTGTTGTTCTTCACCTTCTCGCATGCCCCTGTCAGTAATTAGGTGTTCCATTTCTTGATTTTGTTTGTCGGACATACTTTTGAGTATCTTCTCTTACTCTTGCATTAATCGTTCGTTATCCCTTCAAACTCAAACCATTTCTTCCTGTAACTGTTGTACTGTATTCAACAGTATACTAGTTTGATGTTATTGTTCCTCCAATAACCTACTGGTTTGCTAGTGCTAATCGACACTCAGCTGAAGCCACATCTCAGGGTTCACTATTAGTTATGTTTGGGGTTCCTCGGTGTCCTGGGGTGGTTGTTGCATTGTTTCCCTCCTCATGATGTTTCCTGCTAAGCTTCTATTCTGTGCATCAGTATACACACAACTTAATCGTTAGTTGACCCTTAGGGGCCCAGCGTATGAACGCTGCTCTGATACCACTTGTCACATACTCATAAAAAAAAAATTGAGTTACTTTAATATTTACCTTACCTTACCATTTCAACAATCACTTACCACTTTAATATTTTATTTACCAATACAATGATTACATACTACTTAAATATTTACGTTACCTTACTGCTACAATACTGATCAATCACAAAAATATTGTTCGAAATTTCCATCTAACATAATAGTTTCTTTTAACATACACTATGGTAATAATATTCTTGTCCCGACGCAATTGATTTTTAAAGTTTTAATATATAAATATCCAGACCTTGGATTAGTTTTATGGCAGCACCGATACCAATCTCATTTATTGCCTCGGTATGGGGTCTGTACTGAATAGAGCTAAGCGTACAGTTGTTGTTATTTACCGTCCTCAACCGCGGATCTCATTAGATCGAGTCTGGTTCTCCATGGACCACCTGCCCCTTTGTGCATTGTCTGATCTCCGAAGATCTACGGTAGCCATACTCGGCGGGAAAATGGAGCTAAGAAAAATTTGCCTACCTTATCTCATTACTCATTTTCTCGGTGACCAGTCTGCAAGAAAGAGAGGGTTTCTCCTTTGGATGGTCTGGGTTATGGTCGAATCCTAGTTTGTGCTCCATGACGCTGACGTTCCATAAGGCTTACAATCATGCCCAGGTAAACAAAACTTGTCTGGTCAGTTTCTGGATTACGTTATGAACTTACCATTTGCTAACAGTTGGGAGAAATTCTGCTACCCGACACCTTGAATTATATTAAGTGAATTTCACTATTTTCTTCCAACAGCTGACTCGGTTGCGGTTCTATGGAAGCTAAATTACCTACAGGTATATCTCTTTCGATACTGCTCCCTTTTGTTTTATTTCCTTACAATATGAATATATTTTAATTCGGACCCAATGCAATAATATTTGTTCCTGTGCTAACAATGTTTCTTTTTTGTTATCACAGGTGTGTTTTCCTCGTTTCTAGGCTAGCTCCAATAATTCTTTTCCTCGTTGAGCCTCAAGGGTGTGGCTACTGTCTTTCATATGACTTCTCAGTTCTTCTTTCAACAGGTACACCATTTCACAAGGGTTTCATCACTTGTCTTCTGCGAACAGTGGAACGCTCTTTGTGATTTTGACTCTGTTTATTTGTACCCATTAATAAATCAATATCAAAGAACGGTCAGGTATTCTTTGAGTCTTAAGGAGGTTATCCTTCAATCCGAATTCATAAATATTTAAGGTTTAGAGACAGCATTTAATCCTTGTGTTTGTATAATAACTTATGAATGGCCGAAATGAACATTTTACTGTGTATTCCATTTTGGTATTGTCTCATGCTCTGAGATTTTTAGGGTTTATTTTATTCGAAAAGTGAGAAGTATATTTACCCCATGTGGATACGTTCTGCTATATACAGTTTATACATTTTCATATGCGTTAATAGTATATGGGTTTATTTAAGTTGTCTCGTTACCTTACCCTAGTTTAAGTTTCCGCTTATATGGTTATTGTTATACTTTCAGATTTAATATCTCTGAATTCTCTGTTTACGAATGGTGTGACCGAGCTTCGGGCCAGCACACTTCGGTTGCATCGTTAATTTTTTTTTTAGCATGAACAAACAATTTCACCATTTATCTGTTATGTATTATCTGTTTCTATACAACATTGAACATGTTTATAAGAAAGTATTTTCGCAATAATAGTCTTCCTTTCTTGTAATACTCATATTTTCAATATTTATTCTAGCTCAAATACTCATTTGCTGAAAGAATGTCTATTTTACATAGCTTCACGTTTATATATATATATATATATATATATATATATATATATATATATATATATATATATATATATATATATATATATATGAGCAGCAATTACTTAATCAAAAGTTGTAAAACTAATTTGTACAATGCAAGTTTTCACATTATTTTAGATTTGAGTGTCTGGACCACCCTTGTCCGTGTATAGTCAGAGAAAGGATAAACGAAGTATTCTGGGTTTTTCTCCAAATTACTCAGAATCGACAGTTATGTCCGTCAGTTGGTTATTATAGATATAAACCCTCTTTTGGATAATTTACAAGAAAAATAGAAATCATAAGCACAATTAAATTCCTAACAGATTCCTATTTATGTAGGGCCATTGTACCAATGTATAACCCTACACAGTAATTCTTTTCTTGGACTATTTTGTTCCATCATAATAAACTAAGCACAATAAATCCTTTCTTTTTCCATAATCCCTAATGTAGAAACATTAGCTAATCTAAAGTTTAGAAAGATAAACACTGTAATTCTTACAGTAGCTAATCTAAAGTTCAGAAATATAAACACTGTAAGTCTTTTCTTTGAACCTGAAGTCTTTCCAACTTATCACCCAAGAAATTCATATTCTTTTCCGGTATTCAACTTCCATAACAATACTTCCAGTTTACTGAACTTAATAACAAAAAGAAATAAATCATAAACTTATCTGATGATCAATTCTACTGTTGATGTTCCACCCAACCTTCAAGAGCGGAAATGACGTCCTGCTCTTCCCCCGTGCTTCCACTGGAAGGTTCATGTTAACAGTTTGCTTCTGCAATTACCTTAAGACCCCAAGTCCAGTCAAAACCATGAATCAAATTAGGATTGCTGATTTCCACTAGTTCCCACCGGCTCTGGAAAATATACTCTCCTTAGTCTAGGAACAAAACCCCTACTCCTCACTGGGATCAGTCTCTTATCCCCCAGAGTAGTAGGTAACTGTTTCCAACTGTCCAAACCACCTTCCAATTCTTGGAAAACATTTACCATCAACTTTTACTTTTTATGGAGTCACTTTCCATAACTGAATTTTTATTATTCATAATTAATTACTAATGAAAATAACTTTTCAACAAAACATTAATAGCTCCAGTCTTTTTCTTAAAACAAATAATTAAAAAAAATGTCTTATAAATAGTTAACAACTAGTTATCATTAATGCAAATGTCACACACATTCAAGGAAATATAAGCCTCATTCTTTTGAGAAAATGTAGCAAACCAAAAACCAGTCAATTTGTTGAAATCTAATTGAAAAAGCCTCTTAAAAAGTATGATAAAAAATGTGTTGAAAACTATAATTTACATAAAAACTTGTTAACTAGTTGAGAAAGAGATTATAAAATTAGAATTAGCTAAAAAAACAACTCTTAAACTCATTGTTTCTCTCACATACAAATCAAAACACAAATAAAAAACTATGCTTTCATTGTTTCTAAATACATGTTGTGATTAAATTGTTCCATGCTTATTGTGAAATTGGTTATAAAATCCATCACCATGTAAAATGAATAATTACAACTGACTACAAACAATGATGACAAAAAAGAAGAGGCGTTCTCATCCAAATCATCTAATCATCTAATCACTTAGATACTTCATTTATTTCATCCAAAAATATTTTTAAAGCAAAGTTACTCCCCATCCAAAATTTAAATGACAACTATTATGAGTAATAACTCTAAATTTCTACAAACAATGGCACACAAAATTGGTGTTATTAATAGGATTTGGGCGAAAAGTGGTTGGGCGCAAGTGTCGTTGTCACTGCAAGGGATGTTGTCACTCTATAAGATGTTACTTTGAGTGGGGTAGTCATCACTGTGAAAAGTTTTAGCCTTTGTTAGAGTCTGTAGATCTGCAAATAATAAGAAAATAATGATTAATTGAAATCTAAAAATTGAATAATAATCCAAATAAATAATTTTTTTTTACAAAGATTGCCAATTTTAACTTTACATGTTGCAATTTTCCAAATCTCTAATATTTGAGTGTAAGAATGCAAACAATAATGACAAGAGTTCTTTAAGGTTTGAGTAGAATGAAGAATGAGATATTTCTATATAAGACAACATAGAAAATTACACTCAAATTTTGTTTTAATTTTATTAAATTTTTACTAATTTAATCATATTCATTGAACCATAGAAAAAGGTTTGAAAAAAAAACTAAGATTTGAAAAAAAACTATAAGTGAAATTAAAAAGTAATAAAACTTAAAAATAAAAAATAAAAAAATTATTATTATTTTTTTATTGAAAATTGAAAATATGAAGAAAAAATACAATTCATGAAAATGGAAATAATAAAAATAATAAAAAAATAAAGTTAAATAAAAAAAACTAAAACAAAAAAAATTGTAACTAATAAAAAATTAAAGAACACATCTCAACCAATCACCTTACAAATAAATAAATTTAAATAATAATACTAAATAACAAAAAATGAATTGTCAATATTAAACTATGGATAAACAACTCAAATTTTTTATCAAAGACAAAGTAATACATAGTGAAAAGAAAGACACCTATAATAAAGTTTTTTAATAATTATATATATTTTAATTTATGTATTTTAAATATGTTAATTATTAAATATAATAATTAGTTTTATTATTTTTTTCATTTGACATTTGTAATTTAAACATTGAATTTCATAGTTTACATAATATTTTATAACAAGATGATAACAATTAAATTACTCGTGGGTGTTTTATTAATTATATATATATATATATATATATATATATATATATATATATATATATATATATATATATATATATATATATATATAATTTTCTATTAAATTATGGATAAAATATGTTATTGTGTGACTATCTCAAGACAAACTAATTACCCTCTAGTTTTAATATTGAGATTATTTGAAAATATAGTTCGGCTAAAAACCATAGTCCCAAAATAATTTTAGGCAATACAATATAAGTCTATGTATATTAACCTTTGTAGATAAACAAGAAAAAAGAAATAGAGCCTAAACCATGTTAAACAATATGAAAAAGAAATTGTACCCAAACCAAGTTATTAAGTAGATGATTGGTGGAGTTGTTCCTTCACCTTGTTCTTCTCAACATCATTGGTAGGTTTGGATTGCTCCATTTATGGGTTGGGGAGTTGATTCTCATATTGGAGGATGTGCCCCTCATTGTCTCTTCTTGTATTTTGTCTTCATCTCCCTCTATGACTAGTGCTACTAAAAAGCCAATGCCAAAATACTTTTGGATATCACCTTAAACTTTCCTTCAAAGATCATGAGTGTGTCCAGGGTGTCTTCTTGGGCTACCTAAATTTTTTTCCAAAGCTTGAGCTACAATAGCTTTGATCATTTAGTGTATCTAAGCCATCGTGTAGAATCTTGTGTCCCATGTTCTTGAATAGATTAGGTCAAAGACCAAACCTTTAATGTCATCTAAATTCTAGTCTTTTGATAGGGATCTAAGTTTTTCCTTTTCCTTCTAATCGACATCCTTCATCAACCTCTACACTTCCTTTGAAACTAGATTATGGTATCATTTTTTTTGTTGCCCTAGCTTCCCCCATAGCTCGAGAGGAATGAGTAGGGTGGGAGTAAGAGGAGGATCAACCTATCTACACATGGCCTCTCCTCTCCTCCTCTTCTCTCGCAACCCTACCTCACACCACCTACCATTTCGCTTTAAGAACTCAGTAACACCAATAGAAAATCACCTTAAAACCTCTTTGACTCCACTAACACAATGAATTACCCCAAATTCAAAGTAAATCCAACAATCCCACTTGCAATAAACTACCCAACCTTGATCCTTATCTTAAGATATTGAGACTATCATTCCTACTTTTATCATAAGAAAAAGTCATTAATTAAATCTCATAATCAAAATGATGATAAGACTATGAAAAAAATAAATCCACAAAAAGAGAAACAATAATTTTTATAAACAATGAAAGGCCAAAAACAATTATACCTTCATGATGGTGTCCTTACTTTGTTTTGTATTCATATTCCCCTTTATTACTCTAGCGCTCCTCTTCCATGAATCACACCCTCCATAACTAATGAGCGTCCAAAAAAGCAATTGTCATAGGGCCAAGTAATCCTCCCTATGTATTGGCCAAATGAGTAACTTCCTTTGTGACATTTGATTTTCCAACTTCTATGGAAAGGTTCATACCCCTCATTATTTTCTTGCAAGATCAAGCCTCGTGCCCTTCTTGGTAAGGAGAGCAATGAGTTGTCAAACATGTAAGAATGATCACGTCCTCACATATCCACTTTATCTAAGTGGATTTGATGAATTAGGTTAATAATAACCAATAATATTTAAAAATAATTTAATTTATATATTTCATATAAACAAAGATTAAATATACAAAATTAAAACACAACATTATTTATTTACATAAATACTAAAAGAAAGAAAGAAAGAAAGAAATTTTAATGTCCATGAGGCTAAAAATAGCCCATGGGACAGATTGCTTCTCTATCTGAGTCTTGTATTCGGCCTTTTTCTTGTGAAGTTTTACAATGACCACTCCCAACTTATCGACAAACTCTTTGCTGAATAGCTTATCCCAAGAATTAGCTGCCAGAATACTTGCATAGTTTTCCCTGGTGTCTTTGAAGGCCTCACATTCTAGAATGAAATGTTTTTCTGTTTCCACTTTGCCGGAAGAGCAAAAAATACATACTCTTTCTTCCCACATTTCTTTTGGCCCTTTCCAGCGCCTTGTTTCACAATGGAATTGATGAGAATTAGTTCTTAATTGAGTAATACGAATTTTAGATCTCCAAGAAATATTAGCCCCTATGTACGCCTTTTGTTGATGGTTATGCGTGGGGTTAAACTCTTCCATGTAGTACTTCTTTCTCTCTAGCTCTTTCTTCCAAGTATGTTTGTGGAATTTATCCATAACAAAAGTTTTTATCTCTTTACTATTTGTAGGACACATGTTCAAGCAAATACCCCATTTACTAAACCATTTGTTATTTCGCCGCATCCAAGTCTTCTGTCTTTTGCACAATCTGTCACTAAACACCACCTTAGGCCATCTACCCTCTTCCATTTGCTCAATTTTTTTCAGATACCTTATGACTCACACCATAGCAATTGCTTCAATAGGGGCAGCCCCTGTTTCACTTAACATGGTAGCATAAGGCACTCCACTTTTAATTTTGAATCTGTTTGTAATCAAACGTTTCTGAATTTTCTCAATTTGTTTCCACTGCATCTTGGTTGTGCTGCTGGCCCACAGTGCACAACTGTAGAGAATCACCGGAATCACTATAAGCCTAAAAAGAGTTAGAGTGGTTTTCCAGTCCCACAACTCTGCCTCTCTACACATGTTTTGAAGAGCATAAAATGCTTTCCAACCCCCTAAAGTTCTTTTCTTTCTACAACCATCCCAACTTAAATTTCTGTTGAAGTCAATTCCAGGTATTTGTAGTCTGCAACTTTTCCCAGAACGCTGCCTTCAAAATAGAACTTATGTTGGTTATGCTTTCTTTTGTTAGAGAAAACCACTACTTTCGTTTTGCTAATATTGACTTGCATCACAACCCTTCTACAAAAATGCTCAAGGGAACGTAAATGCTCTTGCAAACCAAGAGCCGATTTAGCAATCAATATAAAGTCATCTGCATACAAAAGAACCCTGATAACGAACTTGCCCAAATCATTCCGTATTTAAATAAATAATCGTCAAGACGGAAATTCAGATTTTAGTGACGCTTAAGATTCAATTAACCTCTTAATGGCGAAACGTAACGTAACTCCACATTGGATAGCGGAATTCACGAAACAGAGCCACGTAGGATCCTACAAGGAAGAATAAACCGCCACCTAGGATCCTACAAGGAAGGATAAAGCGCTAACTTGTCCATACGTATCACATTACCGCTACGTTATCACATTACTTGGAATTTTAGAGCATCTTCTATGAAGTAGCTCAGCCGGTATCCAGGGGAAACTTGCGTGTCACGTCATCGGTGGGGCAGATGATGAACACACGCAAAATGATTCAGACCATTTAAGTGAAGCTAAAGAACATTTAGCCACCTAACCATTCTTGTCTCTGTGAAAATATATAAAATGCGCCCTCACGTGTTGGATCCGCAACTTGCTGGTAGTTGCCACTATGTAGTAACACCGTGATGGATTTAGTTGCCCACTCCGACCGCTACACAGCTCAAGAACCGAATATTCTGCTCTGCTCTGCTGTTCTGGTCAAGAGACAGAAGGAAAGCACGCAAAATTATTTGCGGGCACATATTTTTAATTGAATTGAAGTGCAAAAGACGGGAAAATTTTAAATAAAATGGAATAGAATAGAATTGGATTGCATTAGGTTGTTGAATTGAATCGAAGTGCAAAAAAGGAGAGAATCTTCAATTGAATAGAATTGCATTACATTGCAGAAGACGGGAGATATTTTCGCCAGGGTCAGTTTCTTCTTCCCCTCTCCTCTGTTCTCTTTTTGTTTATTCAAAATTCTTGCATAAACTTGATTCTGGTCACTTATGCTTCAACTCTTTCCATAATTCTTTTTCAATTCAGGCGTTTCTAAGTCGTTTAAGGCAGTAAATTCATGGTCGCGCATCCTGTTAAAAACTCTGGATGTTAATCCTCTTGAACGGTTTCAAAAGTTGTTCTTGAACCCTTACCATTGAATTCTTTTAACAACAAAGAGACTCCCTTTTGTTTCTGATTTATTTAATTGAGTTGACAGAGATGTTTACCACAATCTGATGGGAAGAGAGTACCTTAAACGAATCAGCCCCAGTAAACGCGAAACTGCTTTCAAAGCTGTTGCCTGTTGATTTGGAAAATTGATAAATAAAATAATGTAGATTGAATTGAAGCAGCGAGCTTAAGTATGGTATGTAACATAGGAGAAGTTTCTTCTTAATATTTGAAGATACGCACACCATCTCTCTCCCGTGCGAAAATCTCAGTCCTTATTGAGGTGAGGCCATCATCCCTTGCAAAATCAGTAGATGGCCCAGTGGCTTCTTCTGGTGGGTTGCTGCATTAGTTTATCCATCGAATATTCCTCAATTCCTTTATTTCAGTGTCTCCTCTCTCTTTCTTTCTGCCCCATAATTCGAACTAGATCATGCACCTTTAACTCTTCTTGTCCAACATCAGCATACGTAGGAAAAACAATATCAAAATGAGAGACAATTTTTCCGTTAAACTTACATGAAACACAGGGTGGATCTCAACATTAGGAGGTAACTATAAAGTGAGCAATTCATTATTCTCTTTATGAGTGAGGCACAATATCTTGGTGAGAACTTTTTGCACTTTCCTACGACAGGGAACTGTTTAGCTTCACACATTGGAAAACTTTATAGTCATCGATAAACTTCTTTCTTCATTGTGAGGCATATAGGCACACCAGGAAAGGGTCAGCCCTAGAGAGAACCACTTTGGCAGAAATATTCCGAGACAATAATATTAAAGACATTGCAAAGAAGGACATGAAGATGATGCTCTATAGAACAGTTTTTGAGAGACCTGCCCCTTCAAGGGCAACCAAATGAGTAGACATGTAAATAGGCTGGCAATTTGCCCACCCACTTAGTGCGATTAAATTGAGTTTTCCTTTCTTACCAGTGTCAGTATCTTCTTTTATTCATCCTCTCTCTCTTTTCCCCCTAAAGTCTTTCTTCTTAAGCCTTTTATTCTCACCTCTTTCAGAGAGGCCTTCGCCCTTTTTCTCTTTCCCTTTATTTTTCTCAAGCACCCCCTCCCCTTCATGGTTTGGGAGTGTTCAGATGTTATGAGCTAGCGCAGAGCCCATTCTACACCCTCTTCTTTATGACTTGGAGTTATTTTTAGTGGAGATCCTATCCTCCACCTTTTCTTTATGACTTAGTCATTTTTATGGGAACTTGAGGTTGCAGAGAGGCCATCCTCCACCCCCAATGTATTTTGTCAAACCATGACTGGGGTGGAGGGAAGAGGTATATTCACTTCCGATCCATGCATTGCTTGTTAATTTCCCTGGTTGTTCCGAGTCATGACCCATAAATCATATCCTAAAATGTTAGGATTAGATTGCTCTAAAAAATGAAGACAGAGATATTGAAAATTTTAGGCAGAGTTTGAAAAGCAATAAAAGAAATATTTGCTTAGTTTAAATAAAAAGAAAAGAAAACAGTGGCAGCTTGTTTAAATGCGCCCAAAATTTGATTAAAAGTTAAATTATGTTTAATTTGGTTAATCACTTTCATTTAACGGTTAATTAACATTGTAATAAAGCATATTTTTCCTTTTTATCCAAAGTCCGCAAGCGACAAGTAATTTTTTCGTATTATGATTAAGGATCGAGCAATTTTTGACAGTTGATCTCTTCCCCGCCCAGTTCAACGGCGGGGAAGCCTTTTCGCACCCCCCTTGCCCATTTCTTGTTAATGGCGGGGGGTTCCGAAAAGTAGTATTCCAATGGTGGGCCCTTATCTACATGTCACCACCAAACCACTTTGCACCCCCCCCACCCCCCGCTCAATACCATTTACAACCGCCTACCCCCTCCGAAATCCACTTTCCTCCCATAGACGGTTTTGACTCCCGCCAAAGGTCTTTGACTTTTCTCCACTGACCGTTTCCTGACGCCGAATAAAATGCTCACTCCTGTACATTCCGTTAAAACTCCGCTCCCTTACCGTTGCCCTTCCCGTCCCGTTAGGCCTGCTCCATAACCGTTGTCTAGCCATTTCCAGTTTGCTCATGGTCCAATCATTTTATGAGGCTTGAATTCTTTAATTTTGTTTTGAGTGAGAAACTAGATTTCTTTACCAGTAGGCATTGCTATAGCTATTCATCTTGCTGATAAAACATTTTCTTCTTGCTCAGTGCTCAACAATTAAAAATCTCATGGTTGTCTTTCGTTGGTTTGAAAAATTGATTTTTGAACTTTAAAATGTTAATAATCAATGTTTAATCTGTCCTTGGAATGACAATGGAGTTGGTTTTGGCATCTTGATGAGCATTCCAAACTGAATCATTTATGTTACAATGTTGTGTAACAGATTTTTCAGATAGTATATGCTCGATGTTTCAAAGATGGAGAAAAGAAGACAAATCACTGTCACAGTCAAAGCCGGACAGTATTCAGATGTCCAATATTAGTGGGACTACTACACATGAGCTTGATTTGAGGATGGAAAATGTGCTGCAAAGCACAGGATGTCAACATGATGCAAGGTTTCTGGGAAAGAATGTCATGACAGAAGAGGAAACTGATAGAAGGTGTTATATAGCAATTTTCACCACTGCAAGCTTGCCCTGGATGACTGGTACTGCTGTCAACCCTCTATTCCGTGCTGGTTATCTTGCAAAGAATGGGAAAAGAAAGATTACTCTATTGGTTCCTTGGCTATCAAAAAAGGATCAAGAACTGGTCTACCCAAATCAGATGACCTTTGAATCTCCAACAGAACAGGAAAAATATGTTCGGAAGTGGCTTGAAGCAAGAGTTGGGTTCAAACCAGAATTCAAAATTTCATTTTATCCCGGGAAGGTAGAATTGGCTGCTGTGAATCTTTTTCTTAACTTCAACAGTGATTTGTGTTGCAATGGAAAGAGAAGTGGCCATGAAATGAAGTAAACATCATCTGGGACTGAATAACCCAAACATAGAATTCTTGTTTTTGATAATGATAATCCCCTTTTCTCTTATTTCATGATTGACAATAGAAAAATAATATTTTCATTTTAATTGTGTCACTGTACTCTTATTTTCACAAAGTATTTTTTTTTCCGAAATCTGTCTCAACAATTTTGACTTGTACACTGCATATTCTTTGATTGATACTTGTAATATATCTACTTGACAATTTCCCCTGTGTCTGCTGCTGATGACCATATGTTTGAATTCGCGTGTAGGTATGCCTTCTTTCATATTGAGTCTGGATTTATCTGATCATAATGTTTTTGTTGGATCCATGAAGATATAAAGCAATGCAGTTTTTACTTTTCCAAGCCAAATGTATCGTTTTGTAGGAAATTTATGCCGAACCTGTCCCTGTTAGCAGTTTCTCTTGAAGTTCTTTGAACAGAAAGAGTTATTTTGTACGATATTTGAAATTAAGGACATTGAGCTTATTTATATAGACAAAGAGATATTCAGCAATCACTTGTTTAGCAAGAACTTAAACATTAGTTTGCAAAGTCATATGACTTCAAAAGCTATATTTGTAGAGAGAAAATATCAAGTGGCATGAGATATTAGAACAGCAAGAGTCAAATGGTTACAAAATTTCGTAATAATATAACATAGCATTCCTCAAGAGCTGTGTTAAATTTCCTTGAAACTCAGTAATTGATTTGCAATTTTCCAAGTGTAAAACCAAAAATACAAATAACTGCGTTTTGGAAACTTAAATCACAAATACACTGAATTTTGCAACTTAACATGGACAACAGAAAATAAATCAGAAGACAAAAACATCAACACATAGAACACAAGATATACCCAGGAAACCCCAACTCCAAGAAAAACCTGCAATGTTGTGTGACTTTTATTTTCTTCTTCAACAGAGGAATTTTCTTCAAGAATTACAAGGGAGAAACTTCCCTTCTACCACAGAAAGAACTCAATCACACACCAAATAGATCAATCCCATTTCTTGTGCATTGGATCTACAAAACCTCTACGCATATCAACTAATCTGTCTAAATGTGTGAGCGCAAATTCTCCTCCTTTGCACACACGTGCGAATAGAAAGACTGTGTTGGAGCTGTAAGAGCTCGGCCCTCACTCAATTTCTTCTACTCGGATGTTGAGTCACTACGAAATGTTGAAACCATCGGCTCTTCCTTCCCTGATCTGATACACACTGCTTGTGCTCAACTGACTTGCCACCCACTCGCTCTATCTCCTCTTATAATTTCAATTTCAATTCTAATCTCCCTCTCAACGACTAAGATTAAATCGTGATCAAGGGCTAAGATTAAATTATAGGTTAGTAATTTTTAATTTTTCCTAATTTTCGGAAATAGTTAAATAATTAATATTCTAGTAAAATGGTTATCTTGTGGGTTCTTTTTCTAGCCTTAGCACCTAGGCAAGCATAACCCTTACTTCTCTACTCCAATCAACACTCCCTCTTAGAGGGGAAGGTGCTCTGCACTACACCCAACTTATCTCTGAGGTAAATAAATATGGTCCCTGGCAAAGCCTTGGACAAAATTTTTGTTGTCTGCTCCTTTGTTGGTACATACTGGAGAGAAACTATACCTCTCTAAAAAATATCTTTGATGTGGTGATAATGTATGTCGATGTGCTTAAAGCGATCATGAAACACTAGATTTTCAGAGAGCTTAATGCAACTTTGATTATCACAGTGGGCTTTGACTTTGTCCTAAACAAACCCACAAGAAGCTTCCTCAACCAAATAGCTTCACACCTCGCCAAACCGACAACCATGTACTCGGCCTCAGCTGAGCTCAATGCAATTGTTCTCTGTTTTTGGATAAACCAAGAAACAATTGTTGATCCTACACTAAATGTGCATCCCGATGTGCTCTTCCTATCTGTGGAGCTCCTTGCGTAATCTACATTAGTGAAGCCCTCAAGCCTCATCTCATCAACTTGTCTATACCACAATCCATGCTCCACTGTCCCTCCGAGATATCGCAACACGTTCTTAGCAGCAACACAATTCGCTCTGGTAGGCTCTACCAAAAACAAGCTCAAAGAGTTGATTGAAAAACATATTCTTGGCCTTGTGTTAACCAAATGCATCAGTGACCCAATCAACCACTGGCAAAGTGTGGGGTCTGCTCGCTCTAATCTACATGTATCCACCTTCCTCTAGTTTGTGGCTAGAGGTTTGGCCAAAGGATTGCAATATTGCATGTGAAATCTCCATAGAATTTGCAAGGTGTACTTGCTCTATCCCACCAAGATCTCAACATCACCCTGCCAAACCTCCAGCCCAAGGAAATAACACATCAACCCATATCCTTCATCTCAAACTCGCTTGCAAGATCTCTCTTACACTCCCAGATGAGCTTATATATGCCTATCAAAATCAGATCATCCACATATAGCACCAGAATAAGCGGCTTGCCTCCAACAACAATGTAGTAGAAGTTGGGGTTCACTTCACTCTTGGTGAAGCCCAATACCTGAAGGTAATTGTCTATTCAAGAATGCCATGCTTGTGGAGTATGTTTTAGCTTGTACAAGGCTTTCTTGACTCTACATACGTGTGTCTCTCCACTGCATGTCTCAAATCCCTCCAGTTGCACTATAAATCGCCTCCTCAACAACCACATTGAGGAAGGCTATCTTCACATTCCACGCCATCTGTGTTGCAATAGTTGCAACAACCTTGACAGATGAATATCTGGCAACTAGGGCAAAGGTCTCATCATAGTCAATCCCCTCTACTTGTGAGAACCCCTTTGCCATGAATCTTGCTTTATGCTTCTCGATACTCCCATCAACTCCATGCTTGATATTGTAGACCCAGCAAGAGCTTGCCACAAATTTTCCCTCTGGCCTCGACACCACTTCCCAGACATCATTCTTCATGATGGAGGCATACTCCACTATGGCATCTAAAGGTCTCATCATAATCAATCTGCTCTACTTGCGAGAACCCCTTTGCCATGAATCTTGCTTTATGCTTCTTGATACTCCCATCAACTCCATGCTTGATATTGTAGGCCCAGCGAGAGCTTGCCACAAATTTTCCCTCTGGCCTCGACACCGCTTCCCAGACATCATTCTTCATGATGGAGGCATACTCCACCATGACATGTCTCCACACCTGTTGAGTGGTTGCCTCCTAATAACTAGAATGCTCAACATCCTACAACTCCGCCATAAGTGCCATATAGTTGATGTACCTTTACGGTTGTCTACTCTATTGAACCGATGTCCTTGGAGCACCAACTTGCTACTTCGCCTCTTGGATCAACTATTCTGCCCATCTCGCTCTCCTTCTTCCAGGGTTGGGATTTGTTGCCTAAGTGGGCTCCACTCTCTCCTCCAACTCCATGTCTCTCTCATCCTCATCTTGCCCATGCACAATTGCGGTCTGAGGTGCTGACTGATCCTCTTGCTCCTCTTGCAAGGCAGTTGACTCACATTCTAAGGACTCTCTCAAATCCCTATCCTCCTCAAACTTCACATCTCTTCTATGAATTTTTTCCTATGTGCTGGAATATACACTTTGTACGCCTTGGATGTCTCATTGTAGCCCACAAAGATGCCCTTCTTTGATGTGGGATCCAACTTTTTCCTTTTCTCCTTTGGTAGATGGCAGTACACAATGCTACCAAATATCTGAAAATGTGAAATGTCTAGTTTCTTCCTTGTAAATACCTCCTTAGGTCTAACTCGCCCCAACACTCTGTGTGGGTTCCGGTTCTTCCAGAAAATTATTGTATTGTATGCCTCAGCCTAAAGAAACATAAGCAAGCCCTTGTCATGCAACAATGCTTTGGCCGCTCCAACTATGGCCTTGTTCTTGCGCTCTTCCATCTTGTTCTATTGAGGATTATATGGTGTGGTCAACTCCCTCCTGATGCCCTCCTTGGCACACAACTCCTTGAATGTGTTTGAGGTGTACTCCCCTCCATTATCAGACCTTAGTGCCTTGATATTTTTGCCAGTCTGGTTCTCAACCAAGGCTTTAAACTCCAAAAACTTTGAGAAAACCTTATCCTTCTTTTTCATGAAAAATATCTAGGTCTTCCTCGAGTGATCATCTATGAAGGTGACATAATACTTGTACCCACTAAGAGATACTGTTTAGAAAGGACCACACACATCTGAATGAACAAGGTTCAAGATGTCCTTGGCCCTGTTGTCTTTGCTAGGAAAAAGATGACTTGGCATACTTTCCAAGTGTGCAACCCTTACACACCTCATGCTAAGCCATGTTGCATTGTGGCAACCTTGTGACTATCTCCTTAAGAATCTTTAGCGCTCCATGGTGCACATGCCCCATCTGGCTATGCCATAACTCCCCAAGCTCGTTTCCTGAGTCACAACCCCCTCTGCTTGTTAATGTGCGGTTGTCTCAAAATATAATTTGTACAGGCTCTTGTGTCTAACCCTGATCTGCTTCTCCACCTTGGAGTATGAGGATTTTATGAAAACCCTACCTTGTCTGAAGGTTACCTCGTATCCCTTATCCTACAATGTTGAAATTGAAACGGGATTATTTTTTAGCCCAGGTACATAAAGAACATCTTTGAGATATAGAGGGTTTTCAGACTCCCTCTCAAAACAAACTGTACCAGTACCCTTGACCTGGTACTTCCCATCATCTCCCATCTTAATGTCAAACTATAGTCCTTTTCTGACAGTTTGTTGAAGTACTTCTTCTTTCCCGTCATGGTAGGGCGCGCCATTGTCCACATACCATAAATTGGTAGCCACTGAACTTTCCATACAAATAATGAGTGAAAACTCCTCAAAATGAGAAGAGAACTCATCTATCTCTGCAGAGGCTGCTACTTGGTCCTTCTTGGACCCTTTCTTCCTATTAGGGCATTTAGTAGCATAATTCCCAAACTGGTGGCATGAAAAACACTTGATCTTGTTGAGATCCTTTTTCTTCTTCTTACCGTAAGAACTCGGTTCACCACCACCACTTCTCTTTTTACCCTTGGACTTGGTCCCCTTACTGGCCAAAGCAAAATTTTCTTCATCTTCCTTGCTCTTAACACGAGATCTAGCTTGAGCTTCTCTGCGAATCTCCTCTTGGACACAGTCACCCCATAAACACACCCAATCTGGAAAGTTTCTTTCGGCACATATACCATCCATGAAGGCTTGCCATGACTTGATGAAATCCAATAGGGAAAAATTTACCAGATCCCTATCTAGAAATATCGCACCCACACCAACTAGTTCTTCCTCTACTTTGGAAACTTGGTGAGCTAAGACACTATTGCATATGACTTGGGCATTTTAATGCTTTTGAGCTTATCCTTCAGTACCACTTTTTGGCCTCGCTCAAATCTTGATAGAGACCAATGATGGTTGTCCACATTTCTTTGGCTTTCTTCTTCCTATTCAGGTGAGGGTTAATGTGGTCTTACTCCTTCCAGGATGATCCTTCTTGCCCTCACATCCATCTTATTATGTTGAGTCAATTGTCGAGGATCAATGGGCATGGTTGGGACATTACCAACAAAATCCAAAACCCTTAGTTCCTCCAGCACCATTGCTATCCTTTCACACCATGAATAGAAGTTGGATTCACAGTCCAATATGTCTTCAAATCTGAGACCTTGATATGCCATCCTGACAAATCGAACCGTTGAACACAAATCGCACTATTGGAAATAATGCGCACTGCCTAGAAACCTTAATGGACAAATCGATCTGATAAACTCACTCCCTCTAAATCATAGAACCTACTCCTGAAGATAAAATCTGTGTTTGGTCTTCAATAAAAAACTAAGCTCTGACACCATGTTAGATTTGTTTAAAACCCAATACATTGATTCACATTTTTATAAGTGTAAAAACCAAAATCTAAGTTGCACGATATGGCGAAACGGGTATGAGTTTCTGAAACGAGTACGGGTATGAAACGTGACCCCCCCAAATTTTGGAAATGGGGAAATGCGATATATATATATATATATATATATATATATATATATATATATATATATATATATAATGTTAGGACATTTAAGAAATGTTAAGTGCAATCATAAAGCATACATGATACATTATTACATTATTATTAAATTGTCCATTGTCAATGCATAAATTATAAGTCTATCAATTATACATGTCACATGATGATGAAACATACTAACATCACATTTACTCATGAATGATCACATAACGAAAGCATCAATATCCAAAAGCAGCCTTGATAAATGAGGTTTATTTAAATATATATCCAAAATCAATCTTTATTATATATATGAGGCTGCAAGTACGATAAAGACTATGAGGTTGCAAGTACTATAAAGACTAATAGTTTTCAATCTTCATCCTCATCATCATAATCCTCATCAAAAATATTAGAAGAAACATGCTCAACAGATAAAAAATAAATAAAATTAAAAATTAAAAAAATCGAAAAAATTTGTAATTTTTTCCAGAAATGCGGTTGTATGGCCTTGAAAAGTGTTTCAAGCCGTATTGGGCCACGTTTCAGCCCTGTGAAACATGCCAGTATGGCTTGAAACACGTTTCAAGGCTGTACCATATGCATTTCCAAGTTTTTGTTTCATTTTTTGCTGGAAACGACCTCCTGCCCAACGTTTCCTGCAACATAGCCAGAAATACAAATAACTACGCTCTGGAAACTTAAATCACAATTACATTGATATTTCTATCTTAACATGCACAAAAAAAATTAAATCAAAAGACAAACACATCAACACATAGAACACAAGATATACCTAGGAAATCCCAACTATGGGGAACCTGCAACGTTGTGTCTTTTATTTTCTTCTTCAACAAAGGAATTTTCTTCAAGAATTACAACAAGGGAGAAACTTCCCTTCTACAACAGAAAATCACTCGATCACCCACAAAATAGATCAATCCCCTTTCTTGCGCATTGGATCTGTGAAAATTTCAAATTTGAAATCCTACTTCAGTGATAGATTTATTTCGCCTACTTATTTATGATAAGTTATTTACGAATTTCTTTCAGTGAATTCTAAAATAAATACAACTGCAGTAATCAATTAACCATAAGCAGAGAATAGAACAAAACACATATAACACAATAGAAACAATCACATGTACACAGTTATTTTTGGACAATTGTCCCCAGAAAAACCCAATGCGGGAAAATCGGTGCAGCAGATGAGGGTTTGTATTATTCTTCAACAATGAATATCTTTTACAATAAGTAGACGGGTAGACTTCTTAAGAATACACCTGAGATAAATTCTTTGAATCCTCTTGGAGAATTTCTGACACTCGGAAGACACCCTAGCTTTCTCTGTGTCACTCTGCGTGATCTTCTGCGTAGTCCCTACGCTGGACTGCGTCACTCTGCGTGGGCACTCAGTGCTGCTGCTCAGCGTTGACCTCTGTGGCCCTCTGCCTCCTGCTCTTGCCTTTCTCTGTCACTGCTGACTCCCCCTTCCTTCTTCTGCCTCTGCAGCTCTCCCTCTGAAATCGAATTCTATTCCTTCAGAATCGATTTCCTTCAGGTACTGAGTGTGTGGCTGACTTACTTGTAGAAATTTTAGGCCCAACGCCGGTTATCAGTTTCTCCTTATCACTCCCATGTAGTTAAATTCCCATTCCCATAAACATACATTCAACAAGCTGGAAATAATAAATATTTTTGAAAACACAAATTTTGGAAATTTCACAGTGTTGGATAATGCAGAAATAAAACTTAGAAAATATTTCAACCACACACACAGAAAATGACACGCTGATTTTTTGTCAATATGACCCTGGAAAAACCCCCTACAACTCTTGGGGAAAACCAATTGGAAAGCTCTTCTTTATTTCTAAATATTGCTTTTACAAAGAAATGAAATGTACAGTAAAAATTCCAGCAACCATAATTTTTACTTATCTTGAAAACCGTGCTTGTACTCCACCTCATTTTTCGTGCCAAATGCAAAACAAAAAATTACAGCAAAAGGTACAGCCTTAAATGTTGTACAGACAACATATAAAACAATGCTGGAACATTTGTATGGCCGTCCTCGAAAACAATGCCAAATAAATGTTGTAAGGACCTTGATTTTTGTGCTGCTATACGGACCTCGAAAACAATGTTGTTTTTGCTGCTGTATGGACCTCGAATTCTGTGCCTCCTTAACTGGTGTACGACCCTCGAAATTTGTGCCAAACTGCTGCAATAAATGTTTCTCTTCCTTTCCTTGATTTTCGTGCCACTTACCTCGAAAATTGTGCTCCTGTTTTGCTGTACGGATTTGCTGAAATGAAGTTGCCTTGGTAAATGTCCAAGGTACTGTTTCTCCTTCTCTTCTCTGCTCATAAATTCCTCTTGCTCTTTTCTCCTTCTCTCTCAATTTGCTCATGAAAGTATGACATTTTCTCTTCTTTTCCTCCTTTAACTTAACTCTAAGTGACTTTTGGGGTATCCCTAAATCCAATGGCTGAGATAGCTTTAGATCTAGGGTTAAGATTAAATGTGCATTTAATTCTCACTTTCTATTTTTTTAATTCACCCCACTTAAATAAAGACCCACTTAGCCTTTTATTCCTATAGTCACTTTTCACTTTCTAATTTCACATTGACTTTAATAAAGTCACTTTAAAATTAGACTTTATAACTTTATCACTTATAAAGTCACTTTTAAATTAGATTTGACTTTACCACTTATAAAGTCACTTTAGGAGAAAAAGTTAAATACATTTGGACACTTTGCCCTAGGCCAAAGATCAAAGCCTTAGGGAAGCACTTATTCTCTGGTACCCAAATTTTAACAGTACCTTGGCACATTTACCAAGGCAGCTCCATTTCAGCAAATCCTTACAGCAAAGCAGGAGCACGATTTTAGAGGCAAGTGGCATGAAAATCGAGGAAAGGAAGAGAAACATTTATTGCAACAGTCTTGCATAGATTTCGAGGTTCGTACAACATTTGAGGCACGAAATTCGAGGTCCGTACAGCAGCAAAAACAACATTGTTTTCGAGGTCCATACAGTAGTAGAACAACACAAAAATTGAGGTCCATACAACTCCATGTAGAAATTTTATGCCCAACCCCGGTTATCAGTTTCTCCTTATCACTCCCATGTAATTAAATGTCCATTCCCATAAACATACATTCAACAAGCTGGAAATAATAAATTTTTCTGAAAACACAAATTCTGGAAATTTCACAGTGCTGGAAAATGCAGAAATAAAACTCAAAAATTATTTCAGCCACACACAGAAAATGACACGCTGATTTTTGGTCCAATATGACCCTGGAAAAACCCCCTACAACTCTTGTAGAAAATCAGTTCGAAAGCTTTTCTTTATTTCTAGAAAATGCTTTTACAGAGAAATGAAATATACAGAAAAATTTCAGCAACCACAACAACAAACTTATCTTGTTTTCCGTGCTTGCTCTGCCTTGGAAAATGTGCCAAATCAGAAAAACAGTGAAAACAGAAATCTTGTTTTCCTCCTCGAAATTCGTGCTAGAAATATCGTACTGTTGTATGGACTGTACGGAAATGATAGCAGCCTCTTTCAACCTCGAAAATTGTGCCCACTCAGCCAATGTTTTGAAAATCGCGATCGGGATTAAATCGGAGAGGGGAAAAAATCAGAAAAAATCGTAAAAATCGGGAAAAAATTGGCACATACAAAAATATTCATTTTTTTTCAATTTTTTTAATATCTAAAGCACCCACAACGTAAAATAAATGCATTGACACATAAATATGAAAAAAAAAACTAATATATAAGATGTGTAATATCATGTCTAGTGCTACATCACACATAATAGTGAATCATGTCCTGAATACTAAGTCCTGAGTCTCAACTCAACCTCAAAATATCAACAAAAAATATAATAATGTATCTTATATCATGAGTCATAATGTTATATACAAAGGAATGCACCAAATAACCTATACTACTGATTTCCTCTACCCCTCTTGCGAGAAAATGTAACAACTTTCCCTCTAGACGAAGAAGTTGGCGGGGCTGGCAATGGACTCTGTTGTGCTCCAGATCCTGAAGCACTAGGAGCTAAAGGAGGTAGACCACGTCCTCTACCAGTAGCAGGGGTAGGTGGTGTCACCTCCTCCTCCTCCTCATGAAACTCATCATTGATTCATCGCTACTAGAAATGGGATCATCAACAAGAGATACATAAACATCATCTAGCTCAAAGTCTTCAGACTTGGATTGCTCAACCTTATAACATGATAGAAATTGAAAAAGTTTAACATGCCTAACCAATGATTTTGGTTTCAGTGAAGGGTTCATCTCCTTAACCTTAAAATGCGGTAGAAAAAGATTAACATGCCTAACCAGTTGTTTTCCTTTGAGTGAAGGGTACATTCTTGTTAAGGCCACGGTAGGGGAGTTCAACAATCAATACCACCAACATCAACAAAGTTCAACAATCAATGCTACCAACATTAAGGTTCTTAAAGGACTTCATGCTCTTGATCAAATGCCAATCTCATACCCTTAGACATAATAGAATCAAATGGAAACAATGCAAATCCCCAAACCATGAAACCCTGAAAACCATTAAGTTTGCTGAATTTTGAGTGAAATCTAAAACTCTAGTTTCTCCATATGAAATCCAATGAGGTCGAAGCCACTCTTAAACATCCTGAGTCATTTCATGGTAATGTTAAAAATTTAAGTAAAAGGATGAAAATGAAAAATAAAGGAAATATCACTTTTACTTTAAGAATTTAACATTACCATTAACTGCCAACAGGGTGTGTCAGGAAAATGAGAGGCTGCAAAAATGACAAAAAAAAAAAAAATCGATTTTTGAACTTATAGGGTTGCTGTTTGATGGGCCCACGATTTTTACCGAAAAATCGCCCAAAAAATCGTCGATTAAATCGGCCTTCCGAAAAAATCGCTATTTAATTGTGATTTTCGCTTCTTTGCACTCAACCTCGGAATGCGTGCTGCCCACTGCTGTTTGTCCCCTCGAAATCTGCACCATGCCCACTGCTGCTGTACGGATTTGCTGTCTCGAAAACTGTGCCAATAAATGTTGTACGAACTACTACCTCGAAAAGCATGCCACTGATGTTTATCCCCTCAAAATCTACGTTGTACGGACCTAAAAAACCGTGCCCACTGTTGTTGTACAGATTTTCTGTCTTGAAAACTCTGCCAATAAATGTTGTACGGACTGCTGCCTCGAAAAGTGTGCAGCCTCTAACTTAACATGCACAATAAAAAATAAATCAAAAGACAAACACATCAACACATAGAACACAAGATATACCTAGGAAATCCTAACTCTGGGGAAAACCTGCAACGTTGTGTATTTTATTTTTTTCTTCAAGAAAGGAGTTTTCTTCAAGAATTACAAGGGAGAAACTTCCCTTCTACAACAAAAAATCATTCGATCACCCACCAAATAGATAAATCCCCTTTCTTGCGCATTGGATTTGTGAAAATTTCAAATCTGAAATACTACTTCAGTGATAGATTTATTTCGCCTACTTATTTATGATAAGTTATTTACGAATTTCTTTTAGTAAATTCTAAAATAAATACAACTGCGGTAATAAATTAACCATAAGCAGAGAATAGAACAAAACACATATAACACAATAGAAACAATTACATGTACATAGTTATTTTTGGACAATTGTCCTCGGAAAAACCCAATGCGGAAAAACCGGTGCAGCAGATGAGGGTATTATTCTTCAACAATGAATATCTTTTACAATAAGTAGACGCGAAAAGTTCTTAAGAATACACCCGAGATAAATTCTCTGAATCCTCTTGGAGAATTTCTGACACCTGGAAGACACCCTAGCTTCCTCTGCGTCACTTTGTGTGATCTTCTGCGCAGTCCCTATGCTGGACTGCGTCACTCTGCGTGGGCACTCAGTGCTGCTGCTCAACATTGACCTCTATGGCCCTCTGCGTCCTCCTCTTTCCTTTCTTTGTCACTGCTGACTTCCCCTTCCTTCTTCTGCCTCTGCAACTCTGCCCTGCAACTCTCCCTCTGAAATCGAATTTTGTTCCTTCATAATCGATTTCCTTCAGGCACTGAGTGTGTGCTCGACTTACTTTCCAAAAGACCCTCAAGCCTTCTCTTATAATCTTCTCGTTGATGAATCAACGACCCAGATTAGATCTCTAATCAATGGCTAAGATTAAAACATAACTTGATCTTCGTTCTCTAAAAGATTTTCACTTTGTTTTATTAATACCTTTTAATTATCTAATTTCGCTAAGTTTAGACTTAGGGTCCTCATTAAAATAATTAATTATTTTAATAAATCACGAACCGAGTGGAATTTCCACAAATTATTTTTGGGTTTTTTGGAATACTGATGTCCAAGCCTCCTCACAAAATTTGGGACTTGGAACACTTTACAATGCTACAAAAATCAACACTCCCTCTTAGCGAGGAAAGTGTTCTAGCAAAATGCCAACTGTATATGCTCTGACCTAAAGCATCTACTGCATTGCTGATGTCTCGGTTGTTGCCCGTCATCTATTGCGTTGCTGCCCTCTGTAACTCTGCCCGTGACACCATCTTTGTCACCACCTCATCCATACTGCAGCTCCCTTTGAATTTCGAGCCTATCCATTCCTCCCACTGGAATGGATTCTTGGCAATCCCCATATTTTCTCTGAAGTAAGCAAACTTGGTCTTACCCAGAGCTTTCGTGAGGAGATCTGCCACCTGTTCTCCTGTAGGAATGTACTTCAATTGTACAGCTCCCCGTTGGACATAGTCTTTGATGAAGTGACACTTGATGTCAATGTGCTTCGATTGATCATTAAACACAAGATTTTTAGAGAGCTTGATGCAACTCTGATTTTCACACAAAATTTTGGTCGCTTCCATCCTTTTCTTGAGTAAGTTCATGGGCAACTTACGAAGCCATATGGCCTCACACGAAGTTGTGCTAGCCGCCATATACTCAACCTCGTTTGAGTTCAGCGCCACGGATTTCTGTTTCCTATTGCACCAGAAAGTCATTCCTAATCCGACACTAAACAGTACCCACTGGTACTCTTCTGATCTACTGGACTTCCAGCCCAGTCTGTGTCAGTGAACCCACTCAACTGGATGTCATTGCCCTTGGTGTACCTCAATCTAAGCTCGACTATCCCCCTCAAGTACCTAAGAACATGTTTGGTTGCTGCCCAGTAAGCCCTCCTTGGTTCTACCATGAATTGACTGAGGGTATTCATGGCATAATAGATGTCTGGTCTCGTATTGACCAGGTACATCAACGATCCTATGAGCTGCCTATACAAGGTAGGATCAGCCTCATCATCCTCGGACGTGTCGATTTTCTTCCAGTTTGTGATCATTGGTGTAGCCATGGGTCTACAGTCCTCCATCTGAAATCTCTTCAGGATCTCTGTAGTATATCTTCCTTGCCCAAGGAATATTTCTCCTTTCTGCTGCCAAACTTGCAAACCTATAAAATAGTGCATCCGCCCTAGATCTTTCATGTCGAATTCTGTTGCTAGATTGTCCTTGCAGACTTTGATGACCCTAGATGATCCAGTAAAAAACAGATCATCTACATAGAGCACCAATATTAGAGGCTCATCCTCATACTCTTAGATAGTAGAGATTGGGATCTGCGTCACTCTTGACAAATCCCATCTTTTGTAGGTTGTTGTCAATTGAACCATACCAAGCTCTAGGGGCTTGCTTCAGTCCGTACAAGGCTTTTTTAAGCTTGCACACATGAGTTTTTGCTCATGCGTCTCAAATCCCTCTGGTTGTTCTATGTACACTTCCTCTTCTATCACCCCATTCAAGAACGCATTCTTGACATCCATCCGTTGAATCTCCCATCCCATCTGCGCTGCAAGGGATATGCTGGATCTGATTGAAGTATACCGAGCTACTGGGGCAAAGGTTTCTTCATAGTCGATCCCTTCCTTCTGAGCGTACCCCTTAACCACAAACTTGGATTTAAATTTCTCTATACTGCCATCTGCAACATATTTAATCTTGTAGATCCATCTCGAACCTACAAGCTCTGAAAATTTCTGAATATGCTCAAACAGAAACCCTACTGTTAAATTTCTGATTTACTTTTCCTACTTACATTGAGTTATTAATCTGAACATCGAAGTAAATACATTAACAGCCTACACATACAGATCTAAACTAAATAACATGCACAATGACAAAGTGACACACAAGGATTTTTTGGACAACTGTCCCCATAAAAACCCAATGCGGGAAAACCGGTCTTCTCGCTGCTGGAGGGTTTTTATTATTAAGCAGAATCTAAGTACAACAAATCTGGGCACCAAACTGGTTAACCCGACAGAGAAATAAAAAAACTGCAACTATACCTCTGTTCTGGAGACAGAAAAACTGACTGATTCACACCCTCAAACGGGAATTACAAAAGTCAACACTTTTCAGTCTTCAGAAACCCCAACATTGCTCTGAAGCCCTCTGCGTCAGCCCCGACGTTGCTCAAGAAGGGTTTGCGTCACCCTAGATTGGGTTACGCTGCCCCTGCGCTGTCTTGGTTGGGCCTGCGTCAGCCTTGCTGGCCTCCTTTTGCCCCCGTGCTACCCTTTCTAGGCCTGCGTCAAGCCTGCGTAGCTCCTGATGCCTCTGCGCTGCCCCTGCTGGGCTCTTGGCTGAGCTGCGTAGCTGCTGCCTCGGTCTGCTGCTTCTCTGCCCTCGTTGCACTCTTGGCCTGGAATCAAACCATCCCTCTCACCAATACTGCCCCTCGCTGCAGCTGAAACACTTTTGAAATTCTTAACAAACCTTGCCCTAGAATTCCAGCTTAGTTTCAGTGCTCTACCACTGTGTGTGTTCTCCAACTGATCCCAAGCCCTCTTCTTATACTTTTCTCGTTGAAACATCAACGACCGTGATCTAATCTTGAATCAACAACTAAGATTAGAAGATGCTTGATCCGTGTGACTCAAGTCATTTTCATCACATGTTTAATTTAATTAACTTTAATCTTTTAATTTTCCCAATTTAGACTTAGGATCCTTAATTAAAAAAATTAATTAAGTAAATATCAACATGATGGAATTTATTAAATCTCTTTCTGGGTCTTGGAGATCTCATGTACTCTAGTCTCTCTGCAAAGTTTGGGAGCTAGAGCACATCCTATGCTACCCCAACACCTCAAAATCTCAACACTCCCTCTTAGCGAGGAATGTTCTCTAGTAACAATACTTCACCCCGAAGTTCTGCACTGATCTTTGGTGTGGGTCTCTGCGTTGATGCTTGGCCCGCTGCCCTTCATCATTGCGCTGTTGCTGCTCTTCTATATTGTTGCCCATGACGCTTCCACCACCATTGCTACAGCTTCTGTGTTGCCTCTGCGAAGACAATCTCAACACAGCTTCTGTGTTGCCTCTGTGCACTAAGTGCGTGGGCCTGCGTGAGTCTGCGTGGACATTGTGTCACCCTTGCCTCTGCTTGTCTCTGCTTCCTTCTGCTGCTGCACTGCCTTTTTCTGGTCCGGTTTATCTGTTGTTGCGCTGTCTTTTCTGGTCCGGTTTATTTGTTGCTGATGCTGCTTTCTACAACACAGATTTCTTCAGCTGTCTTGTTGGAGATCCAGCTAGATCTACAATCGCTCTGATACCATGTGAAAATTTATGAATATGCTCAAACAGAAACCCTACTATTAAATTTCTGATTTACTTCTCCTACTTACATTAAGTTATTAATCTGAAATCTTCAGGATTAACATCGAAGTAAATACATTAACAACCTACACATACAGATCTAAATTGAATAACATGCACAATCACAAAGTGACACATAAGGATTTTCTGGACAATTTTCCTCGGAAAAACCCAATGCGGGAAAATTGGTCTTCTGGCTGCTGGAGGGTTTTTATTATTAAGCAAAATCTAATTACAATAGATTTGAGCACCAAACTGGTTAACCTGACAGAGAAATAAAAGAACTGCAGCTATACCTCTATTATGGAGACAAAAAAACTGACTGATTCACACCCTCAAATGGGATTTATAGAACTCAGCCCTTTTCAGTCTCCAGAAACCCCAGCGTTGCTCTGAAGCCCTTTGCGTCAGCCCCTGCGCTGCTTAGAAAGGGCCTGCATCACCCCAGACTAGGTTACGCTGCCCTGGCAGGGCCTACGTCATCCCTGCTGGCCTCCTGTTGCCCCTGCGCTGTCCTTTCTGGGCCTGCATAGCTCTTGATGCCTCTGCGTTGCTCCTGTTGGGCTCTTGGCTGAGCTGTGTAGTTGTTGCCTCTACACTGCCTTGGTCTGCTGCTTCTCTGCCCTCATTTCACTCTTGGCCTGGGATCAAACCATCCCTCTCGCCAATACTGCCCCTCGCTGCAGCTGAAACACTTCAGAAATTCTTAGCAAACCGCGCCCCTAGAATTCCAGCTTAGTTTCAGTGCTTTGCCATTGTGTGTGTTCTCTAACTGACCCCAAGCCCTCTTCTTATACTTTTCTCTTTGAAACAATAACGGTCGTGATCTAATCTTGAATCAACAGCTAAGATTAGAAGATGCTTGATCCGTGTGACTTAATTCATTTTCATCACATGTTTAATTTAATTAACTTTAATCTTTTAATTTTCCTAAGTTAGACTTAGGGTCCTTAATTAAAAAGATTAATTAATTAAATATCTCTTAAACATGATGGAATTTCTTAAATTGCTTTTTGAGTCTTGGAGATCTCATGTACTCTAGTCCCTCCACAAAGTTTGGGAGCTAGATCACATACGATGCTACCCCAACACCCCAAGATCTTAACACAACTGATATGTCCTGAGGTCTAGGAACTATTTCCGAGACATCATTTGTCATGATGGAGCTATACTCCTCCACCGTCGCATCTACCCACACCTGATGTTGAGCTGCTTCCTGAAAACTAGAGGGTTCTCCAACTTGTACTACCAATGCCTGGTACTTGTCTGGTTGCATGCGCTACCTCTTCTCATTTCTAGGAGCTTCGACAAACTCCTCTGCATCCCTTAGAGTTTGTTATAGTTCTCTACTCCTCCTTCCACTGGTGGTGGGTGGATTTACCTGCTCTCCCTCTTGCACTTCCTCGGAAAAGCTATCCTTAGGATCCATGTGCCTTGGAGAGGCACTAGAGCCATCTTCTGCACGTCGCTGTGGTTTTACTAGCGGATCCTCCTCAGACTGCATAACTGAAGACATTTCCCTGGATTTATTGAAGGCTCTCTCCTCCATGAACTTCACATCCCGTCTTACTACTATCTTCCTACTCTCAGGAATATAGATGTGGTAAGCCTTTGCATTCTCGGTATATCCCACAAGATATCCTTTCTCTACAGTCTGATCCAATTTCCTCCTCTTCTCTTCGGGTACATGGCAATACGCTATATTGCCAAATATCCTAGAGTGGCACACTTCAGGTTTGCTGCCAGTGAACACACTCTTAGGAGTAACCTTACCCAATGCGTTATGAGGATCCTTGTTCAGCACATACACAATTGTATTACAAGCTTAAGCCCACAGGAATTTGGGCATGTCTTGATCATACAACATTGCCCTTGCAACTTCGACAATAGTCCTGTTTTTCCTCTCTGGGACTCCATTATGCTCAGGATTATAAGAGCAGTCCATTCTCTCTTGATGCCTTCCCTTGTGCAGAACCTTGTGAAGTCCTTGTCAATGTACTCTCCACCATTGTCTAATCGCAATGTCTTGATCCTCTTTCCTGTCAGATTTTCCACAGGAGCTTTAAACTCCTTAAATTGATTAAAGACCTCGTCTTTGGTCTTCAGAAAGTAGATCCATGTCTTTTTGGAATGGTCATCGATGAAGGTGACAAAATATTTTGCACCATTAAGAGCATTCGTGGACATTGGTTCGCAGATGTTTGAGTGTATCAATCCCAACACACTCTTGGCCCTATTGCCGCTTCTAGGATATGCTACCTTGGCATACTTTCCTAATACACACCAACACCCTCTGCAGACATCATCTCGCTTGGTGCTAAGTTCTGGAGCTCCCGTGACAGTCTTCTTGAGAATTTTCAAGGCTCCATGATGTAGATGCCCCATTCTTCTATGCCATAACTCATTCAAATCTCTCTCATCAATATTTCCTATTAGAGCCATTGGGGACTCGAGCTGTAACTTGTACAATTTGTGGCTCATGACTCCAATTTGTGCCTTTTTTTTCCAATTAGGGTGTTTGACGTAAACTTTGTTGCCAATAAAGTAAACGCCATAATCTTTGTTCTAGAGCTGAGACACAGAGAGTAAATTCATCCCCAACCCTGGTGCATGCAACACATTGGTGGCTCGAAGCTTGTTGCCAACCTCTGTTTGAAATATTATGGTGCCTCTTCCAACAAGGGTACATTTTTCCTTATTTCCCATAGTAATTTGAAAATTCATCTACTCCCCCTGGTAGCTTGAGAAGCATTATATAACTCCCATCATGTGAGCAGATGCTCCACCGTCAATATACCAGATCTCTGGAGAGGCCATACTTGACACACAAGAAAATCTCTCTTCCAGTTAGGATGCCAGAACTGAGATGTCATGATCCCACTGTTCCTCCATGCATTTCGGAGAACTGCGTGAACCCTTCCAAGCTGTCGCTGCATCAATGTCGGATCTTCGTTCCATTGCAGAATGTCTTCTTCTGTTACTTCGTCTATAGCTTTGATACCATGTGAATTTTTTTTTAAAGAGAGAATCCATACAGGTGAAAATAGTTTTTAGAAGAGAGGAATAACCTGTTTCTGAGTTTATTTATTAACCCAACATTTCGGACTCCGAAATGTTGGGTTAATAAATAAACTCAGAAACAGGTTATTCCTCTCTTCTAAAAACTATTTGACGTCTACCCCTGATGATGGACTCACTTGGGAAGTCCGAAACGTTGGGTTAATAAATAAACTTAGAAACAGGTTATTCCTCTCTTCTAAAAACTATTTGATGTCTACCCCTGATGATGGACTCACTTGGGAAGTCCGAAACGTTGGGTTAATAAATAAACTCAGAAACAGGTTATTCCTCTCTTCTAAAAACTATTTGAAGTCTACCCTTGATGATGGACTCACTTGGGAAGTCCGAAACGTTGGGTTAATAAATAAACTCAGAAACAGGTTATTCCTCTCTTCTAAAAACCATGTGAAAATTTCAAATCTGAAATATTATTACAGTGATAGATTTATTTCGCCTACTTATTTATATAAGTTATTTACGAATATCTTTCAGTAAATTCTGAAATAAATATAACTACAGTAATCACTTAACCATAAACAGAGAATATAACAGAACACATATAACACAATAGAAACAATCACATATACACAGTTATTTTTGGACAATTGTCCCCTGAAAAACCCAATGCGGGAAAATCGGTGCAGCAGATGAGGGTTTGTATTATTATTCAACAATGAATATCTTTTACAATAAGTAGACGAGCAAAATTCTTAAGGATACACCTAAGATAAATTTTCCCAATCCTCTTGGAGAATTTCTGACACCTGGAAGACACCCTAGCTTCCTTTGTGTCACTCTGCGTGATCTTCTATGCAGTCCCTACGCTGGACAACGTCACTCTGCGTGGGAAATCAGTGTTGCTGCTCAGCGCTGACCTCTATGGCCCTCTGCATCCTCCTCTTGCCTCTCTATCACTATTGACTTCCCCTTCCTTCTTCTACCTCTGCAACTCTGCCCTGCAACTCTCCCTATGAAATCGAATTCTATTCCTTCAGGATCGATTTCCTTCGGGTACTGAGTGTGTGCTCGGCTGACTTTCCAAATGACCCTCAAGCCTTCTCTTATAATCTTCTCGTCGATGAATCAATGACCCAGATTAGATCTCTAATCAATGGCTAAGATTAAAACATGACTTGATCTTCGTTCTCTAGAAGATTCTCACTTTGTTTTATTAATACCCTTTAATTATTTAATTTCCCTAAGTTTAGACTTAGGGTCTTCATTAAAATAATTAATTATTTTAATAAAACACGAATCGAGTGGATTTTCCACACGGTTTCTGGCTTCTTTGGAATACTTATGTCCAAGCCTCCTCACAAAATTTGAGACTTGGAACACTTTCCATTGCTACAAAAATCAACAGGATCTGTAAAACATTTCTGCAGATCAGCTAATCTGCCCACACGTGTGAGCACAAGTCTCCTCTTTTGCATAGGTGCAAATAGAAATAATATGTTGGAGATATAAGAGCTCGACCCTCACTTAATTTCTTCTACTCGGATGTTGAGTCATTGTGATCTGCAGAAACCCTCGGCTCTTCCTTCACTAATATGACACACACTACTTGTGCTCAATTGACTTGCCACCAACTTGCTCTATCTACTCTTATAATTTCGATCTCAGCCCTAATCTCCCTCTCAACGACTGAGGTTAAATCATGATCAAGGGCTAGGATTAAATTATAAGTTAACTTAAAATTTTTAATTTTTCCGAAGTATAACTTTAAGAAATAGTTATATATTTATATTTTGCTAAAGTGGTTGTCTTCTGGTTCTTCTACTAGCCTTAGCACCTAGGCAAGAAAAACCCTTACTTCACTACTCCAATTTGACTGATGGACAGACTAAGATAGTCAACAAGTCGCTGAAGGGCTATCTCAAAAACTTTGTAATTGGGTACCATAAAGCATGGGTAAAGTGGCTGCATTTGGGGAGCGTTGCTACAACACCACTTTCCACATGTCTATTGGTATGAGGCCCTTCAAAGCACTATATGGATATGATGCCTCGGCACTTGCAGATCGGGTATTTGGGGATTGCCATGTCGCTTTTGCTAGAGATTGGATTTAGGAGAGCCAGGATATCCTACGAGTCCTTAAAGACAACTTGTATATGGCTCAGAACTAGCAAAAAGTATATGCATACAGGGACGGGATAAAGCACAACTTTGAAGTTGTAGACATGGTATACCTTCGTCTTCAACCCCATAGGTAGTCATCAATCAAAATGAATGGGGAAAAAAATTGAAACCCAGGTTCTACAGGCCATATAGAATCGTAAGACGAATTGGGGAAGTGGCCTATGAGCTTGAGCTTCTTGAAGGATGTAAAATTCACAACGTCTTCCATGTTTTGTGCCTCAAAAAGGCCTTGGGGAAACATATAGTCACTTCCACTAAGCTCCCACCATTGGATGAGGAAGGAGAACTAATTCTGGTTTCAAAGGAGATTCTGGAGACAAGGGAGGGAAGGTTGAGGAATAGAACCATGAAGGAGTACCTAGTGAAGTGGAAAGATTTACATGTTGAGGATGCCACTTGGGAGGGTGAACAGGTGCTCAAACATCTGGAGCTAAAGTTGCTTGAGGGAAAGCGGCGAAAAATTTAACTATTTGTAATATTCCCAATTAGCAGCAGCTAATTGGCAATATTAATTTTGCCCAATTTTGCTTTTCTAATGTTAATTAGTTAATAAAAGGAAGTGATGGGACCCATAACCCACACTTAAGAAATAATAACTCCCTAAAGTAACTTAGGAAAATATTAGTTGACAGCGTGAGGCCCAGGATAGCCTACTGATAGCGTGAGGGAAGAGGCAGCGTGGACAGTGTGGGCCCATGACAGTGCAGTTGAGTGGGGACATCGTGGCCAAGGAGGGACAACGCAGTTGAGTGGGGCCCGGGTGAGAGTCTCTCAAGCATAAAAGGGAGAGGAGGCCCCTCATTCACTCATTCTATTATGCATCTTATGATTTCTGTCTTTTGACATTGAACACGCTTTTGCTGTTGAGCGAAGTCTGCAAGTGTTGTTCAGCACACGGGTGTCTCTGAGCAGAGATCCCAACCTCACCCTTGAGGGACTTCGAGTGCCCACTCAGGTGAGGAGATTCTACCATCGTTTTTCAGGAGAGAGCACATAGTACCTTCAGCCAGGATCACACAGTTGCTTGGACAACGCAGTTTCTCTTAGGGATTACGCAGTTTGTGGTGGAGGCAGCACTAGGAGTGAGGGGATATCCAGGATTTCAGCCCAAGGGTATTGTGAAGGGATCAACCTTTCACAAATCATTATTTTCTAGCAGAAGGAGGCCATCACTTGCAGTTTTATCATTCAGGGCCAGCGTACTCACTGGGAGTGCGTTATTTTCCAAGGGAGGTCAAATTCCGGGGTGAGCCATTCTAGGATTCCTTCCTAGGTTTTTGTCGGGTTATTGGAGGAGAACTCATTTCCAAAGTTTCATAATTTTCTGAGCAGGGGAACAACCCCAAAGAGCAGCTCCATTCCAGTAGTAGCAGCAGTCCGGCAACAACAATAACAACATCTGGAGATTACGCAGTCCTTGACAGAGCAGCCATGCATTGAGCATTTCTAAGAGTATTTCCAGCTTGCCTTGAGCAAGCCAAGGTGCCATCATTCCGATCACCTTTGTACCCATTTTTATCTTTCAGTTTATATAATAAAATGGTTCAACGTTTCTCCATATTTGTAGTATTTTTATGATGTCTCTCTATTTGTTGTAGTTACTTGTTTATGTTGCTTTATATTACTGTCTATTTCCTATTTGGAATATTACACTATTTGAATGTGATTCACCTAGGAAAAAAATTATAAATGTTAAAGGGGTGAAAAATGGGTCATATCCTAGGCTAATGAAAAGTCACCTTCAATTTATAAAGTGAAAAGTTCCTAAAGTGACTTCATAAAATAATAAAATTAAAAAGGTAACATAGCGCAAAAGTGGCCACAAAGTTATAAGAAAGGGAAAAGTGAGGAGTCTCTCCTCATTCTATCATTTTCCATTTGAGGAATTTTTTTTTTGGAAAAGAGCTTAGGGTTAGAGAAACCCTAGCCACCATTTCTAGCTTCAGTGTTGAAATTGTATACCCTAGTTGGTTTAAAGAGCAGAATCACTTGAATTTCGCAATTGTGCTACCAAGAAGGAGAAGATTTGCAGAAGATAATGGAGGTAAAAAGTGTTATCAATTGATTTTATCTTCTAACATTGAGTTTTTCATAAATCTTTGATAGACTGAGAATATCCAAGAAAATTCCAAGAGACCAAGCCCAATTTTGAGCCATAAGGAGGACAAGTTTCTTGTTGGGGAGACTGAGTTTCATTGCTGAGGGGGCTGAGTATTTCTTTGATAGAGGGTCCAGTTCTCTTACTGTGGAAGGGCTGAGTCTACCATTTAAAGAGGGACAAGTTTCCTTTCTTCTTTGGAGTTGCGTATAACTGTGTTATTGGATGCTAGGTTGTCATCTTGTTTGTTGGTCGTATTAACCTTCATGTTGGCGTATTTCCAAGAGAACAATGGGTCAATTTTTTTGACAATCCCTAGGTTGAAATGCTTGAGGAAGAGGTTGAGTCATTTCTGTATGTATTCTTGAAGTCCGTGTGAAAATTCCTACACCAGAATCCTATTGTAGCAACTGGAAAATATTCACCTAATTGTTAACTTTTACTTAACAATTTATTTGCAGTTATCTACGGAAAACACTGAATACATCACACTGCAACCTTCACTTAAATAAATTGCAAAAATTAAATGCAGAAACATGTTCTGAGCAAGAAAAATAAAATAACACACATGGCATCGTTATTTTTGGACTAAGTCACCGGAAAAACCCAATGTGGGAAAACTGGTGTAGCAGATGAGGGTTTGATTTTATTAAGCATAAGTTTTGAATACAACTAGGATGCCTTACTGGCCATTCATACAGAGAAAATTATTGACAGAGAATTAGAGAGAAAATGTCCTCACACTAAAACTGGAGATCCGGCACTGACCCCATGCTGAACTAGACAACCCCACACAGTCTCTGTGCAGATCTGTGTCACCCTGGCTAGGAACTGCATCAGCTCCTTCTGTCGGATCCTCTACTAGCTGGGACTGATCTTTTGGCCCCTCCGGTCTCACACCTCAGTACTCTAGCACTGGATCTGACTGATCCTCAACAAAATCACTGATCTCCTCAATACTGCAGCACTACCTCTGCATGGCCCTGTGCTTCCTCTGTGTAGCTGCTACGTTGCCTCTTTTGTGTCCTCTTCTCTGCCTTCTTTGCTATGTATTCCTGGCTCAAGAAAAGACTTTACAACCTGAACTATCATTGCCCCTCACTGCAGTCGAATCAACACGATGATCTTCTCCGTTGTTGAGCACTGCTCACTTGAGAAAATCGATCTTTAGACTCACTCGGTGTGCCTTTCCAAATGCCCATGAAGTCCTTATAATCTTCTCGTTGAGACTTCAATGGCCGAGATTAAATCTCTAATCAACAGGTAAAATTAACTTAACTTGATCTTTGTCTCTTTCTAGAAGATTCACACCCTGTTTTATTAATACTCTTTAATTATTTTAATTCCCTAAGTTTAGACTTAGGCTCCCATTAAAAATAATTAATTATTTTAATAAAACACAATCCGGGTGGAATTTCCCGAAACGCTTTCTGGGTTCTTTGAAATACATGTGCCAAAGCCTCCCTGCAAATATTGAGACTTAGTGCACATTCGATGCTACCTGAAATCAACACTCCCTCTTAGCAAGGAATGTGCTCTAGTAATGCATCCTATTGAAGCACTATACTGATTCTGTAACATCTCCCTCTACGTTGCTAATGTCTGACACTGTTGCCCACCAACAACTGTGTTGCTACTTCTATGTTGTTGCTGACTCTGCGCTGCCTCTGCTCTGTGCTCCTGCACTGCTGCTAACTCTGCGTTGTGCCTTCTTGCACTACTGCAAACTCTGCTCAAACTCTGGTGCTATTTAGCCACTGCGATGTCACTCTGACACTCCTCTGCACCAACTGACACTTGTCCATCCTGCTACTTCTAATTTGGGCTCCTGTAGCAAGGTATTGATCCATGAGGTGGACTCCTCAAGGATCCTACCCAACTACAGCTCTGTTGAACTACAGTTTTAGATCACCCCAATTCTCCCTAGAAGATATGTGGGCAATCATGGCGAACTCCTCCTCCTCGATCCTCGTGGTTGCAGCCTGCAAATCATGCTTCTCATCCTTGTCCTTCTTCTTGAAAGGACATTGTGTAGCGTACTGACCATACTGTGAAAATTTCTGAATCTAAGTTACATAAATCCTATTGCAGAAATCTGATTTACATTACTTACTTGTTTTCATTAATTTAACAAGTTATTTTCTGAATACATCAAGAAAATATTAATGTAAATACATTGCAACCTACACAACTATACATATCAAGTACTGAAAAATAAATGAAGCATTCAAACAAAGGACACGTATTTTAGGAAAATGTCCCCGGAAAAACCCAATGCAGGAAAACCGATGCAGCAGTTATGAGGGTTTATATTATTAAGCAGCAGTAATTTGAGTACGTCTAGGGTGCCAAAATTTGGCTCACCCAACAGAGAATATCCTTGACAGACAGAAAAAATCATGAGTTTTACCTCACTTTGCAAGTCCTGGCTGATCATGTTCAGAAACTGGTGAAACCCCAGTTGCCTCTGCACTGCCTCTGCGCCGTAGATGCGTAGGCTTGTGTGGGGCTAGTTGAAGACTGCATCACCCCTTCTCTGCATTGATCTGCCTCTTAGAAAATCGAGTTTCAACCTTGCCGGCTTAGAAACCCTGATCTCCAGCAATTTCTAGATTGTCCCTTGGAGCCACTGTGCAGCGCCTGCGTGAGCCCTACGTGGGCCTGCGTCACCCTCTCTGGGGTCTGTGTCACCCTTTCCTGGTGGCTACGCTACTTCCTCTGTTGTCTCTACTACCTCTCTATAATGTACTCTTGGTCCTCCGATCAACAACTGCTTCTGCCCCTCACTATTGCACTGAATCACTCAGATCTGATCTTCGTCTGAGCACTGCTCCATCAGAAGAATTCAATCTCTAGATTTAGACTCTGTGGGTGTTCTCCAACTGACCCTCAAGCCTTCCTTTATACTTTTCTTATTGATGAATCAACAGTCGTGATCTAATCTCTAATCGACGGCTAAGATTAGAAAAGACTTGATCTTCATCACTTAGAAGCTTCTCACCCACATGTTTAAATTAATTCACTTTAATTATTTAAATTCCCTAAGTTTTAACTTAGGCTCCATTTAAAATAATTAATTATTTGAATAACTTAAGCTCTGGGTGGAATTTCTCCAAACGATTTTTGCGTCTTGGAGATCTCATGTATCCTAGCCCCTCCACAAAGTTTCGGAGTTAGAGCACATCCAATGCTACCCAAAAATAAACACTCCCTCTTAGCGAGGAATGTGCTTTGGCTATACTTCTTCACTAGAAGCATCACCCAGATCCACGACATCGGTCCTTTGCGCTGCTGATGCTCAGTTGTTGCCCCTCATCCACTGCGTTGTTGCCTAATGTACTACTGCCCATGACACTGTCACTTGTCACTGCCTCATTTGTACTACAACTCCCTCTCAAATGCAGCATCATGCTACCCATAGCACTGCCACTGCTAACTGCTGCACGGCAACTCAGTTGCTGAGAGTTAAGCAACTGAAAACCTGGCCAAAAACTGACATACTGGTCAGTCTAGATACACCTCGATGTTGTAACTACCTTTGCTGATAATCTGTGCTGAGTCGCTAACCCTCTGATGCTACTGCGTTGTTGCTGTGTAAGCACTGCACTTCACCTCCATGCACTGCGCTTCTATTGCTGCCTCTGCTCTGTGTTGCTTCAGTCTTTGGCACTCTAGCTCTGCCACTGTCACTCCATCATCTCTTGCATCAATTGACACTTGTTATTATTCTACTGTCATTAACGGCTCTCGTAGTCATATGTGATTCAAGAGTTTGGGCACCTCAAAGATCCTGCCCCCTTTCACTGTAGTTCAAGAACTACAGATCAATGTCACCCCACCTCTTCTCTCGAGGCACATGAGCACTTGTAATATCTCCTAATGGGATATTTTACTAAATTTGCATGAATTTACTTAAACTCGAAATTTTGCCGTAAAATCAACATGCATTCAACAGAAGATTGCCATGTAAAATAAAAACACATAAAATACTGCAATCCAATACCACATAGAACAGGAAGAATCTCAGCTTTTATTATAAATAATAACGGGGTTTACATATAGATCTGACCCAGAAAGAGCTGAGATGGAAAACTGGCCAACAATACAATCTGTTGCACTGCTACACGACGATGGCCTCTAAAATTGAACTGCTGCACTCTCCCTTCGGCAACAGCGTCCACTGAAGCACCTGTTGAAGATCTGAATGATCCTCACTCCAATATCCCTGAAGCTCTGCGAAACTTCTAAATGAAGTCTCCTCAAGGAGAGTTGGGTTTTCGTCTAACACTCACAAATCACCCAAGGGTTTCCGTCCTGGGGCTACCGCTGAAGTAGAGAACCACATCTCAAACCTCTCATACAAGAAAATGATATGAATCAAAGATATTCCTCAATGGCCTCCTCCCTTTCTTTTATAGATCTCTTGGAGCCTTCTAGAGCATTATTTTATTATTATTTTATTCATGGAGCACTTTTCTCTCTTATTAAAATATTTCTTTTTAATGCAGAAAAGAGTAAATCGGCTACCACATCTCTTCCGGTCACTGAAACTCATGTCCAACTGTCCCATCATGGAGGTATCCTCGTCCCGGTTCCAATGAACTATTACACTAAGGTTTTTTGTCATGTATTCCTCCCAGAATGCCACCGTGAGTGTAATTAGTTGAGTTAAGCCCATAAATAACTCAAATTTCCGAAAGTTGTCGAAATGCACCGAAACGAAAGCCAAATTGCTCAAATGATGTAATATATCAAGCGAATGCCACCTGACCACATAGAAACTCCTCAAAACTCCTCTAAAAAGCCCCTGGGCCTGCTGATGATACCAACCTGTACCTGTGACCGGTCTGCTCCTAACTCTGGAAGTCCATCCTAGCCCTGTCATAGGTGACACCAAAAAAAGGAATATTATAGACCTTCCGCACCAAGATTGCTTGCCCTCAAGCAATCGAAATATGTGGGCCACTTTGTTGGCCCACCGCAGCTGAGACCCAATGCCCTTGATCCCATACAAACCTCTGGGTGATGCTATGCACCTGTGTCAAACCACTCGGAATAGACCCCTCAATGCAGGGATCCCAAACTGATCTCTCACTGTACTAGCCAACAAACAATCCTCTCGGATCCCAACGCCACCATGGCCAATCATCGCCCAAGTCCCACGGCTTGGACTGCGCACTGCCTCTGGTTATAACTGATGCTCTAAGAGGTGAAGACCATGACTCTTGCTGCACTATATCTATGACTGTGTAAGTTGCCCCATCAACTGTTTACCAACTCATCACCTCTCTCCAATCCAATCCCTGACTAAATCTAATGCTGATCCTGCTCTCCTGAAACCGGGATGGGATGCTAAAGAAATGTTGATCTGTGCCCCACTGCCAACTGGAATCTGTATCATATGTCATGTCTAAGGGCCCCTACTCCGCTGTGCTCCCTGCGAAGAATATCGTACCATTAAGAGGGTACCAACTCATGATCTCCTGCCAATCCATCCTAGAAGAAGAATCCAATGTAGCAACAACTGCATACGAAACACGCCTGGAGTGTTGTTGCCAGCCCGTAATCAACCCACGTTGCTATGTCCTGTCTGCCAACGAAATTTGTCTGTAGAAGAAAGCCCCTATCTCTACAATGGGCCAAAGTGGGCAAGATATGCTGCAAACCCCATCAATGTACTCCTGGAGAGTGTTACTCCCTGGAAGTATTGCAGCTCTGCTGACTACATGTGCATCTATCTATACCTCATCAGTGTGTCGGCCTAACGATGGATGCCCCACCATCCCCAACAGCTCATCCCTCCCCTGATCGGGAATGTAGTGTTCTTGTTGTCTGCTAGCCCCCTGCAAGACTATCCCATCAACCTCCAACATCTCCAGAGGATATGGATCTACAACTGCTGTCACCGTACTCGGTGTCTGTGCTTCTGGTTGCTCCTCCTCAGTGGCTGACCTCAAGGTTAGCCGTATATCCATCATACACTCAATGTGAGCCTCCATCTGCCTCTCCCCCAAGGGACTATCATGCATGATGTGCATAGTATCCTCCTCTGCTAACTCAGGTTCCATCATATGCTGCTCTGGCTGATTCGTCACAAGTGACTCATCACCCAGAGTATCTCTCATAGAGTCCCCTGACTGCTCACCCGACACACTGGAACACAACTTCGGTCTACTATCAGCATCTCTGCATGACTGCTCTCCCTCCCCAGAAGCATCCGCATCTGATCTCATGTACTCACCTGAAGAAGAGTCCTCATCCTGGCATACAGAAGGAATGCCCTTCTGTTCTGCCTCTGCCACCTCATCTGCAACTCTCAAACATGAGTGATCAGGCCCCCATGGTCCTTTGCAAATGAAGCAAAGTCCCTTCCTCCTCAGCTCATTTCTGCTCCCAAATCCACCAAACTGGAGCAACTACTCACTGGTCAACTGTCTCTTGAAAAGCTCAATGTTCTGCTCAACCAGCCCTTGGGCTAGTTCATAAGCAGTAGGTGAGACCAACTTCTCTCTCCTCCAAATGCTCAACAACCTAGTCCGCAACTCCCAGCAAATGGCCTCACGGATTCCCATACATGACGACAGGATGGACTGCATGTGTGCTATGACTGTGTCAGAATGATGTCTTCTAATGCTGAATAAGCATTGGAACATCTGCAGAATCAAGCCATCACACTCAAAAGTCAAACATGATCTCATGATTCTGGGTCATGGCCATGACTTCTAAAACCTTAAGCTTCCTCCGAATCATAGAGACAGCACAGTTGTCCAAATCCCGAAAGGTTCCTACTATCAATCAGAAAATTCTTTTCATAATGTCATCATTGTAGGGAGGGAAGGGTGCTGTTATCCTCAAAATATCACTGAAACAAGAGGCAACTATAAGCTTGACTCTTTCACTTGGATGTTCCAAGAATCTGGCTTGTACCAATGCAAGCATAGATGGCTCCAAGGCCCAATTTAAACTCCAATCAGATTGCTCTATCTTTGGAAGACAGGATTCCAGTTTCTCCAACATGGGAAAGTCATTTTCTAATCTTCCGCTCTTTAAGTCCATCCCAAGTGCAGAAAGCCAATTTCCCACTTCTCTCTCCTTTTGTAAATTCCTCGGGTGCCTTTCTTGGAGCAAATTATGTACCTCCTTGGAGAAGGGTCTATTGTTTTGTTTCAAGGAACTAACTTCTGCATTGTTTAATCTTTTTGGTCTTTGGTTTAGATTGCAACCCATTGAGGCACTGTTATGTTGATTTAGGAGTTGTTTTAAAAACTTCATTGTTTCAATGACATATATGGAAGTAACAGTGGTTTAGCTGGACTTGCACAAGGCAAGCTGCAAGCACAAGGCAAGCTACAAGCACCAGGTGATGATTGCAAGGAAATCCAACCGCTCCAATAGCAAGCTCCTCCAGAAACTGCACTGCTGCTCCAAGACTACACTGCTGCCTGACTTCGACCTCTAATTTACCCACCAAAAACTGCTCAGAAAATTCTAGGAATTTGGGAAGGTGATCCTTGCCCAAAACCCAAAAAAACCCAGAAAGGGTTTCTTCTAATTCCAACCTTCAAAATCTGACCCTTTGTAGTTTGGCCCTCTTTCAATTTCGTTTTCTGGCATTGCAGCTGCTACTGTCAATCATTGCTCTCCAAAATCCCAACAAACCTCCTCATATGGCTCTCCTATCAATTTCCCAGCACCCCAGCTCTAAAACCCCACCAATGAAGCTGCCACAAATGAGCCTCCTCCAATGACTACGTAGGCCCTTCTAACCAAAATAGCCAAAATAGCTGCAACTTAAAACTGGAAACCCGCAGGCTGATCCAAGATTGAAGCTCCGATACCACTGTAATATCCCCTAATGGGATATTTTACTAAATTTGCATGAATTTACTTGAACCCGAAATTATGCAGTAAAATCAACATGCATTTAACAGAAGATTGCCATGTAAAATAAAAACACGTAAAATACTGCAATCCAATACCACATAGAACAGGAAGAATCTCAACTTTTATTATAAATAATAACGGGGTTTACATATAGATCTGACCCAGAAAGAGCTGAGATGGAAAATTGGCCAGCAATACAATTTGTTGCACTGCTACACGACGATGGCCTCTAAAATTGAACTGTTGCACTCTCCCTCCGGCAACTGCTGCCACTGAATCCACTGAAGCACCTATTGAAGATCTGACTAATCCTCACTCCAATATCCCTGAAGCTCTGTGAAACTTCTAAATGAAGTCTCCTCAAGGAGAGTTGGGTTTTCGTCCAACACTCACAAATCACCCACAGGTTTCCGTTCTGGGGCTACGGTTGAAGTAGAGAACCACGTCTCAAACCTCTCATACAAGAAAATGATATGATCCAAAGATATTCCTCAATGGCCTCCTCCCTTTCTTTTATAGATCTCTTGGAGCCTTCTAGAGCATTATTTTATTATTATTTTATTCATGGAGCACTTTTCCCTCTTATTAAAATATTCCTTTTTAATGCAGAAAAGAGTAAATCGGCTACCACGTCTCTTTCAGTCACTGAAACTCATGTCCAACTGTCCCATCATGGAGGTATCCTCGTCCCAGTTCCAATGAACTATTACACTAAGGTGTTCTGTCATATATTCCTCCCAGAATGCCACCGTGAGCGTAATTAGTTGAGTTAAGCCCATAAATAACTCAAATTTCCGAAAGTTGTCGGAATGCACCGGAACGAAAGCCAAATTGCTCGGATGATGTAATATATCAAGCGCACCCGACCACATAGAAACTCCTCAAAACTCCTCCAAAAAGCCCCTAGGCCCACTGATGATACCAACTTGTACCTGTGATCGGTCTGCTCCTAACTCTGGAAGTCCATCCTAGCTTTGTCATAGGTGAGACCAAAAAAAGGAATATTACAGCACTCATGGCACAATCATCATCATCCCCATCATCATCCTTCCCTACAATAGCCTTCGAGTCAGATTCTTCTTTGCCCTTCTTCTTCAGAGGGCATTGTGTGGCGAAATGTCCCAATTGTCCACACTTGAAGCATCTGACCTTCAAGAGGTCCTTCTTCTTCCTTCTCTGCTGCCCATGCTGTCCCTTAGATGTGAGAGCCGCATCTTCCTCTTCCTCCTTGATATTGATCTCGGTGCTGCTGCTTTCGGCCTTGGTCAACCTTCTGATCTCTTCCTATCGAGGAGTTTCCCACATCTCATCCCAGTTTGGAAGAGTGGCCCTGCCCAAAATACCTTGGACAAAGTTCTCCCAGTCTTCAGATACTGCATTCAGGGTAGTCCTGAACATAAGACCATCATCTGGTGTAGCCCCTACAAAGCTAGCTGATCACGGATCGCTTGGAATCTGATAAGGAAGGGGTCGATCTCTTCTCCCTTTTGCATCTGAAACAGTATCAGCTGATTCTCAAGCACCACCTTCTGCTAGACGGAAGTTCCCTGGCACATAGTGGTCAAGGAAGTCCACATTTCCCTTCTTGTGTTCTTCTCAGCAATATGTGGGATTACATGATCCTTGACTCCATCCATGATCATGCGTTTTGCCTTCGCTTGAGCCTCCTCGTGCTTCTTGAGAGGATCAACATAAACAGGGACAACAATTGCATTCAAGACATGATCCTTGATGCGATGTTCATCCAAAAATGACAGGATCTTGGCCTTCCAGATGACAAAGTTGGATGCTCCATCCAACCTGTCTTGATCCCTTAGTCCATGTGTGGCCATCTCTGCTCAATAAGAAAATGTTGAACTATTTCTCTTATCCCTCTTTTGTTGCTACCCCAACAAAAATTGGATCTGGGTTTCTTTGGCGCTAGAAACCCTCTAAGGAACAAGCTCCCTCTAAAAATCGATTTCCTTTATGGAAATCCTTCTGCCAACTGATGTCGAAACACTTCTCTCCGATTACTCTTTGCTGCTGATCAACACTGGATCTAGACTTCTTGGCAAGAAGTCTTCTGAGGAACTGCCTCCCTCTACTTTGCCACTGCCCCACTAGACATTGTTCTACACCAACAGAAACAATGCCCCACTAGCAACTCCAGAAGAAAATCGAACTGCTCCTCCAGCCACGATAACCGAGAAAAGATGAGGCTCAAAAACTCTGCGCTGGCCCAGCAAGTACTGCGCTGCCTCCTGCAACTACATCGTCACCCTAGCTGGCTGACGCAGGCTCTGCGTGAGCACCTCTGGTGACTGTGTCACCCTTCCTTTTCCTCTTTCTGGATCAGCACTGTCACTTGGGACAACTGCCTTCCTGCAACAAATTTTCTTCTTCCTTTCGCTAATGGCTTCAACTCTACTTGATTTGCAATAGCTCTGATACCATGTGAAAATTTCTGAATCTAAGTTACAGAAATCATGCTGTAGAAATCTCATTTACATTACCTACTTGTTTTCATTAATTTAACAAGTTATTTTCTGAAAACATCAAGAAAATATTAATGTAAATACACTGCAGCCTACACAACTATACATATCAAGTACTGAAAAAATAAATGAAGCATCCAGACAAAGGACACACTTAGTTTTGGACAAATGTCCCCAGAAAAACCCAATGCGGGAAAACTGGTGCAACAGTTCTGAGGGTTTATATATAAAGCAACAATAATCTCAGTACATCTAGGGTGCCAAAATCGGGCTCACCCAACAGAGAATATCGTTGGTAGACAGAAAAAATCGCGAGTTTTACCTCACTCTGCAAGTCCTGGCTGATCCTGATCAGAAACTGGTGAAATTCTAGTTGCCTCTACGCTACCTCTGCGTAGTAGATGTGTAGGCCTACGTGGGTCTAGCTGAAGATTGCGTCACCCCTTCTCTGTGCTGATCTGCCTCTCACAAAATCGAGTTTCAACCCTACAAGCTTAGAAAACCCAATCTTCAACAATTTTTGGATTGTTCCTTGGAGCCACTGCGTGGGCCTCCGTCACCCTCTCTGAGGTCTGCGTTACCTCTCTTGGTGGCTCCGCTAGTTCCTCTACTGCCTCTACTGCCTCTCTGCAATGTACTCTTGGTCCTTCGACCAACAACTGCTTCTGCCCCTCACTGCTGCACTGAATCACTTAGATCTGATCTTCGTCCAAGCACTGTTCCGTCAGAAGAATTCGATCTCTAGATTCAGACTCTGTATGTGTTCTCCAACTGACCCTTAAGCCTTCCTTGATACTTTTCTTGTTGATGAATCAACGATCGTGATCAAATCTCTAATTGATGACTAAGATTAGAAAAGATTTGATCTTCGTCACTTAGAAGCTTCTCACCCACATGTTTAAATTAATTCAATTTAATTATTTAAATTCCCTAAGTTTTAACTTAGGCTCCATTTAAAATAATTAATTATTTGAATAACTTAAGCTCCGGGTGGAATTTCTCCAAACGATTTCTGGGTCTTGGAGATCTCATGTATCCTAGCCCCTCTACAAAGTTTCGGAGTTAGAGCACATCCGATGCTACCCAAAAATCAACACATACTCGCCACATCATAAGCATTTGATCTTTGAAACGTCTTTTTTTCGTCTTTGTTGCTCCTGTTGTCCTTTTGATGCAAGGGTCGCATTCTCCTCCTCCTCCTTGGGCTTCATCCCATTGTTGCTACTGCCATCAAGATTACACTTGATCATGTCTCGCCTCATCTCTTCCTGCTGAAGAGAAGCCCACATCATCTCCCAATCAGGAAGTGTTTCTATGCCCAGGATTCTCTGGACGAAGACCTGCCATTCATCTGAAACTGAGTTCAGGGCTAATTTGACCATCTCGATGGCGTGAGGCGCATCTCCCACAACTGCCAGTTGATCTTGGACTTCCTGAAGCTTAGACAGGAATGAATCAATGCGCTCTCCCTTCAGCATCCGTTTTGATCGCATTTTCTCCTACAAGAACATCTTCCACTACTCAGAAGATCCCTGATATAGTGCTTCTAAGGCATCCCACATATCGTTTGCAGTCCCTTTCCTTGCGATGTGGCATACAACATGATCCCTCAGTCCGTCGAGGATCAAACGCTTCGCTTTTGCCATATATTTCTTGTATGCTTTTAATGGATTTGCATCCACAGGGACAGCTACCACACCATTGATGAAAGCTTTGAGATCATGCTCATATAACAGGCATTTGATCATTGCCTGCCAAATCACATAGAGGCTCCCTCCAACCGATCTTGATCTCTCATCCCATTTGCTGCCATCTCTGCCGACTGAAAAATGTCGAACTGCTCCCTCTCTCTCCTCTGCGCGGCTGCTAGGCTGGCCTATGCACTCCTTGCTGGAGTTAGTAAATATGCTCCTCAACACTGTTTCTTAGGAATTCATTGAGGAAGAAAATTCTCTCAATTGTTTCTTCTTCTTCTTTTTGGCGCTTTTATGCCCAGCGAAATGTTGCAGAAAAAACTGCGTCGCACAGATAACTGTTCTGCACTGAAGCTGCTGCTGCGCTGCTCCTTCTGCCGCTGACAAATCACAAACTGGAAAATCCTACCGCTTTTTCGACTCACTCAGAGAGAGATTTCCTCGGAAACCTTTCCCTCCTGGCAATGGACTGCGCAGCCCCTTAGGGATTCGCTATGCTGCCTACGCAACTATTCGATCTCCCTCTTCCTCTTCAACGCAGAGTTTTCCTGATCTGCTCTCTTGCTTCCCCTGCATTGCTATACAATATATGACACCATGTGATGATTCCTACACCAGAATCCTACTGCAACAACTGGAAAATAATCACCTAATTGTTAACTTTTACTTAACAATTTATTTGCAGACACTGAATACATCACATTGCAACCTTCACTTAAATACACTGCGGAAATTAAATGCATAAACAAGATTTGAGCAAGAAAAATAAAATAACACACGCGACACCGTTATTTTTGGAATAAGTCCCCAAAAAAACCCAACACGGGAAAACCGATGCAACAAATGAGGGTTTGATTTTATTAAGCAAAAGTTCTGAATACAACTAGGATGACTTACTGCCATCCATACAGAGAAAATTACTGACAAAGAATTACTGAGAAAATGTTCTCACACTAGCACTGGAGATCTGGCACTGACCCCGCGCTGAACTGGACAACCCCACGCTGCCTTTGTATAGATCTGTGTCACCCTAGCTAGGAACTACGTCAGCTCCTTATATCGGATCTTTTGATGGATGGATATGGTCTTCTGGCCCCTCCGATCTCACACCTCGGCACTCCGGCACAGGATCTGACTGATCCTCAGCAAAATCACTGATCTTCTCAAGGTTGCAGCGCTGCCTCTGCGTGGCCCTGCGTTGCCTCTGCGTAGCTGCTACGCTGTCTCTTCTGCATCGTCTTCTTTGCCTTTTCTGCTATGTATTCTCGGCTCAAGAAAAGACTTTCCAATTGGAACTATTACTGTCCCTCACTGCAATTGAATCAACTCGATGATCTTTTCTGCTGCTGAGCACTGCTCAGTTCAGAAAATCGATCTCTAGACTCACTCAGTGTGTCTTTCCAAATGCCCATCAAGTCCTTATAATCTTCTCGTTGAGACTTCCACGACCGAGATTAAATCGCTAATCAACAACTAAGATTAACTTTACTTGATATCCGTCTTTTTCTATAAGATTCACAACCTGTTTTATTAATACCCTTTTGATTATTTTAATTCCCTTAGTTTAGACTTAGGCTCCCATTAAAAATAATTAATTATTTTTAATAAAACACAATCCGGGTGGAATTTCCCAAAACGCTTTCTGGGTTCTTTGGAATACATGTGTCTAAGCCTTCCTACAAATTTTGAGACTTAGAGGACATCCGATGCTACCAGAAATCAACAGTTTGAGCCACAAGTTTCCTTGTTGGTATGGATAGAACTAAGGAAAAAATTGTTAGTTTTTTTAGCATCGGATGTGTTCTAACCTTGAAATTTTGTAGAGAGGCTAGAATACAGGAGGTATCCAAAACCCAAAAATCGTTTTTCGAAATTCCGCCTAAAAGTGGCTTAATTAAATTATTAGCCAATTTTTAAATATTTCATAGGTCTAGACTTAAGGAATATGGTTAATTAATTAGAATTAATTAAGTCAAGGTGTGAATGATCTAGAAACTCACATGGATCAACTTCAAGTTAATCCTAGCTATCGATTAAGATTTAATCTTGGTCGTTGGAGTCCCAATAGAGGATTATAAGAAGAAGTCGATGGGCACTTGGAGAAATCACTTGAGAGGTTCTATTTCATGAGCAGATCGATTTCCAGAGTAGCAGCAGTCAGTTGCCAGAGAGAGAGTATGTGAGATCGAAGCGGTGAGGAAGAGGGGTAGAGACAGTGAAGGCAGAGGAAGTATTCTAGATCTCGTGAGTGCATTCGTAAATAGGCAGAAGAGCCATAGAGAGGTAGATGCAGAGGTAGCTTAGCAGCCTTTAGAGGCAATTTCAACTCTGCTGGGGAGAGACGAATTTTAGTGCCAGAAGCTAGACAGTGGTTCCGGAGGCCAAGAGAGACATTTTTCCAAACAACAATAGAGAAGACGATTTGAGGAGAAGTTGGTTCGATCTTAAGTGCAGAAGTGACTGCACTAGCGTGACGCAATAGCTGCACAGAGCCAGTTTGGACAACTCCCCTGGAGTTGAGGTTAGACCCTGAATTTGCCTGTGAAGTGAGGAAATTTCATTACAAGATTTATCTTGCCAGTATTTCTCTGTAGGATTTCTAGTTTCGGCATCCAGTTGTACTCAGATTATTTTCACTGCTACTTAATATTAAAACCCTCATCTGATGCACCGATTTTCCCGCATTCGGTTTTTCCGGGGACTTTAATCCAAAAATAACTGTGTTATTTTATGTGTGTATGTTAGCATTTATTCCAACATTTATTCTTCCGTAGTTTTTATTTGTGAAGATTGCAGTGTATTTATTTAAGTATTTGTCGTAGAAATCTGCACATAAATTGTTAAATTTAATTAACAATTAGGAGAAATAATATCAGTTGCTGCAATAGGATTTCGGCTTTCAGAATTTTCACATGGTATCAAAGCACAAATGATTAGTCAGAGAGCTCAGTAGCGAAGACAGGAGTTTTTTTTGTTTAGTGTGGGCAGCAGATCAAAACGCCAGAGGCAACGCAGTCACTTTGCCAAGAGGCTGAGTCTCTTGAGGAGAATTCGATTTTTCTGAGAGGGCGACAGAAAAATTCGGTCTCTCCAGATCGAGTAGCTCCAAAGGCAAAGGGAGAAACCCAGTGTTTTCGTAGAGCAAATATCCAGCTGTATGCAGGTTTTGCAGCAGTTTGCTAGAGCAAAGCTAGCATCGGGTGGAAGGAAGAAGAGCACACACTGAGGATAATTTTTCCTCAGGGAACTTCTAGTCTCAAGAAGTTCGATTTCCCTTTTAGATCAACAGTCGTTGTGAACAGAGTCTCTCACTCCAAAAGGGAGTGTGAATAGCTGGGCAATAGTTGAGCAGAAGGAAAGAGAAGATTTTCAACATTTGTTGTTGGGATAGCCACTGTTGGGCTTCGAGATCAGGACAGGTTGGGTGGTGCTTCCAATTATGTCATCTGAAAGGCAAGGATCCCTTTCCTTTTAGATGAGTTTGATCTCAAGGCATATATCGATAATGTGGTGGCAGTTCTCACAGATGCAGATCAGCTGAAGAAGTACAGAAAGGAGATGGCGTGAGCGAAGAGATTGATCCTAGATGGAGTGTGGGATCATGTGGTCTCGCATATCGTTGGCAGATGTGAGATGCTTTAGCCACGTTATATCAGGGTACTTTTGAGTAGCGAAAGATGTATCTCGAGGAGAAGTTGAAATGCATCCAGATGCAGAAAGGGGAAGGCATAGACCCTTTCCTCACTAGGATTCAGGGGGTTCGGGATTAGTTTTCGGTTGTTGGGGCAGCGTCTGAAGCTTCAAAGCTAGTGCGGTTGGCGCTCAATAGCGTCTCAAAGGATTGGCAAGTCTTTGTCCAAATTATATTGGGCAGAGACACGCTACTTGGATGGGATAGGATGTGGGATGACTTGCAGCATGAGGAGATGAGGCGAACTCTTTTGAAGAGATCCATCAGTGGTAGAAGCAGCGAATCGAAGCAGGTGAAGGGAAAGGAGAATGTGGCTCTTGCATCTAAGGGTCCGAGTTAGGGACAGCGGGAGTAGAGAAAGAAAAAGGACCCGTCAAAGGTCAAATGCTTCAGGTGTGGTGAGCTAGGCCACTACAGTACCCAGTGTCCTCTCAAAAAGAACGACAAGGAAGAGAAGCAGGACCAGGAGGCAGCTTCTGCAGAGATCGATAGGCATTCCTCCAGGCTGGAGGAAGACTTCGCGATGTTCGCCAATATACCTCCAGGAGTGAGGTGGGACGACTTGGTTTTGTAGCCCCAAAGTGCTACAAATGGGAAGGATCCTTGAGGAGTCCACCTCTTGGATCAATTCCTAGCTACAGGGCCCCACAATATTCAGTGGCAGGATGGACCAGTGGTAGTTGGTGCAGTCAGATGCCAAAGTGACAGTTGCAGAGACTAGTAGCAGTCAAATGCTGGGGAGTGCAATTCATAGTTGGAAATAGTGCAGTTGGCACAGTGCAAAGTCAGCAGTAGTGCAAAGTTCCCAATGACAGAGCTGATGCTAGTAGCAGTCAAGACTCGGGTGATAGACACATCATATTGAACATAGTTGGTTCAGTGTTTCAGATACTACTCAGTTGCAGATGTTGCAGTTGCAGCAGTGGCAGATGAGAGGGAGTTGCAGTGCAAATACAGTTCAACAGGGTCAATAGTAGCACAGATGCAACTCATATCAGAGTTGCGCAGTGGTTGGTGGGCAGCAACAACCAAACATCAGCAGCGTGACAGGAGATGATGCAGAGACAGGGTGTTGTGACAGCAGTTGCAGCACTAGAACACATTCCTCCCTAACAGGGAGTGTTAGTTTTTGTAGCATCGGATGTGTTCTAGCCCTAAAATTTTGTGGAGAGGCTAGAATACAGGAGATCTCCAAAACCCAGAAATTGTTTCTGGAAATTCCGCCTAGAAGTGACTTAATTAGATTATTAACCAGTTTTTAAATATTTTCTATGTCTAAACTTAGGGAATATGGTTAATTAATTAGAATTAATTAAGTCAAGGTGTGAATGATGTAGAAACTCACACGGATTGAATTCAGGTTAATCCTAGCCATTGATTAAGATTTAATCTTGGTCGTTGGAGTCCCAACAAAGGAGTATAAGAAGAAGTCAATGGGCACTTGGAGAAATCACTTGAGAGTGTAATGTTCCCATTTTTGGTATCACCCGTGACAGGGCTAGGAGGGACTTCCAGAGTTAGGAGCAGACAGGTCACATGTACAGATTGGTGCTATCAGTGGGCTCAGGAGCTTTTCGGAGGAGTTTTGAGGAGTTTTCATGGTGTTCGGAGGCATTCGCTTGATATACTCCACCATCCGAGCAGTTTGGCTTTTGTTCCGATGCATTCCGATAACTTTCGGAATTTTGAGTTATTTATGGGCTTAACTCAGCTGATTATGCTCAAGGTGGCATTCCGGGAAGAATACACGATGGAACACCTTAGTGTAATAGCTCATTGGAACCGGGACAAGGAGACCTACACGATGGGACAGTTAGACAGAGATTTCAGTGACCGGAGGAGGCGTGGTAGCCGATATACCCTTTTCTGCATTAAAAAGGAATATTTTATAATATTTTAATAAAAGGAAAAAGTGCTCCATAAATAAAATAATAATAAAATAATGCTCTAGAAGGCTCCAAGGGATCTATAAAAGGAGGGAGAGCTATCTCATTTGGGCATGATGGATATGTTATTGATATTGAGAGCTAGTTCACTGTCTGTGTGCAATAGGTTCGGCCAGTCGATGCTGCTCTTTGTTTAGTGTGACCGGTGTCTCACGGTCGGAGAATCTCTGTAACTCGGGGACTTCGAGTGCACACTCGAGCAGTTTTTCATCGATTTTAGGTTCCTTGGTGATTTGCGGTGGATTTTTGGGTGGACGTTGCAGAGGAGCTGCCCATTTTGAGTGACTGCGCAGTCTAGGAGAGAAGACGCAGTTCCAGCAGGGAGGACGTAGTTTTGGTTGAGCAGCGTTTTTGTGGGGTGATTTGGCAGTGGGTTCAGCGTTTTTCAGCCTTGAGGAGGTTGTCATTTCAGCCGGAGGTTTTGCAGGAGGATTCAGGCCCTTTTCTCAGCGTGTTCCCTGAGCTTCTGCGTTGTTCCTGGAGGCACAGCGTTTTTGTAGGAGGAGGGTTTCTGGGGGTGATTTTCGGAGGTGGTCCGTTTGGTCTATGATTTCTGGGTTTTGTCGGTGCGAGCGAGTACGGTGATGCCAGCAGATTTTGGCTCATTCGGCAAGAGATCGGCCCCTAGCTTCGATTTCATTCCGGCGGCGGCTAGGCGATTTCTTCCGGCGGTAAGAACGATTTACGTAGTAGCCATTTCTGTTCACGAAGGGTTCTTCACTTGCTGGTGCAGAGATAGGTGCTCTTGATACGATTATCCATTGTGCCCATTTATATTCTCAGTACCCATTTATATTCTCAGATTAATAAAATGGCTTAGCGTTCTGGTATTTTATGTCTATTTGTTCCATATTCTAGTTCCGGTATTTTGTTCTATATAGCTGCTTGTTGTTTTGCTGTGTATTGCTGTTTATTTCCCGTTGGGGATATTACAGTGGTATCAGAGCATAATTCTGGCTCAGCCTGTGGTCTATGACATCGGAAAAGAGATCATACAGAGCAATAGCAGTTGCAATACCAAAAACGCAGTTGGAAAAAGGGCCAAAATATAAAGGGTCAAATTTTGAAGTTTGGAATTAGGAGAAACGTTTTCTAGGTTTTTCTGGGTTTTGGGCGAGGATCACTTTCCCAAATTCCTAGAATTTTCTGAGTAGTTTTCAGTGGTTTAATCGGAGGTCGAAGTTAAGCAGCAGTATGGTTTTGCAGCAGCCGTGCAGTTTCTGAGGAGCCTGTAGACACATAGCAGAAAGAGCTGATGGCAGGTGATGAGGATAAGAGGAGATTTAGGGAGACACTCCTCCAACACATGCAGGTGATGTCACAGAAACTCACTGCGTTGGAGGTTAGTTTTCAGATTGGTGAGGGATCATGCACATCCCACCATTTGCCGGAGCATGATGCCACTCAGCATATGGCATCACATACACCCACACGCCCTACCATGCCTACCTTCTTGCCAGAGGACGCAGGGACAGCAGCACAGCGAGAGATGGATCCGGCTCGGATGGCTGACATTTTTGCAGAGTACCAGGCTTTAGGACTAGCGTTCATGAAGGCTCTCTCGTTCAGAAAATATATCCGGATCCAGTATGGCATTAGACTCCGTGATCAACACCGGGGGCACCGGCATCATCATGGTGGAGACTACCACCGCACAGCTAGTAGAGATTATGTTCAGCTCCAGCGTGATAGTAGACCTCACAACTTTCACAGAGGGAACAAGCACTCACATGATAGGGGCTTACAGCGCACAGTGGACAGATTCCATCTACCGACATTTGACGGGTCATCCGGGCGCTCAGAAAAAGCTTGGGTGGACAAGTTGGATACCTCTTTCCAGCTTGACCGAGTATCGGAGAGGGAAACCATTAAAATGGTTACCTCGCACTTGGAGGATGAGGGCACACAGGATTGCAGGGAGTCTGAGGTTACACCTAGTGTGACACAGGATTCCCCCTCATTGGAGACCTCCTTGGCCATGTCGGTTGATGTGGTAGTGGAGAAGGTAGAGCCTACCTCGGTAGAGCCATCCATTGAGGTGATGACCGAAGTCGTGTCCGAGTCTTCAGGTGGTAGCAGCACACGACAGATGGGTGAGGCGTTAGGAGATATATCCACCTTCGATGAGGCACTAGCAGGTACAGAGGTATTGGATGATGGTCGCAGACAGCGGTATCATCGGCTTCGGACGGACCTTTGAGTTTTGAGAGAGAAGGCCACGTCAGTACGGGAGGCCATTTTGTTGCAGGACCAGGAGCTGGAGGGTATGAGAGTGACTTGTGCCAAGTCGGCGGCCAAGTTGGTCCGCATTGGGGAACAGCTGGATTCCCTGATGGTACAACCAGTGGGCACGTTGGAGCGTCAGATCATTCCCCTTCAGATATGCATGGATGGGACTAGTAGTGTTGTTGGGTCATCTCTTCCCATTGGAGAGAGAGAGGCAGAGCCACCTAGTCAGATCTCATATGTTGACTTGGATAGCGGTATGAGACGATCAGAGTTGCACAGGGTACAGCATCCATATGTTGAGGTTGGATGGAGAGAGATTTTGAGTTGGTACTCGGTGGAGCGAGCTATGGAGATAGTGGTGGACCCAGGTGCAGTTCAGCAGGAGTTCCTAGGTGTTGAGCATACAGGGACCCCAGATTGGCATTGGGATCCAGGTGGGATCACCTATCGTTTCCCAGGTAGGTCAGCTGACTATGTCTTGGAGAGTACAGTTGGCCTAGTAGTAGAGCATGTGCAGTTTCGGTCAGCTTCAGTGGCCAACCAGTTTATGGGCAGACTCCCTAGGTTGTCTTGGCATGACATTCATACACGGGATCACGGGGTGGTCAGCACACCTTGGCAGGAGCTTGTCGGAGGAGGTGGCATTGGCAGGCCACCAGATGGCACCTTGTGTGGGGCCAAGGATTCTTCACCTTTGTGTGGGGCATAGAGGACGCAGCGGAGCCGAGCAGTGGTGGTAACACTACTGACCCATAGGGAGATTCACTTCTCGGACCCCTCGAGGAGGATTTGCAGTGATGATCCATTTGTCGGCGGGTATAGTGATGCGACGGTGGACATGACGATACCGATTGGTGGTAGTCCGATACGTAGAGGCACAGCTCTAGGACATCACATCCATGGATGTATGGGAGCCTCTAGCAGTGATCAGTCGACTACTGGTAGACATGGAGCTACATGGTGGTGTACCGTAGTGTGTGGGACTGCATTGTGGAGTAGGAGTGCCCTACATCACATTGAGAGCACGCGGGGAGTGACAGATTCCTGGACACAGTCAGGGCACGAGACGATGCAGGGTGGTACAGTAGTAGCTTGGGGTATCCAGCAGTATTCAGGGGTATGCCTCAGTGTGCAGTGGCATGTTGAGGAGTATATGGATGATCAGTGGTATGCGAGGGCATACGGTGCTACACGGCAGGGTCTTAGAGCATTGCTTCCCGAGAGACTCATGGACAGGGACACTGGGCTTACCTTTGGGGATATTTCGCCCAGGATCGATGGAGAGACAGAGGAGCGATACTCGGCAGTATCTGTGGGGACTCACACACCTGACTCGCTTCGACATCACTCACAAGTACAGTTGATTATGTTTTTGACCTTTGGCACTTTGGGGGTGAGCAGCAGGGTACGCGAGGTTCACCCAAGATATTTGGATGACACTCAGTACACTAGGTGGGAGACTTCTCAGCAGTGGCCCTGGGTTGGTATGCTAGTTGACAGCCACAGGTTGGGGGATGAGATGATCCTTTGCAGAGGTGGTGCATCAGTCATCACTGAGCCTACGCTTGGGGAGCAGGTCATGAGGGAGACATGCATCATTTTTCCCTCAGGGCATGTCGAGATCATGCATGAGCAGAGGATACAGGGTACAACAGAGGTAGTATCCCAGTATGTGTCTGGGCTCCAGACACTGTATCGACACTTTGTCGAGAGGGTGGATGGCATGTTCGATGCAGATGAGATGGTGGAGGTAGAACAGGAGGGCATTCCTTCTGTATGCCAGGGTGAGGACTCCTTTTCACATGAGTCCATAGGATCAGTTGAGGTCGCTTCTGGGGAGCGAGGGCAGTCATGCATGGATGGTGACAGTAGACCGGAGCTATATACTAGTGTCCAGGGTGAGCAGTCAACTACATTGACATCGAGTACGGTGACAGCTGTTACAGATCCATATCCTCTGGAGGTGTTGGAGGTTGATGGGATTGTTATGCAGGGGGCTAGTAGACAGCGGGAGTTGTTGGATATGTTGGAGCATCCATCTCTGGGTCGACACTGGGATGAGGCACAGATAGATGTACTCGCAGTCAGCAGAGCTGCAGCGTTTTTAGTGGGTAGCACTCTCCAGGAGTACATCGATGGAGCTTGCAGCATACGTTGCCCACTTTTGCCCATTATAGAGAGACGGGCATCCTTCTACAGGCAGCTTCCATTGACAGACAGGGTAGAGCAGTGGGAGTTGATTACAGGCTGGCGGCAACATCCCAACATTCCATATACCATTGTTGTTGCTACATCAGATTCTTCTTCTAGGATGGACTGGCGGGAGATCATGAGTTGGTACCCTCTAGATGGTACGGTATTCTTCGTAGGGAGCACAGTCGAGCGGGGGCCCTTGGACATAACAGAGGTTATAGATTCCAGCTGGCAGGGCGGCACAGGACATCATTTCTTCAGCACTCCATCCCGATTTCAGGAGAGCAGGATCGGCTTGGGATTGAGTCACAACTTGGATTGGAGAGAGGTGATGAGTTGGTATGCAGTTGGAGGGGCAGCATATGCAGTTACAGGTACAGCACAGCAGGAGCCCGGGAGCATTGATGCTTGCTGGTGGGCTTCACCTCTGAGAGCATCAGCTATAGCCAGAGACAGTGCGCAGCCTGAGCCGTGGGACTTGGGCGATGATTGGCCATGGTGGCATTGGGATCCGGGAGGATTGTTTGTTGACTGGGACAGAGAGAGATCAGTTTGGGATCCCGACATTGAGGGATCTGTTCCGAGAGGTTTGACACAGGTGCATAGCAGCACCCCGAGGTTGGTATGGGATCCAGGCATTAGGTCTGAGATGCAGCGGGCCAACAGAGTGGCCCACATATTTCGATTGATTGAGGGCAAGCAATCTTGGGGCGAGAGGTCTGTAATGTCCCCAATTTTGGTATCACCCGTGACAGGGCTAGGAGGGACTTCCAGAGTTAGGAGCAGACAGGTCACATGTACAGATTGGTGCTATCAGTGGGCTCATGAGCTTTTCGGAGGAGTTTTGAGGAGTTTTCATGGTGTTTGGAGGCATTCGCTTGATATACTCCATCATCCGAGCAATTTGGCTTTCGTTCCGATGCATTCCGATAACTTTCGGATTTTTGAGTTATTTATGGGCTTAACTCAGTTGATTATGCTCAAGGTGGCATTCCGGGAGGAATACGATGGAACACCTTAGTGTAATAGCTCATCGGGCAAGACAGGAGACACACGATGGGACGGGTTGGTGTGAGAGATTTCGGTGGCCGGAGGGGCGTAGTAATGAGTATACCCTTTTCTGCATTAAAAAGGAATATTTTATAATATTTTAATAAAAGGGAAAAGTGCTCCATAAATAAAATAATAATAAAATAATGCTCTCGGCTCCAGAGGATCTATAAGGAGGAAAGTATCTCATTTGGGCATGATGGATATGTTATTGATATTGAGAGCTGAGCTTACATCCGGTTTGTTGCCTTGGGTTGTTTAGTCGATTACTGCCGGCCATGGGCACCCAGTGTGACCCCAGTGTCTCCCGGTCGGGATCTCACCCTTGGCCTGGGGGGATTCGATGCTATAAAACAAGAGTTTTCCTTCAGTTTCAGTTGATGATTTGCAGTGGATTTTTGGGTGGACGTTGCAGAGGAGTTGGTCTCTTGGAGAGACTGCGCAGTCCAGGAGAGAGGACGCAGTTTCAGCAGGGAGGACGCAGTCTTTGTTGAGCAGCGTTGTTGTGTGGTGATTTGGCAGTGGTTTCAGCGTTTTTCAGCCTTGAGGAGGTTTCCATTTCAGTCGGAGGTTTTGCAGGAGGATTCAGGCCCTTTTCTCAGCGTGTTCTTTGAGCTTCTGCGCTGTTCTTGGAGGCACAACGTTTTTGTAGGAGGAGGGTTTCTGGGGGTGATTTTTGGAGGTGGTCCGTTTGGTATATGGTTTCTGGGTTTTGTCCGGTGCAGCGAGTACAGGTGATCTGTAGATTTTTAGCTCATTCCGGCAAGGGGATCAGCCCCTAGCTTCAGTTCATTCCAGCAGCAGTTTCTTCCAGCAGCTGGGAAGCAGTTTCTGTAGTAGCCATTTCCTGTTTCTGAGAGGGTTCTTCACTTGCCTGGTGCAAGGATAGGTGCTCTTATTCTGATTATCCATTGTACCCATTTATATTCTCAGATTAATAAAATGGCTTAGCATTCCTGGCATTTTATGTGTGTTTGTTCCATATTCTAGTTCCGGTATTTTGTTCTATATAGCTGCTTGTTATTTTGCTGTGTATTACTGGTTATTTCCCGTTGGGGATATTACAGAGAGGTTCAATTTCATGAGTAGATCGATTTCTAGAGTAGCAGCAGTCAGTTGCCGGAGAGAGAGTCTATGAGATCGAGGAAGTGAGGAAGGTGAGAGTCTAGGTGAATTTGGTCACTACGCTATGTAGTGTCCTCTCAAGAAGAAGGACAAGGATGGGAAACATGATCCGCAGGCTGCAACCTCGAGGATCGAGGAGGACGAGTTTGCGATGATTGCTCACATATCTCTAGGGGAGAATTTGGGTGATCTAAAACTGTAGTTGGAAAGAGCTGCAGTTGGGCAGAGTCCTTGAGGAGTCCACCTCTTGGATTAATACCTTGATATGGGAGCCCATATTAGAAGTAGCAGGATGGACCAATGTCAGTTGGTGTAGAGGAGTGCCGGAGTGACAGAGCAATGGCTAGAGAGCGCCAGAGACTAAGTAGAGTTGGCAGTAGTGCAAATGGCATAGAGCAGACTCAACAGTAGCACAGAGGCTTTAAAGTGCCAGCTCATAAACTAGCAGCAGTCAGATATTCAGTATCAGATGCATCATGTTGAACACTTAGTTCAGTATTTTGGATATTTTTCTGCTGCAAGTAGAGTTGCAGTGTAGATGCAGTTGGCAGCAGTACGCAGGGTTAGCAACAGCATAGATGCAACAACGTAGTAGTTGGTGGGCAGCAGTGTCATACATCAGCAACGCAGAGGGAGATGTTACAGAGTCAAGGTCATGCTTCAACAAGATGCATTACTAGAGCACATTCCTCGCTAAGAGGGAGTGTTTGTTTCTGGTAGCATTGGATGTGTTCTAAGTCTCAAATTTTGCAGGGAGGTTTAGACACATGTATTCCAAAATACCCAGAAATCATTTTGGGAAATTCCACCCGGATGGGGTTTTATTAAAATAATTAATTATTTCTAACAGAAGCCAAAGGATAAACTTAGGGAATTAAAATAATTAAAGTGTATTAATAGAATTGGGCGTGAATCTTCTAGAAAAAGACGAAGATCAAGTCAAGTTAATCTTAGCCCTTGATTATGTTTTAATCTGGGCTGTCGAGTTCTCAACAAGAAGGTTATAAGAGAAGGCTTGATGGGTATTTGGAAATCACATCGAGTGAAGGATCTAGAGATCGATTTCTCAAGTGAGTAGCACAGAGCAACCGAAGAGATCTTCGAGGTGATTCTTGCAGTGAGGGTTAGGGATAGTTCAGGTTGGAGAAAATTTTCCTGAGCCGAGAATACATCGCAGAGAAGGCAGAGAGAGGACGCAGAAGAGGCAACATAAGGGCTACGTTGGGCAACGCAGAGCCAACTATTGTGACGCAAAGCTGCACGGAGGCATCGTGGGGCTTGTCAGTTCAGGTTTGGGTCAGTGTCGGATCTCTAGTGTTAATGTGAGGTAATCCTCACTAATTCTCTGTCAGTTAGATTCTCTGTTGGATATCCAGATTTGGGCATCCAAATTGTATTCAGAAAAACTATTGCTTAATAATACAAACCCTTAGTTGTTGCACAGGTTTTCCTGCATTGGGTTTTTTCGGGGACATTAGTCCAAAAATAACAGTGTTCTTTATGTGTTGTATTTCTTCTTGCACAGTACTTGTCTTCTGCATTTTATTTATTTAGTGACGGTTGTAGTTGTATTTGCTTCAATATTTACTTGTAGAACACAGTAAATAACTTGTAGAATTTAACAATTAGGAGAAGTAATATCAGTTTGTTGTAGTAGGAATTCGGGTCCCCGAATTTTCACATATCTCATTTTTGCAATTTTGGCATTTTGATAACTAATGCACTTAAGAAAAGTGGGTTGAGTAGACCCTGTTATCGCCTTTCCGCCTACACCTACCTACAAGTTAGTGAGAAAAGCCTTTAACCCCACAAGGTGTGGTTGGTGGCAAGAAACTCAAAGAAGGGGCTGTCACACTAATCCCAACTCTTTTTGTTTAAGCTATCTCCTAGGTTAGCTATGGGGGGTGGTCCCTAAATGGAAAACTAAGTTAAAAGATGTGAGTTTCTATGAGAGTTGTTAGAGTTAAATAGATTACTTTTTAAGATTTATAAGAAAAATGTGATATGAGCAATAACCATTAATAAATAATTTAAATAAGCATAAAACATATGAAAACCAATGTCTTCAAAGTATTGTTTTTTAAAATGAAAATGTATTTTCTTAAATGAAGTAAAATGCTTTCAAATGAAAAGCAAAAGTAATTCTGAAAAGTGAAACAAGAAAATGTTAACACAAGATATTGTAAATTCTTTCAAGATAAATAGATTTATGAATCAAAACATGAGAAGTTATCTTGCTCAAAAGGAAACAATTAGTGTTCTACTTTGGAGAATGTAAATGAGATGATAAAAAAACTCAAATGTTAGACCAAGATAACAACATGCAATTAAATTTGCAACACCAAATAAGGGTACTTGCTAATGAAACAAGATATATCAATCATCCATAAGCATAAAGACCATTAAAATGACAACATGCAATGAAGTTGCAAAAGTAAGCAAATTTCCAAGTACCATAGAATTAAACTTGTTGCAAAATTTAAGAAATTAAAATGCTTGTATCCAAAGTGCTTCTTGAGATAAGATTTGCATGTGAAACTTTAAACCATCAAGATAGCAAAAAAATTGAGAAATTTGCAAGTAAATGTGATGAGATAGTGCTCTTGTGTAATATTCCCTTTTTTGGTGTCACCTACGACAGGGTTAGGTTGGACTTCCAGAGTTAGGAGCAGACATGTCACAGGTACAGATTGGTGCTATCAGCGGGCTCAGGGGCTTTTTGGAGGAGTTTTGAGGAGTTTCCATGGTGTCTGGTGGCATTCGCTTGATATATTCCATCATCTGAGCAGTTTGGCTTTCGTTCCAGTGCATTCCGACAACTTTCGGAAATTTGAGTTATTTGTGGGCTTAACTCAACTAATTACGCTCAAGGTGGCATTCCAGGAGGAATACATGATGGAACACCTTAGTGTAATAGCTCATTGGAATCGAGACGAGAATACCTACATGGTGGGACGGTTGGGCATGACTTTCAATGACTAGAAGAGACATGGTAGCCGATTTACTCTTTTCTGCATTAAAAAGGAATATTTTAATAAGAGGGAAAAGTGCACCATGAATAAAATAATAATAAAATAATGCTCTAGAAGGCTCCAAAAGATCTATAAAATAAAGGGAGGAGGCCATTGAGGGACATCTTTGGATCATATCATTTTATTGTATGAGAGGTGTGAGACGTGGTTTTCTACTTCAACCGTAGCACCAGGACGGAAACCCTCGGGTGATTTGTGAGTGTTGGACGAAAACCCAACTCTCTTAAGGAGACTTCACTCAGAATTTTCGCAGAGCTTCAGGGATTGGTGTGAGGATCATCCAGATCTTCAACTTGTGCTTCATCATCTTCAGTGGGTTCAGTGAGAGCTGTTGCCAGAGGGAGAGTGCAGCAGTTCAGTTTTGAGGCCAGCGCAGTGCAATAGCTCATCTTGGTGGCCAGTTCTTCGTCTCAACTCTTTCTTTGGGTTAGATGTATTTGTAACCCCAGTTATTATCTACAATAAAATGCTGAGATTCTTCCTATTTGATGTGTTGATAGATTGCAGTACCTATGTGTTTATTTTACATGGCAATCTTCTGTTGAGTAAATAGTGATTTCACGACATATTGTGGAGTTTAGTTATTTTTCTACATTTTTAATTAAAATATTCCATTCGGGATATTACAGTGGTATCAGAGCCATGGTCTTGGCTCAACCTGCAGGGTTTCAGTTTCGAGGATTTCAGTTTGTTGCCGTTGTTTTTCTAGGTGCCTAATTGTCAGGTTTGTTCACAGCAATACATCCATAAAGATCGAGAATTAATGTTTCCAATTGTTCAAGATCCTAACAGTAGCGTGGATCCTATGGGGTAAAGTAGCAGTAATACCTGTAAAGAAAAGAAAAGAAAAAAAAATTTGCTCGATTTGCATTCCGCACTCGAAAGAAGAAAATCATGAGTTGTTGTTTAGCAAATTCTGGAATGGAGAAACGTTGAGCGGCAAGCCTATCACAGCTGGATTGAACTGTGTATTAGTATTCCTTTGAGGGAGCCGTCCAAAAATTGTTCGAAGCCTTAAGTCGATTCATTCTATTTATTTGGAGTCGGCGAAGTTAGCCAGGGTTGTAATTGGGGGAGTTAAATTACATGGAATCCCGATTTTTGAATTGTATGCAGGGCTGATATTTTGATGTAAGCCAGCCAAGCTTTGTTCTTATTAAAGCAGTCACAGAAATTCTATGTGCCACAAAACCAGTCGCAGGGTCATCTTAGGGTGACAAGAAACCAACTGGCCATATTTTATTGAGCCCAACAAGTTATTCTGATCCTTCAGGAAAACCGTCGAAAGTCAAAGCACAGTGCATTACCAGATGTTGAATTGAATGACCACGAATTATCTCATATGCCAGTTAAACGGAGCCTTCAACAAAATATCAGTGAATGGAGAATTTGATACCCCGTTAGGGTAAAGCTTAATGAGACGCTGCAAATGAGCAATTCCGTCTATGCAAAGACCGTTGTCATACAAAGAACGCAAATTGGTTGAGCCAATTAGAGACCCGAATTGGGAGTTTGAGCGAATGCCAGTTTTGGTAAGCCAAGCTTAAGGATTGAATAGTGTGGAGGTCGTAGCAATTAGCAAGAGCCGCCAATTACTTGCAGAAACCGTGACATTTTTGGCCACCAACAAAATGGTGTAATCGGGTCGTAAATCTGGACCATCTCGCCGGGCAGAGGTAAGCACGACACGCTAATGCCAACTCTCGTATTTTCTTTGAGCGTGATCGACCGCCATGTTCAGGTGAAATTGCAGAGGCTGACCCATACAAATCTCATTGAGGAGGAGCCGCATAACTCTGTGTGGCTGAGTACAATGTGATTACCGTTGCTGGAGGTTATCATCAAACAAAGGAATTTGCGGATGTTTTCTTACTGAACGTGGGAGCTGTGGAAATTTTTAGTTTTTTTCCCTCTGGGAAACGTCAGCGTAGGGGTCAGAAGTGCAGAGTCCCTTGTTGTCAGTTTAGAGTCCTCATGAGTTTTCTTGACGGTTGGACGTATTCGGAGATTACAGCAGTAAGCTAATACACAGTAACGATTTGCGGCACTTCCAAATCAGGTTCTCTCACAAAATCACAGCGTTGGTACACTTTTCTCTAATGGCCATGAATCTCTTTGTTAAGTTCTGATATTTTGGGTTTGATCATGGACTTGTCATTTCTTTTCATATACCAGAATTATATTTTGTTCTAAGCATGTAATGTGTGAATGGGAGGAAGGGTTCCTTGCTCCATTACATATGTAATACTGAGTTGCAACAACTCAGAAATGCAATACTGAGTTGAAACAACTCAGAATTGCACCTACAACACTGTGCAAGAAACCTGTTTGCTAAAACACTTCACTCAAAATATATAGCAAACTCAGAAAATAATGTTCTCATGCAAACATTCTGTGATGGAGGAACTCCTAAACAAATTGAGAAGATTGAACGCAGAAATTAACCATGACACACCCAGAAACTAAGCAGAACAACAGACCTCTTTCAAGAGGGATTTGTGCCATCCTTCAAAAAGGACAACCAAAAGGTTTGCAGGAAGAAATGTGGATTGGTTACAGAATTTTTGGACTTGGGACAGATTTGAAACACATGAAGATGACATGGAGAGTTTTGTCCAAACTAGATGAGCTTAAGGAACTTCTACCCAAAATAAGCCAAGAAGAAAGGCAAAAACTGATTTGGGCTCTAAAACCAGCCATGCTTGCTCTTATACAACCCAAATTCTTGGAGGAACTATGTGAGGGGGTCAGACTTCCAGTTGCATTATGCTTCAGTAACATCATGAAGTTGACTGCACCTATAGCTCCATACAATGATGATGCTATGAGGAGAATTATGAGCTTGATAGTAGAGGCTTTTCAGGATTTGGACAATAGTGCAGGCTCACATTGAGTCTATGGAGTATGGCCACAATCGAGACTTATGTCATCATGTTTGACCTTGAGTGTGATGACTTGATTCTGCAGATGTTCCAAGCTTCTTCAGCATTAGGAGACATCATCCTGACACCGTCATAGCACACATGCAGTCCATCTTGTCATCATGTATGAGAAACCATGAGACCATTGGATGAGAGTTGCAAACCCGGTTGTTGAGAATTTGGAGGAGAGAGCAGTTGGTCTCACCCGCTGCTTATGAGCTAGCCCAAGGGCTAGTTGAGCAGAATATTGGGTTATTCAGGAGACAGTTGACCAGGGAGGAGTTGCTCTAGTTTGGTGGATCTGGCAGCAGAAATGAGCTGAGGAGGAAGGGACTTTGCTTCATCTGCAAAGAACCTTGGGGGCCTGATCACTCATGCTTTAGTGATGCAGATGATGTGGCAGAGGCAGAACAGGAGGGCATTCCTTCTGAATGCCAGGGTGAGGACTCTTCTTTAGACGAGTCCACGGGATCAGTTGAGGACACTTCTGGGGAGCGAGAGCAGTCATGCAGGGATGATGATAGTAGGCAGGCGCTGTACTCCAGTGTGCAGGGTAAGCAGTCAGGGGACTCTGAGAGAGATACTCTAGGTGATGAGTCACTTGTGATGATTTAGCCAGAGAAGCATATGATGGAGCCTAAGTCAACAGAGGAGGATACTATGCACATCATGCATGATAGTCCCTTGGGGGAGAGCGAGATGGAGGCTCACATTGAGTCTATGGTGGATATGCGGCTAACCTTGGGGTCAGCCATTGAGGAGGAGCAGTGAGATGCACAAACACCGAGTACGGTGACAGCAGTTGCAGATCCATATCCTCTAGAGATGTTGGAGGTTGATGGGATAGTCCTACAGGGGGCTAGTAGACAGAAGGAGCATTTCATTCCCGATCAGGAGAGGGATGAGCTGTTGGAGATGGTGGAGCTCTCCATCTTTGGGCTGACACATTGATTTGGTGCAGATAGATGTACATGGAGTCAGTGGAGCTGCAGTACTTTCAGTGAGTAGCACTCTCCAGGAGTACATTGATGGGGCTTGCAGCATATCTTGCCCTCTTTGGCCCATTATAGAGGGAGGGGCCTTCTCCTACAAGCAGATTTCGTCGGCAGACGGGACAGAGAAATGTAAGTTGATTATGAGTTGGCGACAACCCTCTAGGCATGTTCCGTACGCGGTTGACACTACATTGAATTCTTCTTCCAGGATAGATTGGCGGGAGATCATGAGCTAGTACCCTCTTGATGGTATGATTTTATTCATAGGGAGCACGGCAGAGTAGGGGCCGTTAGACATAGCAGATGTTACAGATTCAGCTGGTAGTGGGGCACAGGTCGTCATTTCTTTGGCACTCCATCCCGATTTCAGGAGAGCAGGATCAGCATGGGATTGAGTCAGGACTTGGATTGGAGATAGGTGATGAGTTGGTACACAGTCGGTGGGGCAGCTTATACAGTTAGAGGTACAGCACAGTCGGAGCCAGGGGGCATTGATACTTGTTGGCGGACTTCACTACATGGGGCATCAGCTATAGCCAGAGGCAGTGTGTTGTACGAGCCGTGGGAGTTGGGCGATGATTGGCCATGGTGGCGTTGGGATTCGAGAGGATTGTTTGATGACCGATACAGTGAGAGATCAGTTTGGGATCCCGACATTGAGGGGTTTATTCCGGGTGGCTGGACACAGGTGCATAGTAGCACCCATGAGTTTGTATGGGATCCGGGCATTAGGTCTCAGTTGCATTGGGCCAACAGGGTGGCCCACATATTTGGATTTCTTGAGGGCAAGCAATCTTGGGGCAGAAGGTCTGTAATATTCCCTTTTTTGGTGTCACCTACGACAGGGTTAGGTTGGACATCTAAAGTTAGGAGCAGACAAGTCACAGCCTACAAGTACAAATTGGTGCTATCAATGGGCTCAAGGGCTTTTGGGAGGGTTTTTGAGGAGTTTCCATGGTGTCCGGTGGCATTCGCTTGATATATTCTATCATCTGAGTAGTTTGGCTTTCGTTCCGGTGCATTCCGACAAATTTCGGAAATTTGAGTTATTTGTGGGCTTAACTCAGCTGATTACGCTCAAAGTGGCATTCCAGGAGGTATACATGATGGAACACCTTAGTGTAATAGCTCATTGGAACAAGGACGAGGATACCTACATGATGGGACGGTTGGGCATAAGTTTTAGTGAGCAGAGGAGACATGGTAGCCGATTTACTCTTTTCTGCATTAAAAAGGAATATTTTAATAAGAGGGAAAAGTGCACCATGAATAAAATAATGCTCTAAAAAGCTCCAAGAGATCTATAAAAAAAAGGGAGGAGGCCATTGAGGGACATCTTTGGATCATATCATTTTATTGTATGAGAGGTGTGAGATGTGGTTCTCTACTTCAACTATAGCCCCAGGATGGAAACCCTCGAGTGATTTGTGAGTTTGGACGAAAACCCAACTCTCTTGAGGAGACTTCACTCAAAAGTTTCGCAGAGCTTCAAGGATTGGTGTGAGGATCATCCAGATCTTCAACTTGTGCTTCATCACCTTCAGTGTGTTCAATGACAGTTGTTGCCGGAGGGAGAGTGCAACAATTCAATTTTGAGGCCAGCGCAGTGCAGCAGCTCATCTTGGTGGCCAATTCTCCGTCTCAGCTCTTTCTTTGGGTCAGATGTATTTGTAACCCCAGTTATTATCTATAATAAAATGCTGAGATTCTTCCTATTTGATGTGTTGATAGATTGCAGTGCTTATGTGTTTATTTTACATGGCAATCTTCTGTTGAGTAAATAGTGATTCACGACATATTGTGGAGTTTAGTTATTTTTCTGCATTTTTAATTAAAATATCCCATCCGGGATATTACATCTTGGTTTATTTTATTAATTAGCTCTAAAAAAAATATTACAATTGAACTCTAATCCTCAGACCTCACCCTTACCCAAAGGTTTGGATCTCACAGTGAGGAGTCCATAGAGGTAGAGGGTCCCTAAAATGTCTATTCAACCAACTTAAGTTGGAGGTAAAATTTAGTGATGCTAGGGGCATGTAAGATCCAAAAGTAAATTAACAAGAAAATGAAAATTCAACTTCAACTTAAAATATATTTGTTTGTCATGAAATAAAATGTAGCTTTACTTAATGCGTCAAAATTAAGATTGTAGAGTGTGCTCAATGGTGAAGCATAAGCAAATTTGAAGTATGATTTCAAGCTAAAGAAACTCAAGTAAAGATGTTTGCATATAAAAAATCTGAATTTGCTATGAAAGTAAATGCTCTTAAAACTTGTATAAAATCAAAGTGAATAGCTAGTGAAATGAATGAAATGCATGGTTGTGTTAATTTACCAATTAGCTGAGATGCATGCAATTTAAAGAGATCAACAAATCACACCATAAGTCCTCTCCAAAAAGTGGAGAGATTGAGATGCCAATGGGTAAAACCCATGCTCCCAAAATCAGAAATTTTATTGGTTGTTAGAGGTAAGAGACTATGAAGCCTCCTACAAGCTCAAAGAAAACCTTTACAAATGAAACTTGAGGTCTTAGACTTATCTTTGATAAGAAATTTCTGCAATATAAAGACTCAATAGAAATCAGATTTTTACAAGTGAAGAAGAGAAGTTAAGCCTCCTCAATGCTCATGGCCAAGAGAGAGAGAAGAAGCCACAAAAGGAACTCGACCTTCATCAAGAAAGCTCCTTAATTGCCCACGACCAAAGGAAAAAGAGAGTCCTCTTCATTTGACATTAAAGCTCAAAGGTTCTACAACAATTTGTTATTAGTTTCTTGAAGGTGAATCCCACAAGTTGCTACAAGAAAACAAGTTAAAAAAAGAATGCTACAAAAAAAAAAAACCAACTTAGTGTTCGACAAAGAAAATCACAAAATATTGCACAATAATCTACAAAGAGCTAAGCCAAAGAGGATGAGTAAACTCTCCTCTTTGTCTAGCCATGCTTAAGCTCTTTAAATAGCAAAATATGATTCAATGAAGCACAATGAAGAGTAAAATATTTTTAAATGATTGCACGCACACAAACTATGTCCAAACGAATCCTTGCAAAACACCTTTTCATAAGATAAACTATGAAAATCCAAATAACAAATGAGAGTTTCTTTGAAGGTGCTTCAAGCGTGGGTTGGTCTACCAAAGACTTCCCCTCACGTTTGATCCAAAAAGAATTCTTCTACAATACTCAAGTCACACATTATTCCATGTAGATTTAGATAAGAAAACAATGAATTGAAACTTCTAGAAATTTATTTGAAAATAAACTAGAACTTTTAACCTCTAGAGCCTACTTTCAAATCAAATGCTAATACAAGATAACTGTGCACTAGCAAGTTCACAAGAATACAAGGAAAATGAAATAATTCAAATCATAGAAAAAATTATACCAATAGCTCACAATGCATCATGCTCCAAAGGAAGAACACCCATGAATGGACCCCCAAAGCCTTTTTTTTGATATTCTTGAAAAGTGTACAAAGTAGCAACACTTCCACAAGCACAATAGCTAGTAAACCATATACAATATGAGAGCCCATGACTCCATTATATAGAAATATGACAACAAATCCCAATGAAGAACCAAATGCCAAATGGTGAGAGGGAGGAGATAACAAGGCAAATTCGGATTTGATATGTGGAGCTCCATTGTCAAGTGTAAAAATCGGATTCTAACAAGTGGACATCATTTTCTTCTTCCCTTATGTGCCAAATTCGAATTTTATGATGGAATGACAAGTGTATATGGGTGGTAACCCATGTGAGGACAATTTCCAATAAAAATCACTACCAAATATTCTCTCAAATCCTCTCAAATATGCACTAACTTCACAAATTCGAATTTTCAAGTAAGCAGTGTAAGCAGCTCTCATTTAATGCCAAAAATTCAATTTTATTTGAGCACGTCCTTTCCTTGATTTTAGGAGTCTACATCACCTTGAGACTTCACTTTAACTCCCCCATAATTTTCCACCTCATTTCCACCTCATTTAGCATGTGTGGATATTTATTTTTCTTTATTTATTTAAATTCTGGCTTAATTAATTGCCAGATTTCCCACTAAACTTAGGAAAAATAGGTTTTGAGAGTTCAAAACACATTTTTAACCTTTCAAAGTGTGTCATAGTAGAAATTTGAGGGTGAGAGGTGTAATTTTGATTACTCATACCCCATATAACTTCTCTAGGAAACACTTATTACAATTCAATTACAATTTTTATTGAAATTTTCGACTTGCGAGAAATCTAAAAAATTAAAAAATCACTACCTAGACCTAACCAAATTCCACGAAATTTTTTGTGTGATCTAGTATGGTAATATACATTGACTCTAGACACTAGGACTCATTCAAGGCCTCACCATCAGCCCGTACTCTGGCTTTGGGGTAAAATTGGAGGAAAAAACTCAATTAATTATTAAGTCCTGATAGGGAGATGATAATTAACCAAGTAAAAAAAACTTCCAAGTAATATTCACTTGTTGGCAAGGTCCCGAGCTACTTAGGCATGTAACAGACTCAATACTGACTCATTCATCATTACTAATATCACTTATTACAATTCTCCGTAGGGTGTGGAATCTGGGTACAAGAGAAAATGATGAGAAGTAGAAATAGAGTTTAAAACTCTGGTGATATGATGATATCTGATGGTACAAGTGTCCTTTGGTTCATCCTTGGTCATGGAGTCTTCATATAATCATCAGTTGCCACTCCAGTGGTGAACATACCCCACTTTGATTTTTGGAGAAAATGAGGCTATGGACATTAGAGAAAAAAGAAAATTAATTTGCTAGTGGAATGTGGGGGCCACAAAAAGGAGTTTGAACCACTTGAGGAATTCACACTAGAGAGAGGAGAGAAGAAAGGAGGTGCGAGCTAGTGGAGTTAGTGGCCCACAAGAGAGGAGATCAGCATTTATAAATATCACAAGGAGGCTGCCACTTTGCATCTTTTTCCTCTCTATCTTATGTAAATCAAACTCTCTTGGAGCTCTTGAGAACAAGAAGAGGAGTGTTGCTTAACACAGGAATTCCAAGCGGAAATTCCACCCCCATTTCGGAGAACTTCGAATGTCTCCTTAGTGAGGGAAATTGGAGTCCAATTCAGGGCTTCCATGGAGTTTTATTGCTGGAATTTAACCATTTTTGTGCTCTCCTTGGGCGTAGAGGCAATTCGTGATATATAGTTTGCAACAACTCGAGTTGGATTGGATATTTGAGCTTTTGCAGGAGGTTTCTTTGCCTTGAGACCAATATTTCAGTACCATTTTGCAGGGTTGGGAGAACAGGATTTTCGAGAGCCGAATTTCCTTCGTTTTTGCAGTGTGCAAAGCTTACTGGCTGAAGTTTGCACAGGAGTGAGGGACTTGTTTCTGAAGGAGTTTGGGCTAGAGAAAAAGCCAATTTACAGGGAAGAATTTGTGTGTAATTTGGTGGTTATTCAACAGTGGAATTGGGCAGGATTGAGCAGATCATCTTCAGCAATGTGCAAAACCCACCAGGGAGAATAATTCACACTTTTTGTGGTCACCCAGATCAACTGGAATTGGACCAAAGTTCAAACCCTTTCTGGATTTTTGTAGGTTTGGGGCAAGGAGATCAGAGATAAATTTGCAGAATTTTTTGAGCAGTTCTAAGGGAAGAAATTTCAGTTTCATTCCAGTCACAGTTGCAGAATTTTCTGTGCAGTACGAGTTACCTGTTTGGGCCATTTCCAGCATTTGGGTCTACACATTTTCACTTGGGTTTTGCATTGCTAGCAGTAGCAAGCCCAGGTTCTATTGTTCTTACTCTACTGTGCCCAATTTCCAGCAGTTTTAATAAAATGGCTTAGATTTCTTGCCTCTTGGTTTACTGATTGTGCATGCATGCTTCAAAATTTTATTGCTGTAGCTTAGTTCATGTTTTTTATTTTCACTGTTATTTCCTAGTTGGAATATTACATTCCCATTGATTTTCCTAACAATCCATTTCACTGCTAGCACTATCCTTGCATTCAACATATATTAATCAGAGATGACCCCTCCATCATCCCTTGGTTAAGTACATGTGTCCTATGGTACTAGTGGAAGGCCTCTCTTCCCTCTTTGTCTTCCTAATAGGAATCATCTAAGAAGTTTTAGCCTTCCTATGATCTGAAGGAGAATGAAAGAAGCAAGAGGAATATGCTATAGTGATTCTACCTGCCAATGGTATATCTCTGTAAGACCATCTCAGAAGGTTGCTTTCAAAGTTGTTTAAGATCTTTTCTCACCAGTCTTTTAGATAGACATCAATTCCAAAGGGAATACCCAAGTATATTGTAATTTGACTTTTGCAGATAATGTTCCTTTTCTTTTCAACGCAATATGGTAGGCCCCATTGTCCAGACTCCAATCATACAAGCTTGCATATTCTCTTTGCTTATTACTGCTCTTGGTGCTCAACAAACATGTCTAGAGTGCAGACATTACATTATTCCACCAAGAGTACTTTGGGTGAGTTTTGAGGTAAGAGTAGAATCATTAGCACCATGCACATTACTGTCCACCAACTGAAACACTAATACCTTGGCTTTACCCTTGCACCCGAGTGGCATCAAGGAGATAGCATAAACCATCTGCTACAAACTAAGAAACAGAGCAGGATCCCTGAGCCTGTGTGTCCGTATTCCACATGTCAGACATTGACACACTAGGATACACGTTGGACATGTCTTGAAATGCTGATAAATATATTGGAAACTTTTTTTCAAAGTTTTCATACAGGAAAAAATGGAAAATATTTGTGGATTGTTCCCCAGTGGTTTTATACCAGTCTCTATATTGGAAACATTTCATGGTGTGGAAAATTGGGAAGGTTCAAGCCTTAGCAACATTGCTTTACCCATCTGGTTGTTCCTTGTAAGTGACTGCAAGGTGTGAGCATCTGTCAACTTTTTCATCTGCTGGAATATATTAATATGACTATGACAAGAACTTATTCTATAGAATTTTCGCTATATTTTATCTCATAACCTGTTGATGTACATAAAGTACATAACTAGAAAGAGAAAGTATAAGTAGTTATCTGTTTTGTGCTTTGATAGCTAGTTTTTCATCGTTATAAATATAGAATATCAAAAGCTCATCTTCGACTAAAGTCAAACTGATAATTCCATGGTCTTAATACTTGAATGAGATGAACAAAAATAGGTTTCTAGTTGGGTTAAATTCTATTTGATGTAGCAATTCTTATAGTATCACTGCTGTGATTCTGATGGAACTATATTAAACTCTGTATATTGAATGGTATATCGATAATTCTCACAGAAAGCATTAGAGGATAACTACCATTAGTTGTTTGGATGTTCACACTGCAGTAAACAGTTTTTTCTTTCCTTCATCTTAACGAGACACTACAATTTGTTTTCAACTATGCATGCAGTTCTCAAAGGAGGCAAGAAGCATTTTTTCAAGTGGAGACATAACAAATCTCATCCCAGATAAGGAGGCTGGCATTGCTATCCTTGAGGAACCAGAACATCTCACCTGGTACCATCATGGGAAGAGATGGACAAAAAAATTTCAGTATGTTATTGGTATTGTCCATACTAACTACGTTGAATACGTAAAGAGGGAGAAAAATGGGAAGTTGAAAGCCTTTTTTTTAAAGCATGTGAACAATTGGGTTGTTAGAATATACTGCAATAAAGTGAGTATCATTTTTGTGCACTGGCTATCTGAAATACTTGTTCTCAGTTTTGAATTGTTTGATGATTTAGAGTTATTTTGTATTATTGTCTTTAAAAATGCAATCAAAATAATTTCTTAGCATGATGCTTTAAGCATTTTTATTACAATGCCATGCTCAAATCAACCAATAGATTGACAATAAATAATTACAGTGGCTTAGCATTTGAATAGCTTGTTTTTGTACCCAAGGGTTTTCTGTGTGCACGGTTGCTATTTTCTGATGAACAATGTTTGAGGAGGCCAACAGGATATTATAAGCACAAAACATCAATGTGAAAAGAACTCTCACACAATAAATAAAACCTACTAGGAAGTATGCAAGTAACAAAGGAGGTTGTCGCAATTGTACACCTGTTGCATACTCATTTGTATGAGAATATATATAGGATTGTAGGAGAGTGATCATTTTGGACTCAGTCCCCAAAAAAAAGATAAAGTTGCCATGTGATCATTTTGGTCCAAGTCACCCAAAAAGGACAGAATAATTTTGTACTGAAGTACCAAGGAGATAAACTACAATATGAATGTGACTAAATCCCACTAGAATGCCTCTTCAATTCCTCTGAGATTACAGGATATCGTCCCTGATTTCTGCTGAGCCTGGCAGAACTATTTGCTCAAATGTTGATTGAGACACCCACTTGACTTGAGTTGGAAAACTGCCTTTGTGGAAAAACAAGTAAATTGGTGCTCTCATGTTGCCTAGTAGAATGAGCTCGAACATCAAGAATTCTTTTATGTACCAAATCACTAAATAACCATAAAGGACAACAAATTCATTGATGAAATGCATATTTCAAGTGAATTAGTGAATAATAAGCATGATACAAGATGAGATGATTAATCAAATGAGTCTCCTTGGTTAAAGATGGGAGATAAAGATGGTTTATGAGACATCCTACACTATTAGACTGACTTACAAATACTAATAATGAATGAGGCTTAACTTCATAACATAGTCCCCTCTTAAAAAATCCTTGCCCCCAAAGCCATGTAATTGATGAGTTTGTTTCACGACTTTCTCATCTATGTAGAATTTCACGAGGTTGAGTTTTTTGTGCAATGCTGAAATTTCCCCACGTTTACTTTAGGTTTCGTGAATCTATTCCCTATGAAGTTTCAGTCCTATGGCTGATCTGAAATATGAAATTACAGCACTAATATTTCTCCTCCTTTCAACCCAATTTTGTCTAGTGACCCAAAGAATAAATACCATGTAAATGTACTTCAATACCACAATACTACATCCCTCAAGGCACACTTTTCAAGGCATATAACAGACTTAAAATGTTTTATTACAGCAGATTATAACAGCAGCAATTATGCTCCGTTATCTTCCAGATATGTATCAAATCAATTAACCAATTTAGTGATATGTTATGTCAAATCAGCATGAACAACAGGGGCTGAAATCTACTCCATCAAGAAGATAACATAAGCTGAAAAACAAATTTACAAGTGCATAATATTTGGAAAACTGGAAACTTCATATATATGTGTAAAAAATGAAGTACAAGTACATATCATAGCTTTATCACAAAGCTAGTACCAGCCAAGCTCTCCAAATCCTAGCTAGGGAAACCATAAGAAAACCCTAGCCACCAACTCCTCCTAGCAAGGAATCACACCCAATCAAAGCTGGTCACTCCACCAAATATTCTCAACATGTTAGCATCAACATTGGTAAGTCCTTGGCATATACAACAAGCTTGTTAATGTGAAAACTCTACTGCAGTATCATGGTTTCCTTCTCCTACTTGATTAAATTAGACAAGTTATCTTCAGAAATTAGATTCAGAAAATACCGAAGTAAACACAACTAACAACCTACACATGCAGATCATTTACTAAATATTACGCTCATTCAAACAAGTGACACTGATTTTTGGACATAAGTCCCCAGAAAAACCCAAAGCAAGAAAACCGGTACAACAGATATGAGGGTTTATTTTATTAAGTAGAATCTGAGTACAACAAACCTGGGTTCCAGATCTGGGAAACCTGACAGAGAATAAAAGAGATCTGCAGTTAACCTGCTGTTCCAAGACCAAAATTCTGACTGATCCACACCCTCAAATGAAATTTACAAGACTTAGCCTGGATCTGGCCCTAGAAACCCCAGCGCTGCCCCTGAAGCCCCAGCGTCAGCCCTGCTAGACTTTACGTGCCTCTACGCTGCTCAGAGAGGGACTACGTAACCTCAAAGTGGGTGACACAGTCCTTACGCTGCCTTTGGAGGCCTCTGCGTAACTTTGAAGCCCTCTGAAGCTGCACTGCTGCCCCTTCCCGGGCCTGCTTAGCAGTTGAAGCCTCTGCGCTGCACTGCTGCCCCTACTGCCCTTGCTCCTCTGCGCTGTCCCTGAAAGCTGCTCCTCTGCTTCTTGCTGTCTCTTGGCTCCGGGATCAGATCATCCCCTCTGCCAATACTACCCCTCACAGCAGAAAACTCCTCTGGAAATTCTTAGCAAACCCTGCCCTAGAATTCCATATCAGTCTCTCAGCTCAGCCTCTGTGTGTGTGTCTCCAACTGACCCCCGAGCCTTTCTCTTATACTTTTTCATTGATCTCATCAACGACCGAGATTAAAGCATTCATCAACGGCTGAGATTAAAAGATTGTTTGATCCGTGTCACTTAGAACATTTCAACACATGTGTTAATTAATTCACTTTAATCATTTAATTTTCTTAAGTTTAGACTTAGGAAATACATTAAAATAATTTATTATTTGAATAACTTGAACTCCAACTGAAATTTCTCTAAACACTTTCTGGGTTTTGTAGTTCAAGTGTGTCTTAGCCCCTCCACAAAATTTCAGGGCTAGAACACACCCGATGCTACCCCAACTACACAAAATCTCAACAGTTAAACCAAGCTCTCCACACTAGCACCATTTTCTTCCTTAGAGTTTGGAGAACCTAGCTCTGTTTCATCACACAAGTACATGGCAAGAAAAATCTAGCACTAGCCTCCAAATTTGTATGTCCATTCGAAGGTTTGAATCCTCAAATCAAGTCTTGTTCCAAGAAAGGCATCACACCCAACTCAATACTCATCAATCTAGTCTCTCGACAATCTTTCTCTAGCATGACATCCCACAAGAAAAAGGATTCAAACTCATGCATGTGTTAGCTCCGCTACCCATGCCTTTTAGTACGACAAAAATCCTAGCACTAAAACAAGAGCCATAATAACCATCATCATCTTCAACATCATGTTCTTCTCTAGGGTTTACATGCATAATAGAAAGCCTAGCATCATAAGAGAAAACCCTAACATCACACAAGAGAAATCTCTCCATGAATATTGAAGACATCCCTCGCTCTCCTTCTCTTCTCCTAGATTTTTCCTAAGTTGCACGGAAACGGATACAGGAATGGATACAGATACAGGGTTGGAAACGGATACGGCAAATTTTCAAAAAATCTGGATACGATACGACAGGAAACGACACACACATATATATATATATATATATATATATATATAACAAAATATTCTCATTCATCTTTTAGATTTAGAATCTTTCAATCTATATTATATCTAAAACTACATAATCCATCATCATCATGATCAATTCATTATTCAGCATATATAAAGTTTAAACATTGTCATCATCATTAATGATTATTCTAACATTCATGATTCAATCATTGAACAATGAACATATCATCAAGTTTCTGTTTCAATTTTCAAATTTCATTGTTCAATCATCAACATGATACAACTTACAACATCATCACCAAAATTAATAATCATAGTGCACACTACATAACATTGAACAATGAACATACTGCAAAGTACAAAATGAACTATGAGTTAACATACTACAAAGTACAAAATGAACTATGAATCATGAGTTGCAGACTTGCAGTCTACTTAGTACTATCATTATTCAATGTTTATAATTCATATGGTTGTTCAAAAGTTCAAAAGTTAAAACACCATCATAAATTACATTTACATATCATCAAATATGTTCTCAAGTTCATCCCTGTCAGTAAGAAGTTCCACATCCTCTCCAGAAGTTGAACCAGAAGTGGGAACATTACTGCCATGTCCACTTGAAGATCCACCAATTGGTGATTCCGCATCAAACAAAGTCAAATGAGACCTGGCATGCAACGTCATATCCAAGTCAGGCAACTCTGGTTCCACATCCCATAATTTGGCGGCCCCAAATTTGTATTCATCTCTCTTGTGTGATAGAAGGCGAAGGTTTGAATGAACATACACTAGTTCCTCAGCCTTCTTAGAGCCCAACCTGTTTCGCTTCATCGAATGGATAAAGCCATATGTACTCCAGTTCCTTTCTGCTGAAGAGGAACTAGCAACCTGTGACAAGATCATGATGGCCAATTTTTGAATATGTGGAAGTTCCCCACCATAGTAGTTCCACCATTCAATTGGACTCATTGCCATCTTGTCCCGCATACAATCAATATCAGAACCCCAACCCTCTGATCCTACAAAATGAGCAAACTCTGAACGAATCCGAAGCCCAATTTCAGGATCTACAAAAAGCTTTCTAAAAGCCTTTTTAAATCCTTGGGAGACTTCTGGGTCTTTGCTTGGTGCAATTCTTTCTGGATCACGTAGCAACTCTGCAGCATAATATTTTTGATTCACTGCATAGGCCAAAAGGTGCAATGGGGTGGTCATCTTGTTCCACCTTTTGGTCAATATATCTTTTACTTCTCTATAAAAGATTTCATCTGGGTCATTCTCCTTGGCATTTATAACCATCCTTATCTTCTCTATCATGGAATCAATGCCCTCATACACCTCTCCCAAATTAGGCACATTTGTGTCAAACATATGGAGCAAATCCACAATTGGCTTAGTAAATGCCAAGAGATACTTCACCTTATCCCACCATTCATCATCAACAACCAGCTTTTTTACTGCTTGTGCTCTATCACTTTGGGATTGCCTCCATTGATTCCAAAGAGAACTGCATACCATTGATTGTAATGCATCTTTCACCTGCATAAGCCTTGTTAAGACTATGATGTGAGAAGCAAATCGAGTCTCGGCAACCTGCAAGTGCCAATTTGTCAATTATTAATGTTTCAATAAATTAAAAATAATAATTTGATGTTATTAACTATTATGATTCACGAATCATGAATGATAACATTTGAGTCTTTGAAAATCCAATTTACATATTTTAATTTAGACTATAAAAATAAACTTTAAATTTTAGGTACCTTAAGGAGCTCCAACTTTGCAAATTCCCTGTAGATGCCTTGGGACATGTGGTGGTTTGTGATGAATGCTTGAATTTCTTTTGCCTCTTCAAAATAACACGAATCCACTCAATTTGCTTCCCCATCTTGCTTAACATGAGGTTCAATGAATGTACAGCACAAGGGGTCCAAAATATGTGTTGATATTTGCCTTCAATAATTAGGCCTGTTGCTCTACACACCGTTGCATTGTCGGTTATTACCTGTACAACATTTTCTGGCCCCACCAATTCAATTGCTTCAATCAAGATGTCAGCAATGAATTGAGAATCTTTCAGCTGCCTCTCACTGTCCACTGCCTTCAAAAACATTGACCCCTTTGGGCTTTGAGCAATCACATTGATCAAAGGCCTATTCCTTTGATCTTTCCATCCATCAGAAATGATGGACACCCCTGAAATGCGCCATGAATTACGAATGGGGCTTAATTTAGCCTCCAAATCTAATTTTTCGGCACTCAACATTGTGGTGCGTACCTTCTCATATCCAGGGCTCTTGAACCCTTTTGGGGCTTCATTCACTGCTTTTATCATCTTTGCCCAGTAAGGAGATCACACAAGGTTAAAAGGAAGACCATTTGCATAAATGCATTGACCTATAGCTGTATTTGCTATCTCTCGAGCATCATTATTAAAACTCCTTTCAAGCGGCCCCAAATTAGACCGTTTTGAGCCAACAAGTCCATGAGAATGAAGTGGAGGTTTTGATGAAGATGCTCCCAACCTTGTTGGGTGTTTTAGTTGAGAGGTAGGATTTGTCTCATTTGCTTTAGCATCCGCCTCGTTTTGTTCTCTCTGATACTCTGCAACTTTTGCCTTGCTTAAACCACCTCCATTTGTTCCATTCTCTTTAGGTGGTCCACTACATAATCGAACCTCATTACGTTTTAGCCCAATTAAATGTGCTTTGACCCGTGTGTATGATCCCTTAAACTCATTGTAAACCCATGCCAATGCCCCCCCTCCTTGGATCTTCCCAACAGGAGTTACATATTTCCAAAGTGGTGACTTTGGATCGACTTTAGGGGCAGATTCAATTTCATGTTCCACTTCCTCTGCCTCACGAATCACTGAGCTTGAAGTTGTCATGATTGATGATGATGATGTAAATGATTATGACACTGCAAAATAAATTCGACAAATATTAAAATTTAAAAGATCGAAATTGTTAAATCAAGATTGAGAACTCTGTTTTATAAATTAAATATTTGAATTTTGAGCTATGACAACTTGCAAGTAATAGCTAAGTAAATACACATCCAATTGTTGATCCTATGTGTTTCTAACTTTCTTGTTTCACTTCATTAAAATTTTAAATTCGATATCCAATGTTATCGTCTACCTAAGAAGAGTATATTTTCTCCTTTTTTAATTTGAGTGCACAGGAATCCTCTTCCTACATAAGGGTTTGAAGTTTGAAGTTTGAACACTATCCTATTCCTTGTTGGCAGAGATCTAATATTTGGAGTGATGGTTGGGTTGAGAGTATTTATAATTTATTGGCAATTGACATTTGTTATGTAATATTCTGAATAGGAAAATAGACAGCAATACACAGCAATGCGAGCATACAACTATATAGGAAAATGCCGGAAATAGAATATAAAGCAAGTACACATAAAAATGCCAGGAATGCTAAGCCATTTTATTAATCTGAGAATATATATGGGTACAATGGATAATCAGAATAAGTGCACCTATCCTTGCACAAGGCAAGTGAAGAACCCTCTCAGAAACATGAAATGGCTGCTATAGAGACTGCGTCCCAGCTGCTGGAAGAAACTGCCGTAAACTGCTGCTGCTGCCATGAACTGGAACTAGGGGCTGATCCCCTCGCCGGAATGAGCTGAAAATCTGTAGATCGCCTGTACTCTCTGCTCCGGACAAAACCCAGAAACCAGGAACAAAATGGACCACCTCCGAAAATCACCCCAGAAGCCCTCCTCAAAGAAAAACGCTGTCCCTCCAGGCCCAGCGCAGATGCCAAATGACAATGCCGAGAAAGAGCCGCAAATCCCTCCGGAAACTCTCCAACTGATAGAGACTAAGCCTCCACGCCGAAATACACTGAATCTCCCACAGAAATCCCCATAACTGAACTGCTCTAACTCAAACTGCGTCCTCCCTCCAAAGACTGCGCAGTCACTCAATGAAGCTCAACTCCTCAGCAAAACCTCCAACCAAATCACCTGCAAATCACTTGCTAAAGACTGAAGAAATACCTTGCCCGAGCAGGCACTCGAAGTCCCCCGGGGCCAAGGGTGAGATCTCCGACCGGAGACACTCAGTCGCACTAAACAGTGCTGCAGACCGACTAAACAGCCAGCGTGCTCAAGTAGACAGAAGTCTAGCTCAAAATATCATCAACAATATCAATAATGCCAAATGGAATGGCTCTCCCACCTTTTATAGTGCTAGCTCCCCTCAAAACCCTAACGTGGTCCCCTCTCTCCACGTGCTCCTCCTAAACCTGCGCAGTTGCTTCTAGAGCCTACGTGAGGCCTCCCTCATACGTGGTGTGGACCCCCAAGGCTTCTCTTTAAGTCACAACGTTGCTCCTACTAGGAAGTACTTTATTTTATTAAAGTGAGTTGACCCCTCTTTCTCACTTTTATTTATTAATTAGCTATAGGCGGCAAAACTATACAAAAATCAAATATTCCAATTAGCGGTGCTAATTAGGAATATTACAGTCTCCCCCGGTAGAACGTTGCTTGTCCTCAAGCAACTGAAGTGATGGATGCTGCAAAATCTTCTCATCCTCCCAAGTGGCATCCTCATCCAGCAAATTCTTCCACCTCACCAAGAATTCCCGGATCGTCCTGCTCCGCAGCTGCCTCTCCCTAGTATCAATAATAGCCTCCGGCTGCAACACCAGATGCCCCTCATCATCCGTGGGTGGTAGCTCATCTGTGACTATCACCTGCTGGCCCAATGCCTTTTTCAGGCATGATACATGAAAAATGTTATGGATCTTGCTGCCTTGGGGCAGCTCCAACTCATATGCAACCTGCCCAATCCTGCGTATCACCCTGTATGGCCCATAAAAACGGGGCTTAAGCTTCTCGGCCCCCTTCTGCTTAAGTGAAGACTGTCGGTATGGCTGTAGTCGCAGGTAGACCAAGTCTCCTACCTCAAAGTGTCTCTCCACCCGACCCTTATCAGCATACAACTTCTGCTGATTCTGCGCTGTGGCTATGTTATCCTTGAGAGCTCGGAGGATATCTTGGCTCTCTTGGATCCAGATCTTGGCTCTCGGAGCCCTATTAGCACCAAACATCATGTCCACAAAAGATAAAGGATGATATCCATACAAAGCATAGAAAGGTGACATACCAATGGACATGTGATGCGTCGTGTTGTAGCAGTACTCTCCCAGATGCAGCCACTTCAGCCATGCCCTCTGCTGCCCACTGACATAGTTACGCAAGTAGCCCTCCAGCCACTTGTTAACTATCTCCGTCTGTCCGTCCGTCTGGGGGTGATAATTAGTGCTCGGCGTCAACTTTGTCCCCACTAGCCGGAAGAGCTCCTGCCAGAATCCGCCCATGAAGCGGCTGTCCCTGTCACTGACAATGGTCTTAGGTAGACCATGTAACCTGAAAATCTCCCTGAAGAACAGCTCAGCCACTTGTGCTGCTCTGTGGTGTGCGGATATGGCGAAAAAATGAGCATACTTCGTCAGTCGGTCAACGACGACAAAGATGCAGTCCTTGCCCTGCACCATGGGCAACCCTGTGATGAAGTCCATCGATATGCTCTCCCATTTCCCCTTTGGAATGGGAAGAGGCTGCAACAACCCTGCCGGATGGCTCATCTCTCCCTTGTTTCTCTGGCAAACATCGCACTCCCTGACATGCTGGAGTACGTCCTCCTTGAGGCCCTTCCATGAGAACCTCTCCCTGATGGACCTGTAAGTCTTGGTGAACCCCTGATGGCCCGCCAATGGAGAATCGTGTGAAGCATGGAGTATCTTCTTCTTGAGCTGAGATCCCTCAGTCAAGAAGATCCTGTCCCTGTAATAGATAATCTCATCAACCACCCTGTACCTGTCATCTGCTACCTGCCCATCCAACACCTCACACGCAAACCTGTCCTTGGAGTACTCTACCAACAGTCGAGCCCTCCAATCAGCGTCCAAGCTCATAAGAGATAACGTGGCCGGTCTACGGGAAAGGGCATCGGCTACCACGTTATTCTTGCCTTTGACGTACTCAATGTCAAAGTCATAGGCTTGGATCTTACTGATCCACTTCTGCTGCCTCTCCTGCAACTGCTTCTGCTCCAGAAAGTACCTGATGCTGTTGTGATCTGATCTCACCCTGAATCGGCTGCCCACTAAATACTGCCGGTACTTGGCCAATGCATGCATGATGGCCAACATCTCCTTGTCGTATATGGAATACAACCTCTCATGCGGAAGGAGCTTCCGGCTCTCAAAAGCTATAGGGTGACTGCCCTGCATCAATACCGCACCAATCCCCTCTCCTGATGCATCACACTCCAGGGCAAATGGCTGCGTGAAATCCGGCAATGCAAGCACGGGGCAGATGCTCATCACCTCCTTGAGCTTATCAAAAGCTCGCTGTGCTGTATCCGACCAACTGAACGCCCCCTTCCTCGTCAAGTCTGTGAGAGGTGCAGCAAGCTGTGAGAAGCCCTTGACGAACTTCCTGTAGTAAGTGCAAATGCCAATAAATCCCCGAAGCTCAGTCACATTCCTCGCCTCTGGCCAATCTCTGATGGCCCTGATTTTCTCCTCGTGGACTCTCACCCCGTCCACTCCTATAATATGCCCCAAGTACAGCATCTCCGTCAAGCCGAACTCACATTTGGAGAGCTTGGCATAGAACTGCTGCTCCTCCAAGATGCGCAAAACTGTCTCAATGTGTTGGAGATGCTCCTCCCAAGTCTTGCTATATATAAGTATGTCATCGAAGAAGACCAGCACAAACTTCCTCAGATGACCCCTGAAGATGTGGTTCATGCACGACTGAAAGGTAGCGGGTGCATTAGTCAGCCCAAAAGGCATAACCAGAAACTCGAAGTGCCCATAATGACACCTGAAGGCGGTCTTGGGAATATCCTGTTCCCTCACGCGTATCTGATGGTACCCAGATCTCAAGTCAATCTTTGAGAAGAACTGTGCTCCTCTCAACTCGTCCATCAGCTCATCGATCCTAGGGATGGGGTACTTGTTCTTCAGGGTCTTCTTATTCAGAGCCCTGTAGTCAATGCACATCCGCAATGTGCCGTCCTTCTTCTTCACCAACACCACGGAAGAAGCAAAAGGACTCGTGCTTGGCCGAATGTGACCAAGGGCCAGCAACTCCTGAATAGCACGCTCTATCTCATCCCGATAGGCCTTGGGATGCCTATACGGTGTGGTGATCACCGCCTGTATACCCTGCTCAAGCTCAATAGTATGCTCAAACCCCCGATCCGGTGGCTGCCCTGGTGGAATATCCCCGAATACTACGGCATGCCTGTCGAGGATAGACTGTAGCTCAGGATGCACTGTCTGACCTGTATCTACTGCCTCCGAAGCCCGTAACTCTACGGCCCACTCTATGTCTCCCTTGCGGAAGGTTGCCTCCATCCTATGTGCCGACACTGTCTGAGGCGGGTATGTGTGCTGTCCCCGTATCTTCTCATGCCTCCCTGTCTTGGGATTGTCCCACTCCATCTCTAGGGCCTTCCAATCTGTTGTGACCTTCCCCAGAGTAATGAGCCACTGAACACCCAATATCATGTTGGTGTCCGGGATATCCACCACGAAAAAATGATCTGTCAATGTATAAGTGCCCATCGTCACTGATAACTCGGGGACATACCGAGCACATACCATGGTCTGATCTCCTGGGACCAAGACGGAAAATCCATCAAAACTCTCAGTCTGTATGCCTCTCCGCTCAACCATCTGTGCATCAATAAAGTTGTGGGTGGCCCCACTATCAACCAAGACTGAGACCCGCTGTCCACGTACTGTCCCCCGTACGCGCAGCGTCAAATACTTGGGAACTCCCCGCAATGCGGCTAGAGCTCCTCCAGTGGGTGCAAATGATGCACCACCTGCTGGTGGTGGTGTTAAATTTGGACAACTAGGTCCAAACTCCATGTTCTGATGCTCAGATTAAGAGGCTAATATTTTTGTTGGATTCCTCTTTGTGAGAGGTGTAAAATCCATATAAAATATGTCTTAATCCGATGAGCAGAACTTATATTTTGAATTTATTATTCTTAATAAATTATATGTGCAAGGTCGGCCAGTTTTGTAATGTAGGCTCACATGCCCAACAGATGTGTCACACACCCTCATTGACGGATATATATACAGGAAAAGTTGGAGAGATTTTCATCATCATCACAACTTACATCTTCCTCTCTCATCAAAGAGTACGAGCTACCAAGAAGGACGAGTTTCAGCCACATGTGTGAAGGACGAAGAGGACAGACCGTACAGCTGAGCTGCAGTACGATTTTCTGCTGCTAGGGTTTCGCTGTAAGTTTGACCAGCGTTGACTTTGGTCAACGCATGGTCCAAACAAGCTGAAAACTTGTGGAAGGTTCGATTTTTGAAGGCCGTACTACCTGGCACAAAAATCGAGGTCAAAGGGTTGACCGTTTTGCTGTTGCGTTGACTTTTAGCTTGCTGCCCCTGCGTTGACTTTTCAGGACAGCGTTGACTTTTGCAGAGTTGACTTGGGTTGACTCATCTACAGATTGGAGGGTTGTTGTGACACATGCTGGGCTGGCTGACCAAAGGAGTCTTTGCTGGTTGAAGCATCTTGTTGACCGCCGAAACGAACACACACATTTTTTCTGTTTCCGATTTGTCTTCTGTAAGATCTGCTTATATGTTCTATCTGCATTTTGCTTAACTACTTGTATGATTGCTGTGAGAAAAGTGAAATTGCTCTTAGCATAGAACATCTACAAAACTTTACATGGTGGAGGTGGTAAGGTACCCTGCGCTGCATAACAATCTCCTGCCTCCACGTCATCCCCGTCATCCTCTTCCCCGTTGCTCTCGGAGAAGACCTCAATGAAATGTGCTTTTCCTGCAGCACATCGATGTCTCGGTGCCCATGGCTCCTGGAAAGTGAAGCACAACCGCTTCCTCCTCAACTCTCTCCTGGTCTCATCATCAAACTGCCCTCGCCCAGGATTCGCCTTGGGAGGCGGAATCCTCGTGTCCTTCCCCTTAGGCTGGAAGGCCTGTCTCTGGGGGTAAGGTGTCCGAGTCCTGGGTAAGACATACTGTAAATCCCGAGTCCTGCTGATGGCATCCTGAAGTGTAGCTGGTCTAGTCGACTGGACTAGGCTGCGTAGTGGCTCTGTCAACCCCTCCACAAACATGTAGACCATCTGAGCCGCGGATAGATCAGGCACCATCACTGAAACCCTCAAGAAATCTGAAATGTAAGTCTCTGGGCTCCCAGTCTGTTTGAGCTTCGTCAGCTCAACAAAGTGCTGCTCCGGATCCCTCCTGTCGAAACGCTCTATCACCCTCCGGGTAAACTCGGCATATGTCCCCACTGTAGAATGCCCGAGTGTAGTCATCCCATGAAACCACCAATCCTGGGCCTCACCCTCCAGATGTAATGTTGCCACCTTAATGGCCTCTGACTGCGACATCTGATTAAGCTGGAAATAGATATCCAACTTCTCTACCCAAGACTTTGCCGAACTGTTTGATGAACCATCAAACATGGACAAAGGAAATCTGCTAGCTGTGCGGTGGTCATCATGATGATGTCTGTGTCCCCTGTGATGATCACGGGGTCTACCATCACGCTGGAGCTGAACATAATCTCTAAATGAGATAAGGTCTCTGATCGCCGGCCCGCGTGCCAGGTACTCTGCAATGTAGGCGTCCATCTGGCTAGGGTCAACCTCCGGCTCCTGCTGTGCTTCTACCCCTACGTCCTCTGCTAGGAAAGTGGGCATAGTGGATCGCGTGGGTGCATGCGATGCCATGATGGGGATAGCATCATGCACCGGCATATGGTGTGACGTGCCCGATCCCTCACCGATCTGAAAACCCCTTGGGGTTTCCCGCTGCCTAACCTCCAGCGCAGTGAGTCTCTGTGACACATCCTGCATGTGTTGGAGGAGCGCCTCTCTAAATCTCCTCGAATCCTCCTCGTCTGCCATAGGACCCTGCTACTCTGCGTCCCCCACAGGCTGCTCCTGCTCTGAATCTGTCTCAGGCTGCTCCTGATCTGTGTCCACCACTCGAACACAGTCCCCCTCTCCGTAGGTGTTTCCCAACCTACGCTCAACGTCTCTGTATTTCTTACCCCGGTAACCGATATGGGATCTATCCCTCGGCCTCATAGACTGCTAGCTCCACAGGCTGAGCCAGAACTATGCTCTGATACCACTGTAATATTCCGAATAGGAAAATAGACAGCAATACACAGCAATACAAGCATACAACTATATAGGAAAATGCCGGAAATAGAATATAAAGCAAGTAATAATACAAAAATGTCAGAATGCTAGGCTATTTTTATTAATCCGAGAATATATATGGGCACAATGGATAATCGTAACAAGTACTCCATTCCGTGTCAGCAAGTGAAGAACCTTCGTAAATGTGGAAATGGTCGCTATAGAGACCGCGTCCCGCCGTCGGGAAGAAATCGCCGTAAATCGCCGCCGTAATGAATCGGAACCTGGCCGATCTCGCCCGAATGAGCTGAAAATCTGTAGATCGCCTGTACTCTCTGCTCCGGACAAAACCCAGAAACCAGGAACAAAATGGACCACCTCCGAAAATCACCCCAGAAGCCCTCCTCAAAGAAAAACGTTGTCCCTCCAGGCCCAGCGCAGATGCCAAATCACAATGCCGAGAAAGAGCCACAAATCCCTCCGGAAACTCTCCAACTGATAGAGACTAAGCCTCCACGCCGAAATACACTGAATCTCCCACAGAAATCCCCACAACTGAACTGCTCTAACTCAAACTGCGTCCTCCCTCCAAAGACTGCGCAGTCACCCAATGAAGCTCAACTCCTCAGCAAAACCTCCAACCAAATCACCTGCAAATCACCTGCTAAAGACTGAAGAAATACCTTGCCCGAGCAGGCACTCGAAATCCCCCGGGGCCAAGGGTGAGATCTCCGACCGGAGACACTCAGTCGCACTAAACAGTGCTGCAGACCAACTAAACAGCCAGCGTGCTCAAGTAGACAGAAGTCTAGCTCAAAATATCATCAACAATATCAATAATGCCAAATGGAATGGCTCTCCCACCTTTTATAGTGCTAGCTCCCCTCAAAACCCTAACGTGGTCCCCTCTCTCAACGTGCTCCTCCTAAGCCTGCACAGTTGCTTCTAGAGCCTACGTGAGGCCTCCCTCATACGTGGTGTGGACCCCCAAGGCTTCTCTTTAAGTCACAACGTTGCTCCTACTAGGAAGTACTTTATTTTATTAAAGTGAGTTGACCCCTCTTTTTCACTTTTATTTATTAATTAGCTATAGGCAACAAAACTATACAAAAATCAAATATTCCAATTAGCGGTGCTAATTAGGAATATTACATGTTATGACATTTCTCTATATACAGTGACCTTATTGCAGGTGAAAAGAACTGATATATATGCAGTATTGGTAATAAATGACCCTGTGACCTGATGACAGCATTCCTGATGACTTAGCATATGACTTAAACTCGTGACAATACCCTGTATGATTGTATCATGTATGGCAACAACCTTTGATATACAATGAATTTAGCAGTAACCTTGAAATGTGACAACAGTGACAGAGACAGTGTATGGTGACCGAAGTAATCATGTTGGACAGTACACTTGTGGGATATTTCGGTAACAATGACTTGAAAATTGTGACTGAACATAATATGTTGCACAAGAATAGTATGGTTGGTCCCTTCAGTAATTAATGGTAGTGACTAAGTGACCCAGTTGACTAGTGACAACTTACAAGTGGCTGTGAACAAGCATACACCTGAACTTGACCTATATGCAATTGACAGTGACCTTAAACTTTTTAAGCTGAATTGGGGAAGGGCACAAAACAACAACTTCAAATTTATGGCCCTAAAGCTCCTTCTTATCTTGGCAGCTGAAAAGGAGTTCCAAAAGTGCAAATTTTTGGAGACTATATGAATGTTGATAAAATGGATAACAGGGGAACTTGCTTTAAATTTACTTGTTACAGGCTACAACCTCTGTTTGATGAAATAAAAAACATATCTGTTGTTTTTTTACATATATATATTTTGTTCCAACATGTCTACAGGAAAAGGAACTAAATATATATATAGTTCCAACATGTTTACATTGTACAGGGAAAGGAACTAAATTGCAGATAGGTTGTCAAAAGAAGGTATCCAGTTGGCTCCTGATCAGTGGCAAATCCAGGATGAACATGACAGTCATGCTGAGGAGTTTAATCACTCTCCTTTCCATGAACCTGCTCCAGACTGGCACTTTGCTGCTGGTGAACTGTGATTTTTTCTATGTCTAATTCCAAAGGATCTTACCTGTTGTTAACCAAGTTTTCATGCAGTGGTGAGTTGCTCCGCTGTTTTTATTCTTTTAAAGCTTCTGTTGACAGACTTTTTGTATGGGTTTCTGTCTAAGGTTTTTAAAGATTATTCGTTAAGAACTGTCTCCTTCTTTAGGATTTTTTATATAAGGAATCTGTGCGAAAATAACTAATTAAAAGAGCTGATCAAGAGTACTTAGATAGTGAAGCTGTATAGATGAATGGTTACGTCTTTGCTGTGACAGGACATACATGCTCTAAGGCTAAAAAGACTATTTACTTAGCTATTACAGGACAGGAAATAATAAAAATGTGTTAAATATTAATTAAGCGGCAAGCCATTTTAATTAAATAATAAAAATGGCACAAACCTGGAGGCTGGTGCCTTTGAACGCTGGACCCTCGTGCAAACTTGCAGAAATCACTGACAGTAGACAACGCCCGAAAGCAGCAAACTTGCAGAGGGAAACTAACAGTGGACAACGGACAATGCTCATGCAACAAACTCGGAATGTTAAAACTGAACGCAGAGAGTGCTGGTCTATTCACGCCGCACGGTGAAAAGTTAACTGTTAACACAGTCAACTTACAAGCGGCTCGCCAGCTAGGTTTTGGAGTCACAACAATGTTCACAAGATTCACAAACGTCCGGCGTCAACATTAATTTTTTAACTTTTAAACGATAAACATTAAATTTCTAAACCGTAAACGATAAACTATAAACTTCAGAAAATTGAATGTTCCGTTCCCGGTGGCGTTATGTAAAAATCGTGAAAAGTATTCCGAAATGGTGTATCAGTCAAAAAATTAAACGATACGTATTTGTTAACTGCTGGATCGGGGTGTTGAAATGCCAATACATTTTCACAGTTTCCCGAAAACGGATAGTTTAAAAAAAAACGCCGGAAATACGTATCCCGATCCATATCCCCGTTTCCGAAAATCTGATACAGGACAAAAACGTTTTTTGGCCGTTTTTTTGAGGTATCGTACAGGTATCCGTATCCGGTACGGTGAACGGTGTTTTGGGTAGGTTGGCATGCCGTTTCCGGCAACTTAAGATTTTTCTCACGAACCCTTGCATCTAGATCCTAGGTTTTCTTCATGAACCCTAGTGTCTTTCTCTCTACAAGGCTTCTCCCTCCAAGGGTTTTCTCATGAACCCTAATGTTGTGCTTCCTACAATACTTCTTTCTCTTCTAGGGTTTCCTCATGAACCCTAATGTCCTACTTGCTACAAGACGTCTCCAAGACAAGTACAAAGGTATAGAGCAATGACAATAAATATAATAGTTCTCTCCTCCCTTTATATATAGAGAGAAGGTGAGGGAGGATAACATAAAACAAGGGCACAGTTCCAAACAAATAACCAATAAAACAAACCCACATGGAGTGCTTTACAATTCAAGAATGTACATGTGTCAAACTAGGGATTATCCCACCCTCAAAATGAAATTCCCTCCAAGCATGATCAACCTTGGGCTCAACACTTCTCGTATAAGGCAATGCACTCTTCAACAAGCTATTATTCCAACACTACGTCTTCCACAGTGGCTTGTTATTCAAGTGTCCTCATGCAAGGTGCTTCTTTGCTGACTGTGAGACACATGTCCTCACATGTGCCAACTGCTACTTTCATGTGTGCCAATATGGTCACTAAGCTTCAATGCTCCTCCTCAACATGTGTCTAGGTTCATCACCAACTGCCATGAAGTTTGCTCCACAACCTAAGCATCCTCAAGTCAAGTGTGCAACCTCTAAGGAGTATATCACCTAGTCCCAAGTTCCAAGGGCCAAGTGCCCTCTTTTAAGTGCTTAGTGTTCCTCCTCCCAAGCAGGTACCTCTTCTACTCGAGAAACTAACTCCTCCATTGTGTGCACTTAATGGGTTAGTCATCATGTCAATTGGGAATGGCCTACTAGACAAAGGTGCCATGCCAAATCTCTAATGGAGGTCCAACATCCATCCAAACTTAGGAATTCATGTGCCCATGAAGCATTGCCAAGAGGCTAGGAGACCTAGCACTCTCTTAACTAGGTGAAAACACTTTTTGAGTAACCTCAAAAGCTAAAACCCCCTCTTTATGGGAGAGGTGTTTTCTATCACACCCATAAACTCCCTTTGAATTTGTAGCCTATAACTATTATACCTCCACAATGTTGGAAGAATCCTTATTGTTATGTATATTTTATTAATTATTAGTTAGATATAGTTGTCTTAGGTTTTATTAAGTGAAAGGGCATGATCAAAGATCATGCCTCTTCACCAAGGGATACCATGAGGCTATATTTAAAGCCTCGGTGATTCCCCATTGTAATCATCTCTCATCTTTTATCAGTAATAATATATACTTATAAAGTTTACCAGAGTTTTTACACACCATTGGTATCGGAGCCATCGCTCTTCGGGATATGTGTGATCACCCAGAATTAAGGAATTACAAGAAAATTCCAAAATTGTAGATTTTTTTAAAAACCAAGTGCTTGTGGGTAGCAACATTTGTATTTTAAAATAAAAGAGAGAAGGAAAGTTAACATAAAGGGGGAAATAAATTAAAAGGAAAAAAAAATATTTAAAAGAAAATAGTTCCAAAAAAAGAAAAGAAAAAGTAAAAAGAGATATATATATAAAGAAGTACATATACGTACATGTGAAGACAAAGTAAAAAGGAATAAGGAAGAGTAATTGCTCGTGGTTCACAAGCTCGTGGTTTTGGAGCCCATGGTAATTGCCCATGGTATTAAAACCCATTCACCCTTTTCAAAACAACGTGACTTTTCAAAGTTAACAATTTTTTTTCCCCATAATTATATATATATATATATATATATATATATATATATATATATATAATTCAAATAATAAAATAATAATAATAATAATTATTATTATTTAAAAAAAAATCCTATTTTCAAAGACAACATTACAAGAGAAGGTACTAGTGGTGAATGACATATGCCAAAGAAGATAAATCTTAAGTGAAGAAAATTGACAAAAAAATACAGCTTTGAGGTCAAAGCTCTTAAGAAAAGGGGATAAGCCCTAATTACAAGGAGTATGAGGAGTATGTCTTCATCAATGACGATGGATGATCAGATAGAAAAGGAAATATGGCTAAAACGTATGGAGGCCAAGGAGAATCTTAACAAGGTAATGCAGACATTTAATGCCATTATGGACAAGTTAGATCTAATGCACAAACCAATAGTCCCAAATATTGAATATAATCAACTGAACAATTCAGCTAATTCAGATCATAATCAGCTTACATGAAAACTATAGTGTTGAAATACCTAGAAGAAAAGACTCTGAAATCAACCATGAAAGTTATAGAGCTGAGAAACCAAGAGAAGAAAATGTAACTCAATCCACTTATAAAGCCAGTAATGCAACAACAAAAGTTATTGAGAACTTTTATATAAATGAAAATCCAATGGCAGAAAAAGAAACAATGTTGGTGAAGGAGCCACATAAAGAATTTAACGTGACTGCTATCATAGATGCAACAACAGACATAGTCGTTGAAAATGAAAGAATCCATGAAAATACAGTTGCTTTTGGAAAAAGAGCAATTAAATGAGGTTAAATTGGAAATCAGCTCACATGAAAACTATAGTGTTGAAATACCTAGAAGCAAAGACTCTGAAATCAACCATGAAAGTTATAAAACTGAGAAACCAAGAGAAGAAAATGCAACTCAATCCACTTATAAAGCCAGTAATGCAACAACAGAAGTTATTGAGAACTTTTATATAAATGAAAATCCAATGGCAGAAAAAGAAACAATGTTGGTGAAGGAGCCACATAAATAATTTAACGTGACTGCTATCACAAATGCAACAACAGACATAGTCGTTGAAAATGAAAGAATCCATGAAAATACAGTTGCTTATAAACAGCAAAATGTTTCATCCCCGGAATTGAAAGAAAAATGTGAAGAGACAAACACATCCGAAGCCATTGATACAGTGCCAGAAGCTGTTGAGGCCTTTGGTGATGAAGCAGATATGGTTATTAAGAAGGAAGCGTTTGATGATGAGGAGAAGTTGCATCGAACGATAATTGTTGGTAACTTACCTCTAAATCTAAAAAGGAATCATGAAAAATCACCAGAAGAACAAGGAATAGTTAGGAAACACGAAAAAGTCTTCCAAGACCTGCCAATAAAAATACCTCCTAATAAGGAACATGAACATCCAATAGAAGTCAAGAAAGGACCCGACCCTGTCAATATCAAATCTTGTCACTATCCACATCACCAAAAGATTGAACTCGAGAAGATGCTCCATGATCTTTTTAAAATGTGGGAAGCAAGAGCCCACCACTCAAGAAACCCAGGCATTCGTCAACATTGTCCATCGTTATGTATGCTTTGAAGACAAAGCATCTTTAAGAGAGGGGCAATGTTATGTATATTTTATTAATTATTAGTTAGATATAGTTATCTTAGGTTTTATTAAGTGAAAGGGCATGATTTTTGATCATGCCTCTTTGCCAAGGGGCACCATGAGGCTATATTTAAAGCCTCGGTGATTCCCCATTGTAATCATCTCTCATCTTTTATCAGTAATAATATATACTTATAAAGTTTACCAGAGTTTTTACAGTCCACTTATCCTTCGTGAAAGAACATCATACCTACTCTAGTACCTCCTCTACTCAAGCAACTAATTGCTCCATTGTGTGCACTTATGGGTTAGTCATCATGTCAATTAGGAATGACCTACTAGAAAAAGGTGCCATGCCAACTCTCTAACTGAGGTCCAACATCCATTGAAACTTAGGAATTCATGTGCCCATGACGCATTTCCCAAGGGGCTAGGAGACCTAGCACTCTCTTAGCAAGGTGAAAACACTTTAACCTCAAAAGCTAAAACCCCCTCTTTATGGGAAAGGTGTTCTCTATCACACCCATAAACTCCCTCTGAATTTGTAGCCTATAACTACTATACCTCCACAATGTTGGAAGAATCCTTATCCTTCATGACAAAACATCATACGTACTCTACAACAACCACATCCACAAGTACAAGTCTATGCACCTCAGCATCTAAACAATCACTACTCACAAAGGTGTGTGATTTTCGAAGCAATCAACCTAACAATTTGTGAATTGGCCTTTAGATGGTGAACATGCAAGGAGAATATGACATAGAAACTTGGTTTGCACCACCACACCAAACTACTCCCTTTTCCCCTCTACTAGGGGATCCAAAAGAACAATGACCATTTGTGAAACTGAAGGAACATAACTTTGGATCATTGCTTCCTATCAAACTCTGAAATCACTCTAAAACAAGGAAGACATCAACAATAACCTGTCAAAACTCCAACATCCCTAAAGTCGTCATCACATGCCACAAATTTTTGGGGCCATATCAAAATCCAATCAAGATATCCTACAAAGATAATCATATCTCAAACAACACCAATACAAGTAGATCAAATCTATCCAAAGCACAAGATAATATTTGCATACATCTCAATTCATTGATCCTAAAATACAATGTCATGGTGGGAGTAACAAAAACGCTTAAAGTGTCATCATAGGAGTCCTCCTCATGCACCTCAAAACCTTTGGCAATTGAAGCAAAAACTTGAACAAGGTCACCTCCCTCTTAGTGGGATAATTCTAAAACAAGAGTATCCAATCACTAGTACTCATCACCTAGGTTGCGGGGAAGCGTCCCCCCCCCCTCGTTCCCATTTCCGAAACGCGCTCCGCGCGGGTGCGTTTTGGGGGCGTTCGGAAACGCGCTCCCGAAAACGCTTACTGAGGGGAGCGTTTTTGGGAGCGCGTTTCCGAACCTGTTAAAACGCTCCCTGCCTCTTCGGGAGCGTTTCCGGAAACGCTTGGGAGCGAACGCTCCCCGGAACAAAAAAACGCTTCCTGCTGGGCGGAAATTTTTTTCAATGAAAAAACGATTTGTTTAGGGCCAGAAATGGGTTTTAGGGCTGATGTGGAGGTAAGAGAAGCATTGACATTTCATGGTAATGTTTCGACCTCATTGGATTTCATATGGAGAAACTAGAATTTTAGGTTTCACTCAAAATTCAGCAGACTTAATGGTTTTCAGGGTTTCATGGTTTGGGAATTTGCAATGTTTCCATTTGATTCTATCATGTGTAAGGGTATGATATTGGCATTTGATCAAGAGCATGAAGTCCTTTAAGAACCTTGATGTACCCTTCAATCAAAAGAAAACAATTGGTTAGGCATGCTAATCTTTTTCTACCGCATTTTAAGGTTGAGGAGATGAACCCTTCACTCAAACCAAAATCATTGGTTAGGCATGTTAAACTTTTTCAATTTCTATCATGTTATAAGGTTGAGCAATCCAAGTCTTAAGACTTTGAGCTAGATGATGTTTATGTATCTCTTGTTGATGATCCCATTTCTAGTAGCGATGAATCAATGATGAGTTTCATGAGAGACCATGTTGCTCAATGATTTGTAGTTTTGATGTCTATTTTTGCTACTACTACTACTAATAAAGTTGTAGAGGAGTTTTAGGAGTCCTCAAACTTTGAGCCATATTATTTATGTAGCTCATGTTGATGATCCCTTGTCTAGTAGTGGTGATGATTTTGATCATGTTGAGGAGTGATCATGTTGTTGATCACTAATATGTAGTCTTGTATTAGGCCAATGGCCTCATAGCTTGTAGCATTGTTTTTGGATTTTATGGGCCATTTGGAGCCTCATTGCTTATGTATTTTTCGATGATATGTATTGCACTCAGTGCCATTTTGATATATTCACCTTTGCATGGTATATAAATGAGCAAACTTTGCATATTTTGTCTCTATTGGCTTGGAATCATGGTTGCAAATCTTAAAAATAGTTTTTTTTATTAAAAAATAATTATTTAATGTATTTTTTTTAAAACCGGTTCATTGAGATATGACCGCTCCCGGTTAGACCGATTCCGGTTAGACCAATTCCGGTTAGAAACCCGATTCATTAGGTCCACCGGTCCGGTCACCGGTTCCGGTTTTAATAACTATGCTCACACAAATCCAGAAGTACAAGAGGGGTACATGAAGGCATTGGACAAGTTGGTACCTGACAGGGAGGAGTGTGCTAGATTGCGCCTTGAATTAGGCAAATACTTCAGTTGCATTGCTAACTTTGGTTCTTTCCATGCAATGGAAGATGGGGACAGATTTGATGCTATCACATGGTGGGAAGCATATGGCGGCATGGGACTTTGCCGAAGTTGGCTAAAAAAGTTCTCTCACAGGTTGTGAACACTTCTTCTGCAGAGAGGTGTTGGAGCACCTACAACTTCATACACAATGTGAGAAGAAACAGGCTGAATGAAAACCAAGCTGAAAGCTTGGTTTATGTGCATTACAACCTGAGGTTGTTGAGCCATTACTGTGATCGGGCAAATGAGGATCAATCATACAGAGTCTGGGACAACAACCCAGAGGATGATAATTTGGAGGATGACACGGTACATATGGAAGAATTAGAAGCAGAACTTTTTAGGGATGATGATGAAGCATCAGCAACACCGCCACACACAGGGCCAGTCCCACCATCTACTGGTAGCAGTGCAGGTGCCAGTGCCAGTGCTAGTGCCAATTCTCGATATCACACTATTGTTCCTTTGCAGATCCAGCCTCCACCTTCTAGTCATGGTCGTGGTACTCTTGAGAGTACTAGAAGACCACCATTTCCTCGTGGCTCGCACAAATTAGACATTTCTCGTGGGCGTGGCAAGGGGCCAGCCAGTAGATAAAATAGATTTGTTGTTTATTAGTCTTTTCTATTTGTTGTTGACAATTGAACAGTTGAAACTTGACTCTTTCATATATTTAATGACAATTTAAGTTTAAAGTTTGAATTTGAAAGGTGAAACTTTGAAGTTGGCATTTATAAGTTTACAAGTCATTATGAATTATGAATATGATGCTTCATGAAAGTTATATGGTGATAAATGAATCAATGATGATAAATGTTATATAATATCAATGATGATAAATGTTAAATATTGAATTTTGAAATCAATGAATCAATGATGATAAATGATATATATCAATGATGATAAATGTTATATATTGAAATTTGAAATCAATGAATCAATGACAATAAATGTTATATATCAATGATGATAAATGTATATTGAATTTTGAAATCAATGAATCAATGATGATAAATGTTAGATATTGAAATTTGAAATCAATGATGATAAATATTATATATTGAATTTTGAAAGCTTGAAACCTTCAGATTGATGATTCGCGAGACTCAAGAGTCAATATGTTGTATGCTTCCAACTTGTGGGCGTGGTTGATGAAGATTATAACTTCTAGATGATTGATGTTATATGATTCAAACTATGTTTTTATGTTTTTCATGTCTAATTCATCATTCTACATGTTTTTGTTGACATATATGCATCAAAATATAAAAAATATATAAATATATATATATATATATATATATATATATATATAAACCCTCCCGAAAACGCTCCGGACCGGAAGCTTCTAAAAATGGCGCTCCGCGCTCCCGCTCCCGCTCCCAAGTAACCTTGCTCATCACTACTCCCATCAATTGCAAGCTTCGAATCAATCATTGATTCCACCACCTTGCATTTATGAACTTATCTCCAAGTTAGGTCTTCCACACCCTTCTTCACTGCCAAACAATCCATGACAAGAGCACAAATGAGGAATACAACATGAAAGATCCACTCTCCAATGTGAAGCACAAAGTAGAAATGTACAAGATCGCCAATAGTTTAGTATCATACTGGCTATCACGATTCACACCCATGACCAATCTCTCCACAAATGTACACGATGTACAATAAATACTATCCCCAAGGGATAACATTGGAAGCTCCCTCCATCTGCAAAAATTACTAAACCTAAGCAAGGTCACCATTCTTGTGAAACCTTGAGTCACAACTCAACCAAAACAAATCAACCAATAATCATCAATCTATCATAGAATAAAGCAGTCTCTCTTGGGCTCTTAAAAGAAAAAATAATAATCAAATGGTTAATCATACCTATCATAGGACTTAATCCACTCCAAAGAAGGGCATCCACTAGAACAAATCAACTATCTATCATAGATCCTCTAGGCATCACACCTACTGAAATATACACCACATACCAACCATCGATGATGTAGATCCTCCACTTATAATAGGTGAAAACACTTTAGCAAATCAACTACCTACCATAGGTTCTCCTTGGCATCACACCTCTTGTATAGTAGATACATTGGTATCTACTAAGACAAATCAACCACCTATCGCACGTCCACTTGGCCATCTCACTAGCTGAAAAAAAACTTTAGACCAGCTATCAATAAAATAGGTAGTAAGCACTTGGAAAGACTTTTAATGGATCTTATCTTATTACACAAAGTGTTAACGCATTTAATTTTATTAAGTAAAGATAATAAATCCAAGGATATATGTTAGTGCACAACCTTACAGAAACTTCTTAAATGAATGGATAAGATAGCTAGACTCTAAATTTTGGCATTATCTGATAGATGGTTGGCATTCTTCTGAATATCTTAACAATAGCTCCCCCAAACCGTTATTTAAAGCCATAGGCTATAAAAGAATATCGGGAATAGTTGTCAGCTGGAACAACCACCTATCACATGTGAGAACATGCCAATATCCATAGAAATAAATCCAACATCTATCATAGGTCCTCTTGAGTATCACAACCACTAAAAATAAATCTACACCTGCCAAAAATCAAGTAGATCTACCACCTAAAGCAAGTGAAAACATACTCTTATCATAATATCAACTAGGGTTTCAACCCATCAAACCCCACACAGGTGCAAGTGCTCATCTCAAGCATGCTAGGTGTTGAGATTTTCGGTAGCATCGGATGTGATCTAGCTCCGAAACTTTGTGGAGGGGCTAGAACACATGAGATCTCCAAGACCCAGAAATCGTTTGGAGAAAATCCACCCGGTACCCAAGTTATTCAAAATATTAATTATTTTAATGGAGACCCCAAGTCTAACTTAGGGAAATTAAATAATTAAAGTGAATTAATTTAGACATGTGGGTGAGAATGTTCTAAGTGACGTGGATCAAGTTTTTTCTAATCTTAACCATCGATTCGAGATTAGATCACGACCGTTGAATGTTCAATGAGAAAAGTATTAAAGGAAGGCTTGGGGTCAGATGGAGAACACATAGATAGTAGCAACACTTGAGCTAAGTCGAAATTCTGGGGCGCGGTTTTCTAAAAATTTTCGAGTGAGCTTGCAGTGCAGTGAGGGGTAGATCGATAGTGGGATTTCAGATCCGAGGCCGAGGATACATTGGCAGAGAAGTAGATTTGTACCAGAGGAGCGAAGAGACCTAGCAAGGGTGACGTAGGCCAAGCCAGAGCAACACAGAGGCATCATAGGCTCAGCCAGTGTGATGCAGGCCAAGCCAAAGCTGCGCAAAGGCTGCGTAGGCTCAACCTGAGTGACGCAGGGCCAACCAGAGTTGCGAAGAGGCTCACGCAGGGCCGTAGGGCTGGGAGAGGTGGCGTTGAGATTCCAGTGGGCCAGAAAGGGCTCCGTTTCAACAAATCCAGAAGGTATGAAGCAACCACACTAAAGGGTGACGTAGTGACTACGTAGGCACCCATGGGGTTCTTCGTCCTCAGCTGAATCAACCATATTTTTTGTCTTTGAGAGATAGAGGTACATCTGTCGTGATTTTCTCTATTTGCGCAAACCATGTCTGGTGCCCTTGAATGTATTCAGAATTTTGCATAATAATAAAACCCTCTAAGAGCTGCTGAGATAGCCTATATACAGAAAGAGGCAACGTAGCACCTGAGGGACAGCGCAGACCCAACAGGGGTGATGCAGAGGCTGACGCAGGCATAGAAGGGTGACGCAGAGGCTGACGTAGGCATAGAAGGGTGATGCAGACCCTGTCTAGCTCACACAGAGGCTGATGCAGGCCCAAGAGGGTGACGTAGTCCGAGAGGGGGTGACGCTGTGCCAGTTGTAGTGGCTGGAGTTGTAGTTTTTTATCTTCAAAGTTGTTGGTGGGGCATTGTTTCTGCCGGTGCAGAACAGTGTCTAGTAGGGTTGAAAAAGTAAGGGGAAGAAGTTCCTCGACAGATTTTCTAGCCAAGAAGTATGAGCTCTGATCAGCGGAGTGATTGGAGAAGGCTGATTCGGCAGAATTGGTGGAGGATTTCCGAGAAGGAAATCACTAATCAGAGGGAGCGTATTCTCTAAGAGTTTTCTATCGCCAAGAAACCTAGATCCAATCTCTTGCTGAGAGCAACAACAGAAGAAGAGAGAAGAGGACGCAGCGGAGCCGAGCAGTGGTGGTAACACTACTGACACATAGGGAGATTCACTTCTCGGACCCCTCCAGGAGGATTTGGAGTGATGATCCATTTGTCGGCGGGTATAGTGATGCGACGGTGGAGATGATGATACCGATTGGAGGAAGTCCAACATATAGAGGCACAGCTCTAGGACACTACATCCAGGGATGTGTGGGAGCCTCTAGCATTGAGCAGTGGACTTCCGGTGGACACGGAGTTGCATGGTGTTGTACCGTAGTGTGTGGGATTGCATTGTGGAGTAGGAGTGTCCTACATTACATTGAGAGCATGCGAGGAGTGACCGATGCCTGGACATAGTCATGGCACGAGACAGTACAGGGTGGTGCAACAGTAGCTTGGGGTATCCAGCAGTATACAGAGGTATGCCTCAATGTGCAGTGGCATGTCGAGGAGTACATGGATGATCAGTGGTATGCAAGGGCATATGGTGCTGCACAGCAGGGTTTTAGAGTGTTGCATCCAGGGAAACTCACAGATAGGGACACCAGGCTTACCTTTGGGAGTAGTTCACCCAGGATCGATGAGGAGACATATAAGCGATACTTGACGGTCTCAGTGGGGACTCACGTATCCGACCCTCTTCTACATCACTCACTGGCACAGTCGATTTTGTTGTTGTCCTTTGGCACTTTGGGCATAAGTAGCAGGGTACGCGAAGCTCACCCAAGATATTTGGATGACACTCAGCACACTAGGCGAGAGACCTCTCAGCAGTGGCACTGGGTTGTTTTGCTAGTTGAGAGCCACAGGTCGAGGGATGAGATGATCCTCTACAGGGGTGGCACATCGGTCATCGCTGAGCCTACACCCGGCGAGTGGGTCATGAGGGAGACATGCATCATTCTTCCCTCAGGGCATGTTGAGATCATGCATGAGCAGAGGATACTGGGTTCAGCAGAGGTAGCATTCCATCATACGTCTAGACTCCAGACATTGTATCGACACTTCATCGAGAGGGTGGATGGCCTATTCAATGCAGATGAGGTGGCAGAGGAAGAACAGGAGGGCCTTCCTCCTGTATGCCAGGGTGAGGACTCTTCTTCATATGAGTCCATAGGATCAGTTGAGGTCGCTTCTGGGGAGCGAGAGCAGTCACGCAGGGATGGAGACAGTAGACCAGAGCTGCATTCCAGTATACAGTCAGATGCATTGACACTGAGTACAATGACGACAGTTGCAGATCCATATCCTCTAGAGATGTTGGAGGTTGATGGGATTGTTATGCAGGGGGCTAGTAGACAGCAGGAGCTGTTGGATATGGTGGAGCATTCATCTTTTGGCCGACACATTGATGAGATACAGATAGATGTACATACAGTCGGTCGAGCTGCAGTACTTTTAGTGAGTAGTACTCTCCAAGAGTACATCGATGGAGCTTGCAGCATATCTTGCCCACTTTGGCCCATTATAGAGAGAGGGGTTTCCTTCTACAGGCAGCTCTCATTGGCAGACAGGGCAGAGCAGTGGGAGTTGATTACGGGTTGGCGGCAACACTTCAGGCGTGTTCCATATGTCGTTGTTATTGCTACATCGGATTCTTCTTCCAGGATGGACTGGCGAGAGATCATGAGTTGGTACCCTCTAGATGGTACGGTATTCTTCGTAGGGAGCACAGTCGAGCAGGGGCCCTTGGACATAACAGAGGTTATAGATTCCAGCTGGCAGGGCGGCACAGGACATCGTTTCTTCAACACTCCATCCCGATTTCAGGAGAGCAGGATCGGCATGGGATTGAGTCACAACTTGGATTGGAGAGAGGTGATGAGTTGGTATGCAGTTGGAGGGGTAGCATATGCAGCTACAGGTACAGCGCAGCAGGAGCCCGGGAGCATTGATGCTTGTTGGTGGTCTTCACCTCTTAGAGCATTGGTCATAGCCAGAGGCAGTGCATAGTCCGAGCCGTGGGACTTGTGCGATTATTGGCCACGGTGGCGATGGGATCCGGGAGGATTATTGGTTCGCTGGTACTATGAGAGGTCACTTTGGGATCCTGGCATTGAGATATCCCTTCGTATCAGGGTGATGCAAAGGTCAGAGAGGTTTCAATGGGACCCAGGCACATTTTGCGGTATCGGTGGGGAGCATCAGCTAGAGAGGAGGCTTGTTCAAGCGTTGCTTGAGGACAAGCAATTTTTGCTGGATGAGGATGCCACTTGGGAGAATGAGAAGATTTTGCAGCATCCATCACTTCAGTTGCTTGAGGTCAAGCAACATTTTTCCGGGGGAGACTGTAATATTCCTAATTAGCAACAGCTAATTGGAATATTCGCTTTTGTATAGTTTTTCCGTTTATGGTTTTTAAATAAATAAAAAGTGAGTAAAAGGGGCCTAACTCACTTTGGTGGAATAAAACACCTTCCTAGTAGCACAACGTTGCGACTTAAGGGGGAGCCAAGGGGGGCCACACACCACGTGGAGGAGAGGGAGACCACGTTAGGGTTTTGGAGAGAGGCCAGCGTTATAAAAGGTGGGAGAGCCTTCTCATTTGGTGATTCTTGTTGTGGATGATATTGGAGCTAGACTTTTGTCTTCTTGACCACACTGGCTGTTTAGCCTGTCTGCAGCACTGTTTAGTGTGTTGAGTGTCTCCGGTCGGAGATCTCACCCTTAGCCTCGGGGGACTTTGAGTGCCTGCTCGGGTAAGGTCATTTCTTCAGTATTTTGTGGGAGGTTTTGTTGGTTGTTTTGCTGAGGAGCTGGGCTTCTCTTGTGACTGCGCAGTCCCTGGGAGAGAGGACGCAGTTCCACTTGGAGGTGTTCCGGTGTGGGGTTTCTGCAGGAGTTTCAGTTGATATCCGGAGTGGAGGATCAGTCTTTTCCAGTAGGAGGTTTCCCGAGGAGTTTGTGGCACTGTTTCAGCCATTATCATTTGGCTTCTGCGCTGAGCCTTGGAGGGCAGCGTAATTCCTTGAGGAGGGTCTTTCTGGTGATTTTCGGAGGCTGACCATTTTTTATATGGTTTCTGGGTTTTGTCTGGGTTGGTGAGTACAGGTTGTTCGCAGATTTTCAGCTCATTCCAGCAAGGGGATCAGCCCCTAGTTTTCCGTCTATTCCAGCAGCAGCAATTTTACGGCAGATTTCCAGCAACTGGGACGCAGTCTCTTAGAGCAGCCATTTTCTGTCTTTCTGAGAGAGTTCTCCACTTGCCTTGAGCAAGAATAGGTGCTATCATTCCGATCATCTATTGTATTTCTTTATATTCTCAGATTAATAAAAATGAACCCGCATTCCGACATTTTTATGAGTATTTGCTTTATGTTCTATTTACATTTTCTATATTGTCGTATGCTTGTATTCTTTATACAATTCCCTTTCGGGGATAATAAATTGGTTGATATGCGAAGTGGAGGGGATCAGTCTTTGCCAATAGGAGGTTTCCCGAGGATTGTAGCACTTGTTTCGACCATTATCATTTGGCATCTGCGGCCCGAGCATGGAGGGCGACGTAATTCCTTGAGGAGGGACTTTACGAGTGATTTTAGGAGGGTGACCATTTTTGATATGGTTTATGGGTTTTGTCGGGTTGGTGAGGAGAGGTGGTCATGAACATGTGCTTATTAAATGAGGATCAACGTAGTTTTTAGTCTATTCCCGCGACAACGGGTTTACGCTGATTTCCGGCATTACAAGGACCTTGATCTCTTACGTGACCATTTTCTGTCTTTCTGAGAGAGTTCTCCACTTGCCTTGAGCAAGAATAGGTGCTATCATTTCGATCATCTATTGTATTTCTTTATATTCTCAGATTAATAAAATGGCTTAGCATTCTCGACATTTTTATGAGTATTTGCTTTATGTTCTATTTCTGGCATTTTCTATATTGTCGTATGCTTGTATTGCTGTCTATTTCCATTTCGGGATATTACAGTGGTATCAGAGCAGAGTTCTGGCTCAGCTTGTGGTCTATGACATCGGGAAAGAGATCATACAGAGGTTTGCTGGAATTTTGGAGAGCAATAGCAGTTGCAGTACCAAAAACGAAATTGGAAAAAGGGCCAAAATACGAAGGGTCAAATTTTGAAGTTTGGAATTAGAAGAAACCCTTTTGAGGTTTTTCTGGGTTTTGGGCAAGGATCACCTTCCCAAGTTCCTAGAATTTTCTGAGTAGTTTTCAGTGGGTAAATCAGAGGCCGAAGACAAGTCGTAGTATAGTTTTGGAGCAGCAGTGCCATTTCATGAGGAGCCTGTAGACACATAGCAGGAGGAGCCGATGGCAGGTGATGATGGTGCAAAGAGATTTGGGGAGATGCTCCTCAAATCAGTACAGGATCTGTCGAGGCAGATTGAGGTGATGGGACAGAGATTCACTGCTGTGGAGGCTAGACAGCGTGAAACCCCAAGGGGTTTCCAGATTGGCGAAGGTTCAAGCACATCCCACCATTTGCCGGAGCATGATGCCACTCAACATATGGCATCACATACACCCACACGTTCTACCATGCCCACTTTTCTGGGTGCGGACACAGAGGCAGGAGCACAGCAGGAGCCAAAGCCTGGCCACATGGGTGATTATTTCGCTGAGTATCAGGCATATGGGCAAGAGTTCAGGGATGCCCTTCCATTCAAAGATTTTGTTCATCTCCAGCAGGATAGCAAACCTCGCAACTTTCACAGAGGGAACAGGAAGTCACATGACGGGGGCTTGTGGCACACAGTGAGTAGATTCCATCTACTGACATTTGACGGGTCATCCGAGCGATCGGAAAAAGCTTGGGTGGAGAAGTTGGATACCTCTCTCCAGCTTGACCGAGTATCGGAGAGGGAAACCATCAAAATGGTTACCTCGCACTTGGAGGATGTGAGCACACAGGATTGTAGGGAGTTCGAAGATACACCTAGTGTGACAGAGGACTCACCCTCATTAGAGACCTCCTTGACCGTGCCGGTTGATATCGTAGTGGAGAAGGTAGAGCCTACACCAGTAGAGCCATCCATTGAGGTGATGACCGGAGTCGTGTCCGAGTCTTCGGGTGGTAGTAGCACACAATAGATGGGTGAGGCGACAGGAGATGTATCCACATTCGATGAGGCACTAGGAGATACAGAGGGATTGGATGATGGTCGCAGACAGCGGTATCATCAGCTTCGGGCAGACCTTCGAGTTTTGAAAGGGAAGGCCACGTCAGTACGGGAGGCCATTTTGTTGCAGGACAAGGAGTTGGAGGGCATGAGAGTGGCTTGTGCCAAGACAGCGGCCAAGTTGGCTTGCATTGGGGAACGACTGGATTCCCTAATGGTACAACCTGAGGGCACGTTGGAGCGTCAGTTCATTCCCCTTCAGGCATGCATGGACGGGACTGGCAGCGTTGTTGGGTTACCTCTTTCCATTAGAGAGAGAGAGAGACGGAGCTACCTAGTCAGATCTCATACGTTGACTTGGATAGCGGTATGAGACGACTAGAGTTGCACAGGGTACAGCATCCACATGTTGAGGTTGGATGGCGAGAGATTTTGAGTTGGTACCCAGTGGAGTGGGTTATGGAGATGGTGGTGGACCCAAGTATAGTTCAGCAGGAGTTTCCAGGTGCTGGGAGTACAGGAACCCCAGATTGGCATTGGGATCCAGGTGAGATCACCTATCATTTTCCAGGCAGGACGATTGACTATGTCTTGGAGGGTACAATTGGCCTAGCAGTTGAGCATGCACATTTGCTAGGGGAGTTTTGGTTAGCTCCAGTGGCCAACCAGTTTATGGGAAGACTTCCTAGGTTGTCTTGGTATGACCCTTATACACGAGATCACGGGGTGGTCAACATACCTTGGCAGGAGCCTGTCGGAGGAGGTGGCATTGGTAGGCCACCAGATGGCGCCTTGTATGGGGCCCAGGATTCTTCACCTTTGTGTGGGGCACAGAGGACGCAGCGGAGCCGAGCAGTGGTGGTAACACTACTGACACATAGGGAGATTCACTTCTTGGACCCCTCGAGGAGGATTTGGAGTGATGATCCATTTGTCGGCGGGTATAGTGATGCGACGGTGGAGATGATGATACCGATTGGAGGAAGTCCAACATGTAGAGGCACAGCTCTAGGACACCACATCCAGGGATGTGTGGGAGCCTCTAGCATTGAGCAGTGGACTTCCGGTGGACACGAAGTTGCATGGTGTTGTACCGTAGTGTGTGGGATTGCATTGTGGAGTAGGAGTGTCCTACATCACATTGAGAGCATGCGAGGAGTGACCGATGCCTGGACACAGGCATGGCACGAGACGGTACAGGGTGGTGCAACAGTAGCTTAGGGTATCCAACAGTATACAGAGGTATGCCTCAATGTGCAGTGGCATGCCGAGGAGTACATGGATGATCTGTGGTATGCGAGGGCATACGGTGCTGCACAGCAGGGTTTTAGAGTGTTGCATCCAGAGAGACTCACAGATAGGGACACCAGGCTTACCCTTGGGAGTAGTTCACCCAGGATCGATGAGGAGACATATGAGCGATACTTGATGGTATCAGTGGGGACTCACGTATCCGACCCTCTTCTACATCACTCACTGGCATAGTCGATTTTGTTGTTGTCCTTTAGCACTTTGGGCATAAGTAGCAAGGTACGGGAGGCTCACCCAAGATATTTGGATGACATTCAACACACTAGGCGAGAGACCTCTCAGCAGTGGCACTGGGTTGTTTTGCTAGTTGACAGCCACAGGTCGAGGGATGAGATGATCCTCTACAGGGGTGGCACATCAGTCATCGCTGAGCCTACACCCAGGGAGCGGGTCATGAGGGAGACATGCATCATTCTTCCCTCAGGGCATGTTGAGATCATGCATGAGCAGAGTATACTGGGTTCAGCAGAGGTAGCATTCCATCATGCGTCTAGACTCCAGACATTGTATCGACACTTCATCGAGAGGGTGGATGGCCTATTCAATGCAGATGAGGTGGCAGAGGAAGAACAGGAGGGCCTTCCTCCTGTATGCCAGGGTGAGGACTCTTCTTCATATGAGTCCATAGGATCAGTTGAGGTCGCTTCTGGGGAGCGAGAGCAGTCACGCAGGGATGGAGACCGTAGACCAGAGCTACATTCCAGTATACAGGGTGAGCAGTCAGGGGACTCTATGGGAGATGCTCTAGGCGATGAGACACTTGTGACGATCCAGTTAGATGCATTGACACTAAGTACAATGACAGCAGTTGCAGATCCATATCCTCTAGAGATGTTGGAGGTTGATGGGATTGTTATGCAGGGGGCTAGTAGACAGCAGGAGTTGTTGGATATGGTGGAGCATTCATCTTTTGGCCGACACATTGATGAGATACAGATAGATGTACATACAGTCGTTCGAGCTGCAGTACTTTCAGTGAGTAGTACTCTCCAGGAGTACATCGATGGAGCTTGCAGCATATCTTGCCCACTTTGGCCCATTATAGAGAGAGGGGTTTCCTTCTACAGGCAGCTCTCATTGGCAGACAAGGCAGAGCAGTGGGAGTTGATTACGGGTTGGCGGCAACACTTCAGGCGTGTTACATATGTTGTTGTTATTGCTACATCGGATTCTTCTTCCAGGATGGACAGGCGGGAGCTCATGAGTTGGTACCCTCTAGATGGTACGGTATTCTTCGTAAGGAGCACAATCGAGCAGGGGCCCTTGGACATAACAGAGGTTATAGATTCCAGCTGGCAGGGCGGCACAGGACATCGTTTCTTCAGCACTCCATCCCGATTTCAGGAGAGCAGGATCAGCATGGGATTGAGTCACAACTTGGATTGGAGAGAGGTGATGAGTTGGCATGCAGTTGGAGGGGTAGCATATGCAGCTACAGGTACAGCGCAGCAGGAGCCCGGGAGCATTGATGCTTGTTGGTGGTCTTCACCTCTTAGAGCATTGGTCATAGCCAGAGGCAGTGCATAGTCCGAGCCGTGGGACTTGTGCGATTATTGGCCACGGTGGCGATGGGATCCGGGAGGATTATTGGTTCGCTGGTACTATGAGAGGTCACTTTGGGATCCTGGCATTGAGATATCCCTTCGTATCAGGGTGATGCAAAGGTCAGAGAGGTTTCAATGGGACCCAGGCACATTTTGCGGTATCGGTGGGGAGCATCAGCTAGAGAGGAGGCTTGTTCAAGCGTTGCTTGAGGACAAGCAATTTTTGCTGGATGAGGATGCCACTTGGGAGAATGAGAAGATTCTGCAGCATCCATCACTTCAGTTGCTTGAGGACAAGCAACATTTTGCCGGGGGAGACTGTAATATTCCTAATTAGCAACAGCTAATTGGAATATTCGATTTTTGTATAGTTTTGTCGACTATAGTTTATTAATAATAAAAGTGAGAAGAGGGGTCTAACTCACTTAAGTAAAATAAAGTATCTCCCTAGTAGCACAACGTTATAACTTATGGGGAGCCATGGGGGTCCAACACCACGTAGAGGAGGGGGCCCACGTAGCCTCTAGGAGCTTCTGCGCAGATTGAGGAGGAGCACGTGGAGGAGAGGGAGACCACATTAGGGTTTTGGAGAGAGGCCAACGTTATAAAAGGTGGGAGAGCCTTCTCATTTGGTATTCTTGTTGTTGATGATATTTGAGCTAGACTTTTGTCTTCTTGAGCACGCTAGCTGTTTAGCCTGTCTGCAGCACTGTTTAGTGCGTCGAGTGTCTCCGGTCGGAGATCTCACCCTTAGCCCCGGGGGACTTCGAGTGCCTGCTCGGATAAGGTCATTTCTTCAGTCTTTAGGGGGAGGTTTGGTTGGTTGCTTTGCTGAGGAGCTGGGCTTCTCTTGTGACTGCGCAGTCCCTGGGAGAGAGGATGCAGTTCTATTTGGAGGTGTTCCGTTGCAGGGTTTCTGCAGGAGTTTCAGTTGATATCCGAAGTGGAGGATCAGTCTTTTCCAGTAGGAGGTTTCCCGAGGAGTTTGTGGCACTATTTCAGCCATTATCATTTGGCATCTGCGCTGAGCCTTGGAGGGCAGCGTAATTCCTTGAGGAGGGACTTTCTGGTGATTTTCGGAGGCTGACCATTTTTGATATGGTTTCTGGGTTTTGTCCGGGTTGGTGAGTACAGGTGGTCCGCAGATTTTCAGCTCATTCCGTCAAGGGGATCAGCCCCTAGTTTTCAGTCTATTCCAGCAGCAGTAGTTTTACGGCAGATTTCCAGCAGCTGGGACGCAGTCTCTTAGAGCAGCGATTTTCTGTCTTTCTGAGAGAGTTCTCCACTTTCCTTGAGCAAGAATAGGTGCTATCATTCCGATCATCTATTGTATTTCTTTATATTCTCAGATTAATAAAATGGCTTAGCATTCCCGGCATTTTTATGAGTATTTGCTTTATGTTCTATTTCTGGCATTTTCTATATTGTCGTATGCTTGTATTGTTGTCTATTTCACTTTCGGGATATTACAGTGGTTGATATCCGGAGTGGAGGATCAGTCTTTGCCAGTAGGAGGTTTCCCGAGGAGTTTGTGGCACTGTTTCAACCATTATCATTTGGCATCTGCGCTGAGCCTTGGAGGGCAGCGTAATTCCTTGAGGAGGGACTTTCTTGTGATTTTCGGAGGCTGACCATTTTTGATATGGTTTCTGGGTTTTGTCCAGGTTGGTGAGTACAGGTGGTCCGCAAATTTTCAACTCATTTCGGCAAGGGGATCGGCCCCTAGTTTTCAGTCTATTCCAGCAGCAGCAGTTTTACGGCAGATTTCCAGCAGCTGGGACACAGTCTCTTAGAGCAGCCATTTTCTGTCTTTCTGAGAGAGTTCTCCACTTGCCTTGAGCAAGAATAGGTGCTATCATTCCGATCATCTATTGTATTTCTTTATATTCTCAGATTAATAAAATGGCTTAGCATTCCCGACATTTTTATGAGTATTTTCTTTATGTTCTATTTCTAGCATTTTCTATATTGTCGTATGCTTGTATTGCTGTCTATTTCCCTTTCGGGATATTACAATTCACTAAGAACATTGGGGCCCCTACAAGTTGACGATACTCGGTAGGATTTCCCAAATCAGGCCCAGCAGCACTTCCACACAACTTCTTAAAGTTGAGGTCCATCAAAGTAGTCACGGACTTGTAGTCCACCATCCCAAATCTTTCCAGCAGCTTCACAATATATTTTCCTCGAGAGATTAAAATCTCACCTGGATTTTCCCAGACCTTCAGGCCTAAGAAGTAGCGCATCAATCCTAGGTCCTTCATCTTGAACTCAAAAGCTAGCTCCCTCTTACATTGATGAATAAGAGGGTCAACACCTGTCAGGAAGAGATCTTCCACATAGAGAACTAGAATGAGAGGCTTATCATTGTCAACCTTAAAATAAAGTTTTGGATCAGCATCACTTCGAGTAAAACCCAGCTTCATCAGGTAGCTATCGATCCTCTCATACCAAGCCCTAGGGCTTGCTTCAACCCATAGAGGGCTTTCTTCAACTTGCATACGTGTGTATCTCTATCTCGAACTTCGAATCCCAAAGGTTGTTCAACAAAGACTTCTTCCTTGATTGAACCAGGTAAGAAGGCAATCTTGACATCCATCAGATGTAGACTCCATCCTTGCGATGCAGGAAGGGCAATGATCGAACGGATGGTGGTGTAGTGATCCTAGTGGATATTGGTGGCTACCTGCGTATTCCACTTGGACCCCCACCATTGTTTCTTTCAGTTTTTCAATTTCCTTAATTGTAGCACAATGTACTATTTTTGGCAGTTTTTTCGGGTCTTCAAATTTCGGAGCCTCGATATTCGCTGTCAGCAGTTGTAGTCCTCAGATAGATCTTTCTAATGATGTATCATGTTCGTAAAACAGAGATAGTATGCCAAAGTTACAACCTCGGGAAATTGATGTACCAATTTACCCCGACAAGGCCCATAGTCTTGCGTTTAGGGTTAGATTTTTGGATGTTTAGGGTTTTCCATTGTTTCTCAATAATAAATAGGCCTTCGAGCCTCATTGTAACACAGTTCCGAGGCATGTAGCTGCCACATCTCTTCTCAGAGATAAGCTACCAGTGCCCTAGCTAGTTTATTTCCATTTTGTCTGTAAGCATATTTCAGTTATGAGATATTAATGAAATGAAGTCTTATTTTTATGCATATTTGCGTTTATGTACTTTTGTATTTTATTGCGTTCCTTCATAAGTCTGGATCAATGGTATCAGAGTGGTCTTCTCTTTCTCGATCCTTCTTCGCATGTCCCCTACGAGTTCGAGGTATAAGGAGTTAGGGCTTGATCTGGTTGAACCTTTGCAAGATCAGCCTCGAAAACCCCGAGGGCCACCCATGGGGGACGGAAAGAAAGACGAGGGAGCAGGAGATCCTATCAAAAGATTGCTCGAGGCCCTCGAGAAACAAAGGAACGCGATGATGGATAACTTTGCCCAGATTCTTCAACGACTGCCCACCGACGGCGCATCTGCATCTAGCAGCCACTGTGGAGGCACAACTCCTTTTAAGGTACAAGTAAACTTTGACATTCCCATATTTGAGGGCCAAATAGATGCAAACGTCGTAGATAGATGGTTGAATCTATTAGAAGGGTATTTCTTGGTTCATGAATTTTCCAATCGGGAAAAGATTACTTTTGCACTCTTCAAAGCTACCCCCCATGTCAAAGATTGTTGGGAAACCTACTGTGAGCAAAAGGACGAGAGGGAACCTTCTCTGTTTTCGGCCGCAGCCACTTGGAATTATTTTCGAGATGCCATCAAGGAACAATATTATCTTGTGGGGAGCTATGAGGACAGGTACATACAATGGACAACGCTGCGGCAACAAAGGGATCAAGATGTGCATGAGCTAACAAATTTGTTCCATACCCTGCGCACAAAATTGGGTATCAAAGATTCGAAGAAACATTTGATGTTGAAGTACCGCAACTGTCTGCACAGATACATTTAGGAGGAAATGGAGTTCCTCGACATCTCCTCGCTTGGTGCAACATACCGGTATGCTGCCAAGATTGAGCAGAAGTTCGAATAGAAGAAGCGAGACTTTGGATCTTTGAATCAGAAGCAAGGGAAAGGTGCCCCCAAACCACAGAACAAAGGACAAATCCAAGGCAGGGCGGCCCAGAATAACCCGCCAAAGCCGCAAGCAAAGAACAACACCGCGAAGCCAAAAGACATGGGAAAGTGGTGTGAGTTCCATAAGAGCTCCACTCACAACACAAGTGAGTGTCGGGCCAAGCAGTCACTGGTGGCCGAGTTGAAGGCTTCTGAATCGAATGCATGCTCCGACTCTGAATCAAAACCCGACAAGGGGAGTGACAAGGGGAAGTAAATTATCGATGCGGAGCCCAACGCCACCGTTGCCACCATGAAGATCTAGAAGGAGGTGTCAGAAGATCCAGAGGAGCGCCTCTTCCATTCCCAAATGTGGATAAAGGGTTCCCCGCTGTAGTTCATTATCGACAGCGGGACCCAAAAGAACCTCATTTCAGCAGAGGTCGTGAAGCGGTTGGGCTTGTTGACCACAACACACCCACAACCGTACACCATCGGGTGGCTTCACCAAGGATGGGATCTCCACGTCAGCCAGCAATGTTGCCTTCCCTACAACATCAAGCCCTTCATGGATGAGGTATTATATGACATTGCCCCTCTTGATGTTTGTGATGTATTATTAGGCCAACCATACTTGTGGAAGCGACATGCTGTATATGAGTGTCGGCCTCACGTTGTTACTGTTACTTCGGGAAATAAGTTGTACAAGATACAGGAGGTAACACCGCCTACCACCATCTCTTTGGTTACTGCAAAACAATGTAGTAAGCTCATTTCCAAAACCAGGAAATTTGTTACCTTGATGATCTGCCCTTAGGGCAAGAAGAAGACTGTGGCCATGACCTCCAGACAAGGCTCCTCCGCACAACAACAACAAATGGACAAGGTCGTGGAGGAGTACGGGGACATCTTCACCTCACCTACAGGGGTTCCTCTGCATTGTCAGGTCAAGCACCCCATAGATCTGACCCCAGGTGTGTCGTTGCCCAATGGACCAATCTATCGGCACTCTGTTCTGGAGAACGATGAAATCAAGAGGCAGGTTCAGGAACTGCTGTAGAAAGCATCCATCATAGTTCATCACCCTGTGGGAGCCCGACCTTGTTGGTGTCGAAGAAGGATGGGACTTGGAGACTCTGTATTGACTATCGGGCGCTAAACAAGATCAGTGTCCGAAATAGGTACTCGATCCCATGAATTGATGACCTTTTGGACCAACTCAAGGGGGCAAAATATTTCAACAAGATCGACTTGAAGTCCGGGTATCACCAAGTACCAATCAAACTCTCCGATGTGTGGAAGACTGCCTTAAAAGCCAAGGAGGACCTAATCGAATGGTTTGTCATGCCTTTCGAGTTGACGAATGCTCCTGCAACCTTCATGAGACTGATGGATGACATCTTGTGGCCATTCACCAACTCATTTGTAGTAGTATACTTGGATGGCATCCTGATCTTCAGCCAGACTTGGAAAGACACCTCCACCACATCGACAGGTCATTCAAACACTGCGGCAACACAAGTTGTGCGCCAATTTGGAGAACTGCACTTTTGGCATGACCCAAGTTCAGTATCTGGGATACATTATTGATGAGCGGAGGGTGCATGTGGATCCAGCCAAGATCCAAGTCATTTGAGATTGGCCAGCCCCAACCACTCTAATAGAGCTCCACAACTTCTGGGTCTTGCTAATTTCTACCACAGTTTCATGTTTGTATTCTCTCATATCACTTGGCCTTTGAGTCAAGTCACCAAGGGAGGAGCAAAAGCAAAATTCTTTTGGTCTGAATCTCAACAAAAGGCGTTCATAGAGTTGAAACATCGCCTCGCTCTGCCCCAGTGCTCACATTACCAAACTTGCAACAACCATTTGAGATTGAGACATATGCCTCTGACTATGCTATTGGGGCAGTTCTTACTCAACAAGGGCATTCAGTGGCATATCACAGTGAGACACTATCCGACACAGTCTAGAAGTATACCACTTATGACAAAGAGAGATGTATTCCATTGTGTAGGCTTGCCAACAATGGAAACATTACATTTTGGGGAAGGGAATAGTCATCCACATAGACCACCGGCCCTTGTAGTTCATACAAACACAAGGGAAGTTGCAGAACGATCGCCATCAAAAGTGGTCCACATATCGGCAACAGTTTCATTTGAACATCAAGTACAAGAAGGGAAGCACCAATAATGTTGCAGACTGCCTCAGTCGACCCGATTGTGGTGCTAACCACCGTGGTCAACTCTTGTGGGCACGAGACTTCTGATTGGTCGCTTCTCTACAAGAGTGATCCAGAATTCGGCCACACGTACAAGACGCTCTTGGAGGGTAACCGAGTTCCAAATTTTCACCTCCAGGATGCACTGCTATGTCACCTAGGACACCTTTGTGTTCCTTCAAGCAAGCATGCCAAGAAGATTTTGGAAGCGCACTACAGTCGGGTCGCTGGGCATTTCGAGGTCGAGAAAACAATGGTAGTATTGCAGAAGTATTTCTATTGGCCAAACCTTCAACAAGATGTTGAGAAGTACATCAGATCTTGCACTGCCTGCGCCATTGCCAAATCGACCATCAAGAAGCAAGGCCTCTATACTTCGCTGCCTACCCCTAGCCAACCTTGGGAATCCATCTCCATGGATTACATGTCGAGCCTTCCTTCTACTAAGCATGGCAATGATTGTGTTTTCGTGGTTGTTGACAAATTCTCGAAGATGGCCATTATGGCGGCTTGCAAGAAGAATATCATAGCAGAAGCCACAGCTAAACTCTTCTTTGAACGAGTGTGGGTACACTTTGGGATCCCACAGTCTATCATCTTAGATCGGGACAACAGGTTCCTCAGTACATTTTGGTCCAGCCTCTGGTCAATGCTGGACACCAAGCTCACCAAGTCCACAACTTTCCATCCCCAAATTGATGGCTAGACAGAGGTCGTCAACAGGATGAACATACACATTTTGCGCATGTACAACTCACGGCATCCACGCACATGGGATGAGAGCCACCCCTATGTACAACACATATATAACCATGCCCTACACAACTCAACCGACCACAACTCTTTTCAGGTGGGATTGGGATTCCAGAATCCAGCCACTATGTGCCTTAGATGTAGCCATGCCATTTGGAGCTACTCAGGCCGATTCGGCTCATGTACAATCTGAAGCTGACAAGGCGAACAACTTCATTAAGCACATTCAGCACATCCACCAACAGGTTCATGACATATTAGACAGAGCCAATGCTAAGTACAAGCAGTGGCATGATCAGCATCGGGTGCCACACAACTTCTAGGTGGGCGACAAAGTGTGGCCACATTTGTAGAAGGAGCGCCTCGCTAGACCCCACTTATGGGCCATACACCATCACCAAGACTGTAGGGGACAATACCTCCGAGCTTAGTATTCCACCATTCCTTGGTCTGCACCCAGTGTTCAATGTGGATTGCCTTCAGCCCTACTTTCCACCTCTACTGAACACATCCGATATGGCAGAACAACTCACACCAACAAATTTAAACCCAGACTGCATGGAACGAGCCACAACTGATCGGATTATGGACACACAGATCAAGAACCCACCAGTAGAGGATCCAGCTATATCGAGTTGTCAAAGCAGGCCAACTCTTTCACCAAGGCAAGTGGCTCACCAGGGACCAAGTTCAACAGAAGTTTCCTCATCTCATGGAGGAACTCAACACAATGGGGACCATTGCTTCCTAAAGGGAGAGGAATGATCCAGGCAAATATTGGTGGCCACCCACCTATTCCACTTGGATCCCCCACCATTGTTTCTTTCAGTATTTCAGTTTACTTAATTGTAGCACAATTTACTATTTTTGGTAGTTTTTCGGGTCCTAAACTTCCAGAGCCGTTTTGAGGCCCTAAACGATGTTTTTTGGGGAAACCACATTTTGGCAAATATGAGTCAAAGACTCTATATTCGTTGTCAGCAGTTGTAGTCCTCTGATATATCTTTCTAATGATGTATCATGTGCGTCAAACAAAGATAGTATGCCAAAGTTACGACCCTGGGAAATTGATGTACCAATTTACCCCGACGAGGCCCATAATCTGGCATTTCATCTCCTAGGGTTAGGTTTTTGGATGTTTAGGGTTTTCCATTGTTTCTCAATAATAAATAGGCCTTCGAACCTCATTGTAATACAATGCGGGGGCATGTAGCCACTACATCTCTTCTCAGAAATAAGCTACCAACGCCCTAGCTAGTTTATTTCCATTCTGTCTGTAAGCATATTTCAGTTATGAGATATTAATGAAATAAAGTCTTATTTCTGCTGCATCTCTGCGTTTATGTGTACTTCTGTATTTATTGCGTTCCTGCATAAGTTCGGATCATGTAGCGAGCAATAGGTGCAAATATTTCATCATAATCTATACCTTCTTTCTACGAGAAGCCTGGAGCAACAAATCTTGCCTTGAATTTTTCAGCACTTCCATTGGCTCCATGTTTAATCTTGTAGAGCCATTTCGAGGTGACAACATATTTGTCCTTCGGTCTAGGGGCCACATCCCATACATCATTTTTCATGATCGACTCATATTCTTCGTTCATTGCATCCTTCCAAACTTGGTGCTTCACAGCTTGTTCAAATGTTCATACTCAGATTGTACAATAGTGCTCATGGCTACTAAGTACCCTTGGTACCTATTCAACTTCATACTTTCACGGAATGTTCCCCTTGGAGCAATATGTCTCTCGATATCTTCAAGAGTGTCTCTAAGCCACGAGGGTCTTCTTTTATTTGAATAAGGTGGATCTGTAGGATTCATCAGACCTTCAACATCGAGCCTTTGTTCATCCTTCAGTGCTTCCTTCTTTCCAGCTTTTCCTCTTTTTCTTCCTTTAAGATAGGAAGATCTCTAACCTTCCTAAGGGTAGCATCTTCATTGAAGGTGACATCATGACATATCTCCACTTCTCTTTGACCAGGCACATATATTCTATATGCCTTCGAGGTTTCACTGTAGCCCACAAATGTTCCCTTCTTTCCAAAAGCATCCAATTTGCTTCTCTTTTGTTTCGACACATGAAAGTATACAGGACTTCCAAAAATTCTAAAATGAGAAACGTCAGGTTTCTTACCAGTGAAGACTTTTTTGGGAGTTTTGGAGTCTAATGCTTGATGTGGGCATCTATTTTGAACATACACAGCAGTGTTGGCAGCTTCTCCCCATAGAAACTTCAGAAGACCTTCGTCATAAATCATGGTATAGGCAACATCTAGAATGGTTCTATTATTCCTTTCGGCAACACCATTTTGTTCGGGAGTATACGTAGTAGTGGTCTCCCTCTTAATGCCAGCTTCTCTGCAATAGTCATTGAATTCATTTGACTTGTATTTGGTTCCATTATCGGTCCTCAAAATTTTGATCTTCTTTCCTGTTTGATTTTCAACAAAGGCCTTGAAGGTACGTAACCATTTGAATACTTCATCCTTTTTCTTCAAGAAGTATATCCATGTCTTACGGGAGAAGTCATCTATAAAAGTGACATAATATAAACATCCTCCCAAGGATGTTACGGGCAACATACCAGATAAATCAGAATGAATCAATTGTAGTACATCAGAAGTCTTGGAGTTACTTGAGGGGAATGTTCCCCTTATATGCTTTCCTTTGGCATAACCCTGACATACACCTTCATGATCATCTTTTAAATCGGGCATACCTGTGACCACCTTCCTTGCTTCGGGAAGGGCTTTATAATGAAGGTGTGCAAACCTACGATGCCATAACTCGGATTGAAGAGTCGTGCTACATGTCATGGCTCCCAACGTACTTCCTCCAACCTGATAGAGTGTATCAACCTTGAAACCAAGAATGAATGCTTCTTTGAAATTCCTCTTCCAAATGCGTACCTTTCCATCAATGAATGCCACCTTGAATCCTTTGTCTTCAATTGCCAAGATAGACACTAGATTCTTCTTCAAGTCAGGTACATACAACACATCTTGCAAACGAAGGAATTGACCTTGATTTAGATGAAGGGTCACAGTCCTTGTCCCTTTCACGAGATACGTGGCATTGTCTCCAAGGATAATTTCCAAATTAGTATCCTTTTAAATCAAATTAGAGAGTGCCTCTTTATATCCAGTGAAGTGCCTTGAGGCACCACTATCAATCAACCAGTTATCCAAGGTGTTGGGAGGAGATGCAACAGGGAGGGAAGATATGAGAATATATTCATTTTTCTTGTTATCAACAACATTAGATTCATCATACCTAGAGTTCCTTGACCTCTTGAAGGGTTGACCATTTCCATTTCCATTTTCTATCAGAGGGAGCCTTTCTCTTTCCTTTGTTGTTGAACCTGTTGTTCCTTTGGTTTCTATTTCCCTTGAAGTTGTTATTGTTGTTGTAGTCATCATCTTGGAGAGAGTCCCTTTTATTGGGACACTCTAGGATAGTGACCAAACCTATTACAATTGTAACATCTACCCTTCCTTCCTTTGGGACTCGCTCTTCCTTGACCTTGATTTCTCGGACCAGCATAATTCTTCTTCTTTGCATGAGCAGAGAAGGCAGTAGGTTCACCTCCATTTCCATTTTAGGGTTTGTCTCTCTCCATCATCCTTGTCTCCTCTTGAGTGCATCTTGTCAACAATTCATCAAAATCAGGTTATATTATTATTGAGAATAGTGGTATTGAATACATACCATGTCCAAGGAAGCCCTCCAAGAGTAATGATAGTGAGCTCTCAGTTAGCTATGGTCTCTCCAATAGCTAAAAGATCATTCTTGATTTTGGTGAGCCTCATGAAGTAGGATTGGATGGACTCTCCCTTGTCCATCTTGATGTCCTTCAACATGTTCTTCAAAAAGAGAATATGATTAGAATTGCTAACCCTGAACATGCTAACCAACTTATCATACATCTCCTTAGATGTGCCCAGCTTGAAGATATAAGTAACCATGTGCTTGTGAATAGAATCCTTAATGATCTTCTTCGCCTTGACCTCTCCTTTCTTGTATTGTCTTAGTGGCAACCGGTGCATTTGATGGAGGCCCAGTGATCTTTCCTTGCACATAATCCATAACCTCTTGTTCCTCCAATGTCAGATCCAAGGACATTTTCCAAGCATGATAATCAGACTTATCATTGAGCTTGTCATGAGATTTGAAGTATGATGAGGGAGCCATTCACCCTTGTCCTTGTCTAATTAACTTTCGGTGATTTCTCACTCTTGCTTGGGATTTGTCTTCACCTTAGCTCTGATACCATGTTAATTTTACTTAACGATGGTATGTTGTATTCTTAAATCAATTTAGTTCAATCTTTCTTGTTAGCCCAATTCAATTTCTTGTTTAGCAATCACATTAACATTGACAGTAAATGTCGATAGAACATAAAGAAATAACCAGAAGACAAGCCAAGACGAGGACACAACAATTCGGCAGATGCCCGGGAAAAACCCCAATGTGGGGAAAACCCTTTGATCAAATCTTCTTATTATTCTTCAAATTCAGCAGAGAGAGAAAGTACAATTTTCAGCAGTGAACAAGATGCCCTATCCAGCAAAGTCAACCCTGGCCAAACTAGAAATATGCCTCCCAATGGAGCTTGTTCAAAGCCAATCAAACTCGGCCTCGATAAATAGTCAAAGTAAGCCCAAAACAGTCTGCAAATTCTTGGTCAAACCTGGTCAACACTACAGTCAAAATGCAGTCAAAGTCTACGGTCAAACAACCCAAAATTTCTTAATTTTCGTGTTTTCAAACTCGGCTTCTTAAATCGGATTCTGTCCCCAAAATCAAAGTCTAAATATGTGAGTTGACCCAAGGTAAACGTTGGTCAATGCTGTTGCAGAAACCCTTAAAGAATCCGAAAATCATCGCTGCCCTTTCACATGTGCGGAGGAGAGAGAATGTCTTCTAAGGCTGTACGAACCAATGAGAAGGAGAGAGAATGTGAGATGAGATGATACCCAAATGAAGTTTGAGTCTCTCCTTTTTATATCCATCAATGAGGGTGTGTGACACATCTTTTGGGGCTTGTGAGCCTACATTACAATTCTGGCCGACCTTGACAATTTGCACATGTGAGAAATAAATTCAAAATCCAACTTCTGCTCATCCAAACAAGATGATATTTAGATCAATCTTGCACCTCTTTGAAAGACGAATCCAACAAAAATATTATATCCCTCATATGAGTAGTGCAAAGTGGAGTTTGGCACTAGTTGCCAAATTTAACACTCCCTCTCAACTAGGCAGAACTTTACCCATCAAACCATCTATCAACCTGTGTAATCATGTCATCTAGTACGATCATGTACCATAATATATCATCCTGTCATCTTGTTGTCTCTGTACTTTGTCAACTTTGCTTTGCTGTATGAAGAGATAATGAAGAATATTTAATTGAGAGTGAGTCAGAAGACCTTGCCACTCTCCACTGAACCGAAGTCAGTTTAGAGGTAAAAACCTCAACTAGACTTGATCCCAAATCAAGGTGTTGGACACAACCCATCCTAGACATAGAGAGAATGGCAATACACGATGCGTCCATTGGTAATGCTATGGCCTCTATCTTGATTTCCCAACTCTTGGCCAGATGAGAGGTACTTCCCATGAGTCTCGGACTACATGGGTAGGATGTATGTGGGGCATAGATCAAGAGAGGGTGAACCAGCTCAATATCATAACGGTGGGGAAATAACACACCAACAAGGTATGGCAAAACTAGCCCTATGGTTGCTTATAGCTCCAAGAAGCTATCCCTAAGCCCCCTGGAGCTCCCAGAGCTCAAAGTCCAACTCAAGCGGGACCCTCATAAGAGGGTCTGTCCACGATTCCAAGCTTCTCCCGAAAGGTTAAGAATTTGACCTTCCCTAGGGGCTTCATGAGAATATCTGCGATCTTCTCATCAGTCCCAATGTGATGGAGCCTTACGGCGCCTCGTTGTACCATATCCCAGATAAAGTGGTACTTGATATCAATATGCTTGGAGCAGTCGTGGAACACGGGATTATCTGAAAGTTGAATCCCACTTTGGTTGTCGCAAAGGATCACGGTGGTATCCAGCACATGCCCAAACAACTCACTGAAGAGCTTCCTCAACCAAATAGCTTCACAATAGGCCCTACTTGCTGTAATGTATTCGGCCTCGGCGGTGCTCAAAACTATCGATTTCTTCTTCTTGCTCATCCAAGAGATCGAAGCAAAACCTAGGGTGAAGCAACATCCAGATGTGCTTTTACGATCCACCACACTGCCTTCTTAGTTAACATTAGTATATCCATGGAGCCTCATACTCCTGTAAGTGTATCTCAGCCCATGGTTGATTATGCCGCAGAGATATCTCAAGTGATTCTTGGCACCAATCTAATGAATGTGATGAGGCTCGACCATGTATTGACTCAACATGTTCACTGCAAAACATATGTTCGGACAAGAGTTCACAAAGAACATCAGGGCCCCTACGAGTTGACGATACTCAGTAGGATTTCCCAAATCGGGCCCAATAGCACTTCCACAAAAATTCTTAAAGTTGAGGTCCATCGGAGTAGTCACGGTCTTCCAGTCCACCATCCCAAATTTTTCCAGCAGGTTCACAATATATTTTCCTTGAGAGAGGAAAATCTCACCTAGCTTTTGCCAGACCTCCAGGCCTAGAAAGTAGTGCATCAATCCTAGGTCCTTCATCTCAAACTCGGAAGCTAGTTCCGTCTTACATTGATGAATAAGAGGGTCAACACCTGTCAGGAAGAGATCGTCCACATAGAGAACTTGAATGAGAGGCTTGTCATTATCAACCATAAAATAAAGGTTTGGATCAGCATCACTTCGAGGAAAGCCCAACTTCATCAAATAGCTATTGATCCTCTCATACCAAGCCCTGGGTGCTTGCTTCAACCCATAGAGGGCTTTCATCAACTTGCATACGTGTGTATCTCTATCTCGAACTCTCAAACCCAAAGGTTGTTCCCCAACGAATTCTTCCTTGATCCAACCATGTAAGAAGGCAGTATTGACATCCATCTTATGTAGACTCCATCCTTACGATGCAACAAGGGCAATAATCGAACGGATGGTGGTGTAGCAAGCAACAGGTGCAAATATTTCATCATAATTTATACCTTCTTTCTGCAAGAAGCTTGGGGCAACAAATCTTGCCTTGAATTTTTCAGCACTTCCATTGACTCCATGCTTGATCTTGTAGAGCCATTTCGAGGTGACAACATATTTGTCCTTCGGTCTAGGGACCACATCCCAGACATCATTTTTCATGATTGACTCATATTCTTCGTTCATCTCGAGCGGGTAAGAGGAGGCAGTTAGGAAAATAAGCAAGTGGAGGAACAGCCGACAGAGAGAAAGGAACGCCGAGCAAGGAACGCAACGAACACCGAGCAAGGAACGTCGAGATGATGATACAAAGATACAGAGACAGCAAAAACCAAAAACCAAAATACGGTGATACTGATACAGAGGTAGAGAAATTTATGCCGAGGGTCGAGGAGGCAACATAGAGAGCTAGGGAAGTAACGCAAACACAAGAACGCAAAGAGCCAGGAGGCGAGCTAGGGAAACATTGGAACGCAAAGCGACAAAGGGACTAAAATGACTGGATTCGGCCCTTAGCTGGCCAGTGCTGTTTTATTTTTTGCTGTAAGCTACTCAGGTAGTCATTCTGAATTCATAGCTACTCACACAATTCATAGCGTGAAGGGAATTGCAGAACTGCGTGAAGGGAACTGCATAAGCAAGGGACTGTTCAGAAGGGAGCCGCATAGGCAGACCTGAAGGGCATTCGGGGCATTTCAAAATTTTTGACGAGAATTGTGGTAGATTTATTTTGAGATTTTTTTGTTTTTTTGAAATCTCAAAATGGAAAACAAATCAATAGTAAATGTTAAAAATGGCAAAGAAATTTCAGATTTTGTGGAAACAAATCATTTGGGCAAAGTCAAAATTGCTTCAGCTAATAAAACAAGAAAGTGGATTTGGTTAAATGCAAAACAATATCAAGGTATTTTAAAGCGCAGACTTGCCCGCTTTAAGTGGAAACAAATAAGAAGAAAACAAACCCAGAAGAAGAAAAAAAAGAAGAGCAACAAAAACAAAGAAGAGTCAATCATCTACAGTCCCACAACTACACCTTTTACTTGGTCATCAAATCTCTATGTTGAAGAACTAATGAAGGCCAGGGCAAAGCTGGAAATTTTAGAAGCCAACGAACAGGAAAGAGACCGCAAACTTTCAGAGATCACATTTGCAAATCAATGTTTAATGGAAGGTAATAGAATTTTGAAAGAGCAGGTAACAATGTTACAAGATGTTGTAGAGGCAGGAAAACGAGAATGGGAAAACATGAAGGCAGCATGGAAAACCAGGAATGATGCAATGGCAGCAAGCAAAGATGTGATAATCTCTAAAACAACTCAGGTAGATACACAAATGGAGCAGCAAACAGTCATTTCCGAAAATAAGGTAAAAGAGAAAAAGAAGGCATACATTCCAAAAGAAATCAAAACTAGGGTTGAGGACACTAATGGTCACAGGATAGAGGAAAAAGAAGATGTAAGTTCTCGTAGAGCACAGGAAAGAGAACATAAAGAAAGAAAAGAGAGGGAAACAAACTTTATTATCAGGGGAATAAGAGACTATGGAAAGAATGAAAGCACTTTCAATTTGACAAGAGACTTTTTGAGAGAGAAATTACAGTGGAGAGGGCAAATTTGTCAAGCAGCGAGGGTGGGAAAGATATGTGAGGAAAGACCTCGACCTATAAAATTCATCATGGCAAGTGTGCAAGAGAAACATCATCTCTTAATGAAAAAGAAACTCTTGAAAGGCTCTTAATGAAAAAGAAACTCTTGAAAGGCTCACACTTCTTCCTAGATGAATATTTAACTAGCAAGCAACAAGAAGAGAGAAGAGAAGAAGTGGAGAAAGTTAGAACAGCAAGAAACGAAGGGAAAAGAGCATGGTTGTACAATGGTAAAGCAGTTATTGCAGTGTTTGGGCCTCATGGCAAAACAGGACAGCAAGCTGACAATAAAGAAAAAAACAGGTAATTCTATAATAGGGAGGAAAACAACAGGATCAACATTGATGAAAAGGGGTGAAGACTCAAATTTGAGTCTTGTGTGACAAACCGCGTAGCAACCAAATCCTACCTAGGTCTACCTAAGTCTAGTTTGTTGGAACTGTAGAGGTTACCCTTGGAGGAGGGGACCTGGGATAGGACCTATTGCAGAAGGTAGAGACATAATTTGTCTCACAGAAACTAATGAACATGATGGTTGCAAAACTCCTATGTTTGATGGTTATTTGAAGTTAGCAGTTTGGAATGAGGCAGCAGAAAATGGCAAAGGGTACGAAAGAATACTGGTTTTAGTGAAAGAAAAAGAGGTCGTCACATTCAGTTAGTGAAAGAAGATACAAATAAACAATATTTATGGTTCAAAATAACATGGAATGAGAACAACATAAGAATTGCAACATGTTATTTTGCGCCCAAGTATCAAAAACTTACAAAAATAAGGGATTGGACAAATGCAGCTTTAAAGCAAGATATTGCAGCATATTCACAACAGGGAGAAGTTCTTTTAGTGGGAGATTTCAATGCTAGAACAACAAATCAACAAGCTAGTAATATTTGTTGTAAAGAGGATCACAATCCTATCTAGCTCATTGAAGAGGAGAATTATCGATGGTTGAGATGTTCAGAAGATGACAAAGTTAGTAATCATTTTGGAGAGGAGTTGCTTACGCTGTGTGGTGCTTTCAACTTAATTATCTGCAATGGTCTAGATAGATGGAAAATGTCTGGGAACTTCACTTGCAACACATACAATGGGGCAAGTGTCGTTGACTATGTTATTGGTTCACAAAGCCTAATAGAATGAATAGATGAAGTTAAGATTGGAGACCATATTTGGGGTTTAAAACTAAGTTGTCGGAAACGGCATGTTAGCCTACCCAAAACGCCGTTCACCGTCCCAGATACGGATACCTGTACGATACCTCAAAAAAAGGGCCAAAAAACATTTCTGTCCCGTATCAGATTTTCGGAAACGGGGATATGGATCGGGATACGTATTTCCGGTGTTTTTTTTGAAACTATCCGTTTTCGGGAAACTGTGAAAATGTATTGGCATTTCAACACCCCGATCTGGCAGTTAACAAATAGGTATCATTTAATTTTTTGACTGATACACCATTTCGGAATACGTTTCATGATTTTTACATAACGCCACCGGGAACGGAACATTCAATTTTTTGAAGTTTATAGTTTATCGTTTACGGTTTAGAAATTTAATGTGTATCGTTTAAAAGTTAAAACATTAATGTTGACGCCGGACGGTTGTGAATCTTGTGAGCATTGTTGTGACTCCAAAACCTAGCCGGCGAGCCGCTTGTAAGTCCACTGTGTTAATAGTTAACTTTTCACCGTGTGGCGTGAATAGACTAGCACTCTCTGCGTTCAGTTTTAACATTCCGAGTTTGCTGCATGAGCATTGTCCGTTGTCCACTGTTAGTTTCCCTCTGCAAGTTTGCTGCTTGAGCCGTGGGCGTTGTCTACTGTCCAGACTCCAATGTCAGTGTTTTCTGCTTGAGCCGCGGGCGTTCAACGTTGTCTACTGTCTAGTGTCAGTGTTTTCTGCTTGAGCCGCGGGCGTTGTCTACTGTCAGTGATTTCTGCAAGTTTGCTGCGGGGCTCCAGCGTTCAAAGGCACTAGCCTCCAGGTTTGTGCCATTTTTATTATTTAATTAAAATGGCTTGCCGCTTAATTAATATTTAACACATTTTTATTATTCCCTGTCCTGTAATAGCTAAGTAAATAGTCTTTTTAGCCTTAGAGCATGTATGTCCTGTCACGGCAAAGACATAACCATTCATCTATACAGCTTCAGTATCTAAGTACTCTTGATCAGCTCTTTTAATTAGCTATTTTCGCACAGATTCCTTATATAAAAAATCCTAAAGAAGGAGATAGTTCTTAACGAATAATCTTTAAAAACCTTAGACAGAAACCCATACAAAAAGTCTGTCAACAGAAGCTTTAAAAGAATAAAAACAGCAGAGCAACTCACTACTGCATGAAAACTTGGTTAACAACAGGTAAGATCCCTTGGAATTAGACATAGAAAAAATCACAGTTCACCAGCAGCAAAGTGCCAGTCTGGAGCAGGTTCATGGAAAGGAGAGTGATTAAACTCCTCAGCATGACTGTCATGTTCATCCTGGATCTGCCACTGATCAGGAGCCAACTGGATACCTTCTTTTGACAACCTATCTGCAATTTAGTTCCTTTCCCTGTACAGTGTAAACATGTTGGAACTATATATATATATATTTAGTTCCTTTTTCTGTAGACATGTTGGAACAAAATATATATATGTAAAAAAACAACAGATATGTTTTTTATTTCATCAAACAGAGGCTGTAGCCTGTAACAAGTAAATTTCAAGCAAGTTCCCCTGTTATCCATTTTATCAACATTCATATAGTCTCCAAAAATTTGCACTTTTGGAACTCCTTTTTAGCTGCCAAGATAAGGAGCTTTAGGGCCATAAATTTGAAGTTGTTGTTTTGTGCCCTTACCCAATTCAGCTTAAAAATTTTAAGGTCACTGTCAATTGCATATAGGTCAAGTTCAGGTGTATGCTTGTTCACAGCCACTTGTAAGTTGTCACTAGTCAACTGGGTCACTTAGTCACTATCATTAATTACTAAAGGGACCAACCATACTATTCTTGTGCAACATATTATGTTCAGTTACAATTTTCAAGTCATTGTTACCGAAATATCCTAGAAGTGTACTGTCCAACATGATTACTTTAGGTCACCATACACTGTCTCTGTCACTGTTGTCACATTTCAAGGTTACTGCTAAATTCATTGTATATCAAAGGTTGTTGTCATACATGATACAATCATACAGGGTATTGTCACGAGTTTAAGTCATATGCTAAGTCATCAGGAATGTTGTCATCAGGTCACAGGGTCATTTATTACCAATACTGCATATATATCAGTTCTTTTCACCTGCAATAAGGTCACTGTATATAGAGAAATGTCATAACAAATGTCAATTGCCAATAAATTATAAATACTCTCAGCCCAACCATCACTCCAAATATTAGATCTCTGCCAACAAGGAATAGGACAGTGTTCAAACTTCAAACTTCAAACCCTTATGTAGGAAGAGGATTCTTGTGCACTCAAATTAAAAAAGGAGAAAATATACTCTTCTTAGGTAGACGATAACATTGGATACCAAATTTAAATTTTTAATGAAGTGAAACAAGAAAGTTAGAAACACATAGGATCAACAATTGGATGTGTATTTACATAGCTATTACTTGCAAGTTGCCATAGCTCAAAATTCAAATATTTAATTTATAAAACAGAGTTCTCAATCTTGATTTAACAATTTCGATCTTTTAAATTTTAATATTTGTCGATTTTATTTTGCAGTGTCATAATCATTTACATCATCATCATTAATCATGACAACTTCAAGCTCAGTTATTCGTGAGGCAGAGGAAGTGGAACATGAAATTGAATCTGCCCCTAAAGTCGATCCAAAGTCACCACTTTGGAAATATGTAACTCCTGTTGGGAAGATACAAGGAGGGAGGGCATTGGCATGGGTTTGCAATGAGTGTAAAAATGAGTTTAAGGGATCATACACACGGGTCAAAGCACATTTACTTGGGCTAAAAGGTAATGGGGTTCGATTATGTAGTGGACCACCTAAAGAGAATGGAACAAATGGAGGTGGTTTAAGCAAAACAAAAGTTGCAAAGTATCAGAGAGAACAAAACGATGCGGATGCTAAAGCAAATGAGACAAATCCTACCTCTCAATTAAAACACCCAACAAGGTTGGGAGCATCTTCATCAAAACCTCCACTTCATTCTCATGGACTTGTTGGCTCAAAACGGTCTAATTTGGGGCCGCTTGAAAGGATTTTTAATAATGATGCTCGAGAGATAGCAAATGCAGCTATAGGTCAATGCATTTATGCAAATGGCCTTCCTTTTAACCTTGTGCGATCTCCTTACTGGGCAAAGATGATAAAAGCAGTGAATGAAGCCCCAAAAGGGTTCAAGAGCCCTGGATATGAGAAGGTACGCACCACAATGTTGAGTGCCGAAAATTAGATTTGGAGGCTAAATTAAGCCCCATTCGTAATTCATGGCGCATTTCAGGGGTGTCCATCATTTCTGATGGATGGAAAGATCAAAGGAATAGGCCTTTGATCAATGTGATTGCTCAAAGCCCAATGGGGTCAATATTTTTGAAGGTAGTGGACTATGAGGGGCAGTTGAAAGATTCTCAATTCATTGCTGACATCTTGATTGAAGCAATTGAATTGGTGGGGCCAGAAAATGTTGTACAGGTAATAACCGACAATGCAACGGTGTGTAGAGCAGCAAGCCTAATTATTAAAGGCAAATATCAACACATATTTTGGACCCCTTGTGCTGTACATTCATTGAACCTCATGTTGAGCAAGATGGGGAAGCAAATTGAGTGGATTCGTGTTATTTTTGAAGAGGCAAAAGAATTCAAGCATTCATCACAAACCACCACATGTCCCAAGGCATCTACAGGGAATTTGCGAAGTTGGAGCTCCTTAAGGTACCTAAAATTTAAAGTTTATTTCTATAGTCTAAATTAAAATATGTAAATTGGATTCTCAAAGACTCAAATGTTATCATTCATGATTCGTGAATCATAATAGTTAATAACATCAAATTATTATTTTTAATTTATTGAAACATTAATAATTGACAAATTGGCACTTGTAGGTTGCCGAGACTCAATTTGCTTCTGACATCATAGTCTTAACAAGGCTTATGCAGGTGAAAGATGCATTACAATCAATGGTATGCAGTTCTCTGTGGAATCAATGGAGGCAATCCCAAAGTGATAGAGCACAAGCAGTAAAAAAGTTGGTTGTTGATGATGAATGGTGGGATAAGGTGGAGTATCTCTTGGCATTTACTAAGCCAATTGTGGATTTGCTCCGTATGTTTGACACAGATGTGCCTAATTTGAGAGAGGTGTATGAGGGCATTGATTCCATGATAGAGAAGATAAGGATGGTTATAAATGCCAAGGAGAATGACCCAGATGAAATCTTTTACAGAGAAGTAAAAGATATATTGACCAAAAGGTGGAACAAGATGACCACCCCATTGCACCTTTTGGCCTATGCAGTGAATCCAAAATATTATGCTGCAGAGTTGCTAAGTGATCCAGAAAGAATTGCACCAAGCAAAGACCCAGAAGTCTCCCAAGGATTTAAAAAGGCTTTTAGAAAGCTTTTTGTAGATCCTGAAATTGGGCTTCGGATTCGTTCAGAGTTTGCTCATTTTGTAGGATCAGAGGGTTGGGGTTCTGATATTGATTGTATGTGAGAAAAGATGGCAATGAGTTCAATTGAATGGTGGAACTACTATGGTGGGGAACTTTCACATATTCAAAAATTGGCCATCATGATCTTGTCACAGGTTGCTAGTTCCTTTTCAGCGGAAAGGAACTGGAGTACATATGGCTTTATCCATTCGGTGAAGCGAAACAGGTTGGGCTCTAAGAAGGCTGAGGAACTAATGTATGTTCATTCAAACCTTCGCCTTCTATCACACAAGAGAGATGAATACAAATTTGGGGCCGCCAAATTATGGGATGTGGAACCAGAGTTGCCTGACTTGGATATGACGTTGCATGCCAGGTCTCATTTGACTTTGTTTGATGCGGAGTCACCAATTGGTGGATCTTCAAGAGGACATGGCAGTAATGTTCCCACTTCTGGTTCAACTTCTGGAGAGGATGTGGAACTTCTTACTGACAGGGATGAACTTGAGAACATATTTGATGATATGTAAATGTAATTTATGATGGTGTTTTAACTTTTAAACTTTTGAACAACCATATGAATTATAAACATTGAATAATGATAGTACTAAGTAGACTGCAAGTCTGCAACTCATGAGTCATAGTTTATTTTGTACTTTGTAGTATGTTAACTCATAGTTCATTTTGTACTTTGTATTATGTTCATTGTTCAATGTTATGTAGTGTGCACTATGCATTATTAATTTTGGTGATGATGTTGTAAGTTGTATCATGTTGATGATTGACAATGAAATTTGAAATTTGAAACAGAAACTTGATGATATGTTCATTGTTCAATGATTGAATCATGAATGTTAGAATAATCATTAATGATGATGACAATGTTTAAACTTTATATATGCTGAATAATGAATTGATCATGATGATGATGGATTATGTATTTTTAGATATAATATAGATTGAAAGATTCTAAATCTAAAAGATGAATGAGAATATTTTGTTATATATATATATATATATATATATTTTAATATATATATGTGTGCCGTTTCCTGCCCTATCGTATCCAGATTTTTTGAAAATTTGCCGTATCCGTTTCCAATCCCGTATCCGTATCCGTTCCCGTATCCGTTTCCGTGCAACTTAGGTTTAAAATCAGATCATAACCCAATTTATATGAAGTTATCTTCGTTAGAAGAAAGACATAATAATAGGAAAACCAAATGTTCTCAACAATCGGGATCAAGGGGCAAAATTCTTCTAACACAAGAAAATTGCACTGTCTTCAAAACAATGTTGAAGAGATCAATCCAGAAGGAGAAAATTGGCCCCCAAAGCCTCAACATCCATGAGTTAACAAATATAATCCAGAGTGCACTTGAGAAATGCAAAAGAGCAAAAAATAGGAAATCATAATCAAATTGTTTTCCTGTGAATGCGTGGTTCGACGAGGAATGCAAAATGGCAAGGAGAACTTTGAAAAAGGAAGGAGAGGGGCAGATGGATGTAAAGTTATATAAGCAGATTTTAAAAAAGAAAAAATATGAGTTCATGCAAACAAGACGGGAAGAGTTGATATATTTAGGCAAGAATAACCCAAAACGTTTTTGGCAGGAACTTCAACCAAGGAAGAAGCAGTGTGAAAATAATATTACAGTCAATCAGTGGTTTGACTATGCAAGGCAACTCTATGAAAAAGAATTAGAGGTTGAGCCTCCTCTCAAGATCAACACAACTACAAAGCTTTTCACAGTACATGAGGTGGAGGCAGGAATTAAAAAGTTGAAAACAGGGAAGGCAAAGGACTTGGTTGAACTTCAAGCAGAATATCTAAAGTGGGGAATGAACATTTTGGCACCGCACATCATGGAAATATTCAATAACGTCCCTCAGCAAGGATTCCCAAGGGATTGGACAACTAGTCTAGCAATTCCCCTTTTTAAAAGTGGAGACATTGATAATCCTTCCAAGTATAGAACCATTATGATCAATCCTTTGTTTGCAAAGCTTTTTAGTGGCATGGTAGAAAATAGAATCAATAAGTGGGCAGAAGTAAAATAAAAAAGGGCAAAAGGGCAAGCAAGTTTTAGGCCAAAGCATTCTACAGTAGATCACGGTATCACGCTGAGACACATTGTTGAAAAGGTTTGGGGGAGCAAAGAAGAAGTATTTTGCTACTTTGTTGACTTCAAAAAGGCATTTGACACGGTCCCTAGAGAGAAGTTGTGGCGTAGAGTGGAAGAACTTGAAATTCCTTTACAATATAGAGTTGTTGTCCATAGGCTTTATGAAGAGGTGAAAGTCAAAATTAGAACTTCGGCAGGCATTTTAGAAAGTTTTAGAATTGACATCGGAGTTAAGCAAGGTTGCCCTTTATCTCCTATCCTTTTTGGTTTATATATTGACAAACTGGAAGAGTGGCTAAATTTTCAAGTTGGAGATGGTGTTCGATTGGGGGAGTTTGTGATAAAGCTTCTTCAATATGCCGATGATCTTGTGCTGGTTGCTAAATCGGCTCATGGATTGCAGATGCACTTATATGCCCTTGAGCATTTTTGTAAAGCAGTGGGGATGCAAGTCAATACCAGCAAGACCAAAATAATGATTTTCTCTAATAAAAGGAAGCAAAGCCATCATACGTTCTTCTTCGAAGACAACATTCTTGAAGAAGTAAATGAATACAAGTACCTTAGGATTGATTTCAACAAAAAGCTTAATTGGGAGGATTGCAAAAAGAAAATAATTTTAGGAGGGTGGAAAGCATTGTATGCACTTCAAAATAGATGTAGAAAGGCAGAGTTATGGGAATGGAACACGATCAAAGTACTTTTTGGACTCCTAGTTTGTCCAGTGCTACTATATGGGTGTGAATTGTGGGCTAGCAGCATCCCTGTTTCAAAATGGAAACAAATTGAAAGAATTCAAAAGCGCTTGATCATGAGCAAGTTCAAAATAAAAAGTTCGGTTCCTTATGAGATAATGTTGAGTGAAACAGGGGAAGCTCCCATCGAAGCAATTGCCATGGTGCGTCTTATAAGGTATCTAAAAAGAATTGAGCAAATGGGAGGAGATAGATGGCCGAAATTTATCTTCAATGAAGGCATGAATGAAAGAAAGAAATCATGGATGAGACAAAACGACAAATGGATGTAAAAATGGAATATTTACCTCAATACATGTCCCACAAATAGCAAGGAGTTAAAGAATTTTGTGTTGGAGAAGTTTCGTAAGGGTGTATGGGGGAAAGAGTTGGGTAGAAAGAAGAAGTATTATGTTCAGGAATTCAACCCCACTTGTGATCTTCAACAAAAAGAGTGCATTGGAGCTAGCATTCCGTGGAGAGCAAAGATTCTTATTGCTCAGTTAAGAACTAACTCACATCAACTTCGGTGTGAAACAGGACGGTGGAAGAGACCTAAAGAAGCTTGGGAAGAAAGGGTATGTACTTTTTGCACTTCTAGGGCAGTGGAATCAGAAAAGCATTTCATTTTGGAATGTGATGCTTTCAGTGACATCAGGGATAGTTACTGCAGTATGTTAGCATCAATTTCGTGGCATTGTCTTTTCAGTGAGAGAACTGTTAGAAGGTTGGGTCAGCTCATCATCAATTTGAATAGCAAAAGAGTTGAATTACAAAAGACAAAAACAAGCAAAGAAGTTGGTAGTCCCATAGACTATTTTTAGTCTCATGGACGTTAAAATTTCATTCATTCATTCATTACATCCTTCCAAACTTGGTGTTTCACGGCTTCTTCAAATGTTCCAGGGCCAGATTGTACAATGGTGCTCATGGCTACCAAGTACCCTCGATACCTATTCGGCTTCTTACTTTCACGGAATGTTCCCCTTGGAGCAATATGTCTCTCGGTATCTTCGAGAGTGTCTCTAAGCCATGAGGGTCTTCTCTTATTTGAAGAAGGTGGATCTATAGGATCCATCATACCTTCAACATCGGGTGTTTGTTCATCCTTCAGTTCTTCCTGCTTTCTAGCTTCTTCTACTTTTTCTTCCTTTAAGATAGGAAGATCTCTAACCTTCCTAAGGGCAGCGTCTTCGTCGAAGGTGAAATCATGACATATCTCCAATTCTCTTTGACCAGGCACATAGATTCTATATGCCTTTGAGGTTTCATTGTAGCACACAAACATTCCCTTCTTTCCAAAAGCATCCAATTTGCTTCTCTTTTTTTTTGGCACATGAAAGTATATGGGACTTCCAAAAATTCTAAAATGAGAAACATCAAGCTTTTTACCGGTGAAGACTTCTTTGGGAGTTTTGGAGTCCAATGCTTGATGTGGGCATCTATTTTGAATATACACAGCAGTGTTGGCAGCTTCTCCCCATAGAAACTTCGGAAGATCCTGGTCATAAAGCATGGCATGGGCAACTTCTAGAATGGTTCTATTCTTCCTTTTGGCAACACCATTTTGTTCGGGAATATACGTAGTAGTGGTCTCCCTCTTAATGCCAGCTTCCCTGTAATAGTCATTGAATTCATTTGACTCGTATTTGGTTCCATTATCGGTCCTCAAAATTTTGATCTTCTTTCCTGTTGGATTTTCAACAAAGGCCTTGAAGGTGCGGAGCATTTGAATACTTTGTCCTTTTTATTCAAGAAGTATATACATGTCTTGCGGGAGAAGTCATCTATAAAAGCGACATAATATAAACATCCTCCCAAGAATGTTACGGGCAACATACCAGATAGATCAGAATGAATCAATTGTAGAACATCATAAGTCTTGGAGTTACTTGAGGGGAATGGTCCCCTTAAATGCTTTCCTTCGGCATAACCCTGACATACACCTTCATGATCATCTTTTAAATCGGGCATACCTGTGACCACCTTCCTTGCTTCAGGAAGGGCTTTATAATGAAGGTGTGCAAACCTCCGATGCCATAACTCGGATTGAAGAGTTGTGCTACATGTCATGGCTCCCAACGTACTTCCTCCAACCTGATAGAGTGTATCAACCTTGAAACCAAGAATGAATGCTTCTTTGAAATTCCTCTTCCAAATGCGTACCTTTCCATCAATGAATACCACCTTGAATCCTTTGTCTTCCATTGCCAAGATAGACACTAGATTCTTCTTGAAGTCAGGTATATATAACACATCTTGCAAACGAAGGACTTGACCTTGATTTAGATGAAGGGTCACAGTCCCTGTCTCTTTCACGGGATAGGTGGCATTGTCTCCAAGGAAAATTTCCAATTAGTATCCTTTTAAATCAAATTAGAGAGGGCCTCTTTATATCCAGTGAAGTGATTTGAGTCGCCACTATCAATTAACCAGCTATCCAGGGGGTCAGGAGGAGATGCAGCAGAGAGGGCAGATATGAGAATATATTCATTTTTCTTGTTATCAACAACATTAGATTCATCATACCTAGAGTTCCTTCACCTTTTGAAGGGTTGACCATTTTCATTTCCATTTCTATCAAAGGGAGCCTTTCTCTTTCCTTTGTTGTTGAACCTGTTGTTCCTTTGATTTCCATTTCCCCTGAAGTTGTTATTGTTGTTGTAGTCATCATCTCGGGGAAAGTCCCTTTTATTGGGACACTCTCTAGCATAGTGACCAAACCTATTACAATTGTAACATCTACCCTTCCTTCCTTTGGGATCCACTCTTCCTTGACCTTGATTTCTTGGACCAGGATTATTCTTCTTCTTTGCATGAGCTGAGAAGGCAGTAGGTTGACCTCCATTTCCATTTGAGAGTTTGTCTCTCTCCATCATCCTTGTCTCCTCTTGAGTGCATCTTGTCAACAATTCATCAAAATCAGGAATTATATTATGATTGATGATAGTGGTATTGAATACATACCATGTCCGAGGAAGTCCTCCAAAAGCAATGAGAGTGAGCTCTCGGTCAGTGATGACCTCTCCAATAGCTAAGAGATCATTCTTGATTTCGGTGAGCCTCATGAAGTAGAATTGGATGGACTCTCCCTTGTCCATCTTGATGTCCTTCAACTGGTTCTTCAAAAAGAGAATTTGATTAGCATTGCTAGCCTTGAACATGCTAACCAACTTATCATACATGTCCTTAGATGTGCCCAGCTCAGAGATATAAGCAACCAAGTGCTTGTGAATAGAATCCCTGATGATATTCTTTGCCTTGACCTCTCCTTTCTTGTACTTTGTCTTAGTGGCAGCCAATGCATTTGATGGAGGCCCGGTGATCTTTCCCTGCACATAATCCATAACTTCTTGTTCCTCCAATGTCAAATCCAAGGACATTTTCCAAGCATGATAATCAGACTTATCATTGAGCTTGTCATCATATTTGAATTATGATGAGGAATCCATTGACCTTTGTCCTTGTCTAATCAACTTTCAATGATTTCTCACTCTTTCTTGGCCTTTGTCTTCACCTCAACTCTGATGGCATGTTAATTTTAGTTAACAATGGTATGTTCTATGCTTAAAGAAATTTACTTCAATCTTTCTTATTAGCCCAATTCAATTTCCTGTTTAGCAATCACATTAACATTTACAGTAAATGTTGATAGAACATAAACAAATAACTGGAAAACAAGCCAAGACAAGAGGACACAATAATTTGGTGGATGCCAGGGAAAAACCCCAATGTGGGGAAAAACCTTTGATCAAATCTTTTTATTATTCTTCAAATTCAGCAGAGAGAGAAAGTACAATATTCAGCAGTCAACAAGATGCCCTAGCCAGCAAAGTTAACGCTGGTCAAACCAACAATATGCCTCCCAATGGAGCTTGGTCAAAGCCAGTCAAAATCGGCCTCAAGAAATAGTCAAAGTCAGCCCAAGACAGTCTGCAAATTCTCGGTCAACCCTGGTCAACGCTGCGGTCAAACAACGGTCAGAGTCTACGGTCAAACAGCCCAAAACTTCTTGATTTTCGTGCCACCAAGCTCGGCCTCCTAAACTCGGATTTTGTCCCAAAAATCGAAGTCAAAATATGTGAATTGGCCCAAGTTAACGTTGGTCAACGCTGCTACAGAAACCCTTAAACAATCCGAAAATCACAGTTGCCCTTTCACACGTGCAAAGGAGAGAGAATGTCTTCTAAGGTTGTACGAACCAATGAGAAGGAGAGAGAATGTGAGATGAGATGATGTCCAAAATGAAGTTTGAGTCACTCCTTTTTATATCCATCGATGAGTGTGTGTGACACATCTTTTGGGGCTTGTGATTCTACATTACAATTCTGACCGACCTTGACAATTTGCACGTGTGAAAAATAAATTCAATATCCAACTTCTGCTCATCCAAAGAAGATGATCTTTAGATGAATCTTGCACCTCTCTGAAAGAGGAATCCAACAAAAATATCATCTTCATCATATGAGTAGTGCAAAGTGGAGTTTGGCCCTAGTTTCCAAATTTAACATTATATATATATATATATCAAAGTAACAAAAATCGCGATCGGGATAAAATCGCCGAGGGGAAAAAATCGGAAAAAATCGTAAAAATCGGGAAAAAATCGACACATACAAAAATATTCATTTTTTTTCAATTTTTTTAATATCTAAAGCATCTACAGCATAAAATAAATGCATTGACACATAAATATGAAAAAAAACTAATATATAAGATGTGTAATATCATGTCTAGTGCTACATCACACATAAAACTGAATCCTGTCCTGAATACTAAGTCCTGAGTCTCAACTCAACCTCGAAATATCAACAAAAAATATAATAATGTATCTCATATCATGAGTCATAATGTTATATACAAAGGAATGCACCAAATAACCTATACTACTGATTTCCTCTGCCCCTCTTGCGAGAAAATATAACAGCTTTCCCTCTAGACGAAGAAGTTGGCGAGGCTGGCAATGGACTCTGTTGTGCTCCAGATCCTGAAGCACTAGGAGCTAAAGGAGGTAGACCACGTCCTCTACCGGTAGCAGGGGTAGGTGGTGTCACCTCCTCCTCCTATTGTTGCTCCTCCTCCTCCTCCTCATGAAACTCGTCATTGATTCATCGCTACTAGAAATGGGATCATCAACAGGAGATACATAAACATCATCTAGCTCAAAGTCTTCAGACTTGGATTGCTCAACCTTAAAATGCGGTAGAAAAAGATTAACATGCCTAACCAGTTGTTTTCCTTTGAGTGAAGGGTACATTCTTGTTAAGGCCACAGTGGGGGAGTTCAACAATCAATACCACCAACATCAACAAAGTTCAACAATCAATGCCACCAACATCAAGGTTCTTAAAGGACTTCATACTCTTGATCAAATACCAATCTCATACCCTTACACATAATAGAATCAAATGGAAACAATGCAAATCCCCAAACCATGAAACCCTGAAAACCATTAAGTCTGCTGAATTTTGAGTGAAATCTAAAATTCTAGTTTCTCCATATGAAATCCAATGAGGTCGAAACCACTCTTAAACATCCTGAGTCATTTCATGGTAATGTTAAAAATTTAAGTAAAAGGATGAATTTCATCCTTTTACTTTAAGAATTTAACATTACCATGCACTGCCAACAGGGTGTGTTAGGAAAATGAGAGGGCTGCAAAAATGACAAAAAAAAAAATCGATTTTTGAACTTATAGGGTTTCTATTTTATGGGCCCACGATTTTTACCAAAATAATCGCGATTTTTTCGTAAAAATCGCGGATTTTTCAAAAAATCGTTGAAAAAATCGCCGATAAAATCGGCAGCCCGAAAAACTCGCGATTTTTTCAAATCGCGATAAAATCGCGATGTTTGTTACTTTGATATATATATATATATGATGAAGTACAACTACATATGAGATCTTTATCATAAAGCTAGTACAAGTGAAGTTCTCCAAACTCTAGTGAGGGAACCCATAAGAAAACCCTATACACCAACTCCTTGTTTAGAATCACTCCCAACCAAAGCTGGTCACTCCAACAAAAATCATGTAATTTCCCCAATTTTCGGATTGCCTTGTGTTGAGATTAGGAGGGATTTCCAGAGCTTATGTTAACCAGTTCAAAGGAGCAGGATTACATTATTGGTGGGCCTGGAGGGTTTTGAGGAGTTATATGGGGGGCAACTAGGATTGGTTTCCATTTTTCATCATCAGGATCAGTTCCAGATAGTTTGATCTTGGTTCCACTACATTCCGACACTTTTCGTAAAATGGTGTTATTAATGGACATATTTTAATTATTTACGCTTAAGGTGTTGTTTCGGTTGATTACTTGGAGAGACACTTTAGTGTAATAGCTCGTTGGAATCAGGGCGAAAAGATATACAAGACACAATTTGGGAGGCTAGTGTGATCATGGTGCCAGTTTAAGCATTTTCTTAAGATAAAAGTGGCTTTAATTAGTAATAAAGAAGTCACTTATTAAATAAAAGGTGAAAAGGTGCTTTTATCTAAGGCGTAAATAAAAGGGGGGGAAAATCACTTGGAAAATAGGAGGAAAATGTACTAAGTGGATTATTAATAAAATAATAAAAGGATATTTCTAGAAGATTGTAGAAGATACGACAAAATGTTATAAAAGGGGAGAGAAGGGCATTTCTCATTCATTCGGGTTTATGATTATTCTTGTTGATTAATCGGTAGCTCAGACGAGTTTCTCTCGAGGGTTTTAGGCAAGAATCACACTAGTTTCGATGGACATCATTGCCACCCTAGCTGGTACTCACCAATTTTGATGAATATCATTGCCACCCTATTTGGCATTGTGGGAAAATCACATAGGTTTTCCATTTGTGCTTCAATTGTAGGTTATTTGCGAGACATTTCTTCAGTGGATGAATTGGTTACTATTACCGAAGTTGGAGATTGGATCCTTCCTAAAGAGATTTGTCGGAGCTGAAGGTTATTGGTTGAGATTGAGTTGTTTGCAGGGTCGAATTCATATTCTATAGAGGCCAGATTTATCTGTTGGGGCCAAGTTTATTTGTTGGGCCGAGTTTATTAGTCAGAGCCCAATTTATTTATTGGGGCCGATTGTCTTCGCAGGAGCCCAGTCTATTTATTGGGGTTGAATTTATCTATGGGGGCTGAGTTTATTTACTGGAGCCGAGTTTATGTGTCGAGGCCGAATTTATTTGTTGGGGTCGATATTATTCACCAAAGATATTTTTTTTTGTAAGCCTGGCAGGACTATATCTTCAACATGTCTAATATATCACCCTGATTGGGCGGGGAATTGAACCGGTGACTTCACATCAAGGAGTGCCTTAATAGAGCACCGGATCACCGTCTATCCAAGACCCTGTGGTCTATTTTCTAAAGATCTTTATTTGTTGGGGTCTAGATTATTTGTCAAAGATCTTTATTAATTATTTGTTGGGGTCGAGATTATTTGCCAGAGATATTTATTTGTTGGGGCCAAGATTATTTGTCAGAGATCTTATTTGTTGGGGTTTGAGATTATTTGTCAAAGTTGAGATTATTTGTTGAGGTTGAATTCATCATTATAGGAGGGTCGATTTATTGACTATAGGAGTGCCGCATTGATTGAGTTATTTGCTACATTTGTATTACAAGTTCTCAGATTAATATTGTCCATGTAAATCTCTTGATCAAATTAATAAAAGTCTAGTTGTGCCTTAAAATATTTATGTTGTAAGTGTTTATTTGTTTTACATACAAAGTGTTGGAATAAACGCTTGCATAGAAAGTTTTTGTCAAATTCCCTAAAAGAGAGAATTTAATATTTTTGCAAGTTGTGCTAGCGTATTTCAAATACAGGATATTACAGTTGTATCAGAGTTCGTTTTCTTGCCAGCCTAGATGGTTTATTTCAGTGAAACACCACTTGTATAAGACCCGCGGGTCTTCGCGGGTTCTATAGTGAGTCGGATCACTTGCATTGAACCTGTGCTCTCTAACCTTACCCGCTCAAACTCGTGTTAAACTCGCCTACCCGCATAAGAACCATGGGTTTCTCATAGGACCCGTATCGAACCCCTATAATACCCGTCCCACGACAAAAGGAAAAATATTTTGGATTTTTCTTTATTTTTCTATTTTCTTTTGGAAATGAGGTAGAGGAAAAGGGAATTTGGAGGGAATAAAATTCTTCATAAGCACATATCTCCCTTTCAGAGACATAGGCAAGGAAAGTGGTAAGGTTTTTTTCAATGCTCATGATCATGGAATGTTGGTAAATGCAGGGACCGTCATCTACTCCTAGCTTTTGGAGCAGGGATATGGTTTCAAGCGATGCAGAACTAGATATTTTGAAAGAAACAAATGTTTAGGTAGTTGTATAGTCCTCTGTTTTCTTGGGAGTAGTAGCACTAGCGGAGTAGCAGCACACTGTAACAGCAAGGCAGAGTCACAGCACTGGCGGATTAGCAACACTGGTAGAGTAGCAGCACTGGCAGAGTAGCAACACTAGCAGAGTAGCAGCACACTGTCCAGGTAGGCTTCATGATCCTTGTTTCATTGTTTTGCTGCTTGCATGTAATTTTTTTTAATTTTATGTAATCAATTCAATTTTAAATTATTTATTTTCGCTTGTAATTTGCAAATTTTTTTTGGCCTTGTGGTTGAGTTTCTCAGCCACACAACAGCCTTGTTTGACTGAGAAACTCAACCACAAGGGTCTACGGGTTGCCTCCTCATCTCGCAGACCCTGTGGCTGAGTTTCTTAGTCACACAGGGTTGTTGTGTGGCTGATAAACTCAACCACAAGGCCAAAAAATTTTGTAAATTTAAAAAAAATTAAAAAATATCAATTAGATTTTCAAATTTTAAATTTTTTTCTTCCAGATTTCGTCACCATGCCACCAAAGGGTTCTAGAAATTCTCGTGATCCGGCATGGGCACATGGTCAACGAATCATTGTCAGTAATGACCACCATGTCAAGTGCAATTATTGCAATGCCACAATGCATGCAGGCATAAACAGGCTAAAATACCACCTAGCTAGAATTTCTGGGAATGGTGTGGGATGTTTTCAAAATTGCCCCAATGAAGTCACTACTAAAATGACAGCTGTATTGGAAGCCATTAAAGAAGAAACTTTTAAGAGGGAAAGAAGTAAGGATGAGATTGTTGGGACAGGTAGATCTTCATCTCAGAGTGAAACACATATTCAAAGTCCAGGTATTGGTAACTCCTCTTCAAATGTTGTGGCAAATAGGAGTATAACCTCTTCTTTCTTCACTCCTCGTACAACTCTAAGATCTCAACCAACCTTGGATAGTTTTAATGAAAAGAAGAGGAAGGAAGAAGATATGGCAGTGAGGAGGTTTTGGTACCATAACAGTCTTTCATTCAACTATGCAAAGTCATATTTTTATCAGCCAATTGTTGATGCCATTGCAAGTGTTGGCCTTGGATATAAAGCCCCATATTATAATGCACCTAGGGAGAAAGAGCTAGATGAGGAGCTTGAGTGTGTCAAGGAACAATTGGAGAGCATTAAAAGCTCATCTGAGCTTATTCTATAATGAGAGGTCTAACATTCAAAGAGATCTCGAGGTGATGAGAGGTGTCATGATATGCATTGAGAAGATGTTCCTGGATGTAGATATTCAAGACAAAACCAACCTACAACGAGATATGTACAAGGAATAATCTAAGATGTTTAGATTTAGCTCAAGCCAATGTCTCAAGGACAGTAAAATGCCTTGTAAGTGCAAATTGTTAGAACTTAGTTTGTAATTTTGCTAGTTCTCTTTTATATGTTTGGCATTGCAAACTGATAATCTTTGTTGTTATTTTTTTATAGCTCATTGGTGGATAGATTGTGGCTTTGAGGCACCGCAATTACAAGAATTTGCCATCAGAGTGTTGTTTTTTGTTGCATCAGAAAGTGCTCTAAGTCTCAAATTTTGTGGAGAGGCTTAGACACTGGTATTCCAAAGAACCCAGAAACCGTTTGTGGAAATTCCACTCGGTTAATGTTTTATTAAAATAATTAATTATTTTAATGGGGACCCTAAGTCTAAACTTAGGGAAATTAAATAATTAAAGGGTATTAATAAAACATGAGTGAGAATGATCTAGAAGACGAAGATCAAGTCATGTTATAATCTTAACCATTGATTAGAGATCTAATCTCGGGCGTTGATGTCTCAACGAGAAGACTATAAAGGAAGACTTGAGGGCTAGAGCATCAGTCAGAGAGAGGCAGAGATGATCTAACCAAGCTAGCGTCGAAGGAAGAAGAGCTAACACAGTGACTACGTAGGGCTCACGTAGAAGCAGCGCAGAGGTAGAGGATGGTTTCTGGAATTTCGCTTGTAGATCAATTTCGGAGGTCGAGATCCGGAAAGTGACACTAAGAGGTTGTTCCTTAGGGTCCACAGAGGAAAAACAACTTGGTTGGGGCTGAATACTGAGCCTGGAAGGGGGTGACGCAGTGGCTGGAAGGTCCAGCGCTGGGACTGCGCAGTGCCTTCCCAGGGAAGAGTTTTCTTCATCCGGATCAACCAGAAACTCAGTGATTGAGTGAGTTAAATCCTCACAAATTCTTCTGCCATTATTTCTCTCTATAACTGAATTACCCTAGGGGTATTCAGAGATGTATTCAGACATTGTTACTGCTTAATTATAAAACCCTCAGATCTACTGCACTGATTTTCTGCATTGGGTTTTTCCGAGGAATTGCGTCCAAATAAAGGTGTCATATGTATGAATGATTTTCCTTGTTCAATTTCCTTGTTTCAAAATCATGAGTATTATAGTGTAGATTGCTTCAGTATTTCCTGTATGATTCAGAAATAATTGTATAAAGTAAATTACATAATAGAATAAGTAATGCAGTTGGCTGCAGTAGGATTCCTTAAATTGTTTCAGATCTAAGAATTTTCACATGGTATCAAAGCATTGATGTGAAACAGGAAGAACGAATCTGAATTCTGAAGTGAAGGTCATTTTTGCTGCAGTGCAACAACACAAATCCATTGAAGGATTGCGCAGTTCTAGCGGGGAGGGCTAAGATTTTCGTGGCAGTCTCTCTCTGAGTGAGTCAACAGAGAGAAAGAGCTTCTAGATTCGAGATCGTGTTGTGGCAGAGGGAGAAGTGTAGAGCCTCCATGCAGAAGACAGAGGGACGCAGTTTTCTGAAGTTGTTTCTGGGCAGAAAAGCATCAGAAGGAGTCAGAGCACATATTGAGGGAATTCTTCCTCGGTGATTTCCTAGTTGAGGCAATCAACATTTCTTAGTTGCTGAGCAGTAGAGGAGCATTAGAACTTACAAATCCATCAAGGAATGGGTAATCCTGCCAGGACTGTGCAGTAAGGAGGAAGAGGGAGCAGATTTTGGCTTGTGATGGCATCTCACGGACTTCGTGATCAGTATCGGTTGGAGGGCTCCTCCAACTATATGATCTGGAAGGAATAGGCTCAGTTCCTTTTGGATGAACATGATTTGAAGGCGTTCATGGAGAACGTGGTAGTTGTTCCTACAGATGCAGATCAACTCAAGAAGTATAAGGCAGATGGGGCCAAGGCAAAGAGGTTGCTCCTTGATGGTGTCAAGGATCACATTGTCTCACATGTGGCTAGCAAGGTAGCCAGAGAGATGTGGGTAGCTTTGCATGACCCATTTGAGAGATCTTCCGAGCAGCGGAAGTTGTACTTAGAGTAGAAGCTCCGTATGATCCACATGCAGAAAGGGGAGCGCGTGGCTTCATACCTCATGCAGTTTTAGGAGATTCGAGATTAGTTGTCAGCAGTAGGTGCTACACCTACAACTGCAACCATGGTACAGATGGCCCTTAATAGTGTCACTGAGGAGTGGCAAGTGTTTGTCCAGAGCATATTGGGTTGGGCAACATTACCTAGTTGGGAGAAATTGTGGTCAGTTTTTCAGGAGGAGGAGATGAGGAGAGACCTCATCAAGTGCAAACTTGATGGCAGCAGTGGAAGCGGATCGAAATCCGTGGAGGAAGAGGAGAAAGCAGCCCTTGCATCGAAGGGACAGCAGGCGCAACAGAAACTGAAGCGTGATGTTTCAAAGGTCAAGTGCTTCAGAAGTGGCGAGATGGGCTACTATGCATCTCAGATCTCAATGTCCTTTCAAAAAGAAGGACAAAGATGAGAAGCACGACCCAAAGGTTGCAGCCACAAAAATCGAGAAGGATGATTTCGCCATGAGTGCCCACGCTTCTCGAAGAGAGAAATGGGGTGATATTGAACTATAGTTCATTTCGAACTTCAGTTGGGAAGGATCCTTGAGGAAACCACCTCATGGATCATTACCTTGCTACGGGAGCCCATATTTACAGTAGCGGGATGGAGTTTCAGTGGAGCCGAGGAGTGATGGAGACAACAGTGTAGTAGGTAGCAGCATTCATTTCTGGAGCAGGGCAGAGCAGAGGCAATAACAACATAGCAGCAGCAGCGCAGTGCACAGGGGTGCAGCGCAGTGCAGATCAGTGTTGTGCAGTGCAGAGCAACAACAACGTAGTGCATCAAAGGGACAGTGTAGTAGTTATCAGCAGTGAGAGTCTTCAACACCCACGTGCATCCACTGAACACTTGTTCAATCTTGGGTGAGTTCAGTTGTTTCTCTCAGTAGCTAAGTAGTAGTGCAGATGCAGTGTTAGCAGCATAGCAGATGCAACACTTGAGAGGGAGTTGTAGTACAGATGCAACAATGGCAGTGGCAGTGTCATGGACAGCAGTACAGTTGCATTAGCAGCGCAGAGGATGCTTCAGGGACAGAACAGTATGAAACAGGCATAATTGCTAGAGCATTTTCCTCGCTAAGAGGGAGTGTTGATTTTTGTAGCATTAGAAAGTTCTCTAAGTTTCAAATTTTGTGGGGAGACTTAGACATTGATATTCCAAAGAACCCAGAAACCATTTGTGGAAATTCCACTCGGTTAATGTTTTATTAAAATAATTAATTATTTTAATGGGGACCCTAAGTCTAAAATTAGGGAAACTAAATAATTAAAGGGTATTAATAAAACATGAGTGAGAATGATCTAGAAGACAAAGATCAAGTCAGGTTATAATCTTAGCCGTTGATTAAAGAACTAATCTCGGTCATTGATGTCTCAACGAGAAGACTATAAAGAAAGACTTGAGGGCCATTTGGAAAGACACGCTGAATTGATCTAGAGTTCGAAATTTCTGGGGTGGGGTTTGCTAAGAAATTCGATCTAGAGATCTGAGCAATGAGGGTCAGAGATAGCATTGTTGAGTCAAATTATACGTGTATAATTTGCCAATATAAATTGTCAACCCAGGAAGGTACACTGATGAGATGCAATGCACAATATATGCAGGCTAATTACTGCAAGTGTTAATTAATTATACAAACAACAACTAATGCTTCTTTCCCATGTCAATACTATCGCAGCAGAGGCTAGGGAGTGGCATATATCATCCCTCTATAGCACTTAAGATTGCTGATATTGACCGTGAAAAGATAAAGATCAAACAACAATCAACAACTCATGCTACTTTCCTATATCAGTACTATTGCAGCAATGTATATGGAGCGGCATATAACATCCCTCTATAACACTAGTGTTTGTTGATACTGATGCAGGAAAGATAAAAGAAATCAATCCCAACCAAGAATCAAACTTAAAAGCATGAATCCAAGCATTGGCCAAATGAAAAGAGCTCTTCAACATAAAATATTAATTCACTTAACCAATTTACAGTTTGCTATAAGAAACACGGAAAGGAAACACCAGCTGTTACAGGAAATTATAAATGCATAATCAAAATAGAAATAAACACACACACTCTGTTGCAGGAGTCGTGACCGAAGGGGGCCCTCCCTCACTCACAACTTCTTTAAAGATTAAACAATTTGCTCAGGAAAATAAATAGAACATAAACGATTTTATTAATCTAAAATAATAGTCGATTACAGTCTGATATCGTGCTCTGTAACAACAGCTTCCAACCCAACCCAAGAACTTTGAACTCCCATATAAGCAAATTACATCTGATTTTATAAATTTCTGGTAGGCCATATTTGGCTTTGAACAAAACAGATTACTAAACTAAGCCTACAACCAATAATACAAATACGGATTGACAATGGTAAACTGTTGTTGGGTCTAATCCATGACTGAAGCCATGGATTAGACCATTTCTGTTGCGCGCTGAAATTGTTTGTCAATCTCGCTGTAGGATTTTGAGGTGGTTGCAGGGAGTCGGCGTATCTGCAAGAAATCCAGAACGGCTGCAGGAAATCGGTGTATCTGCAGGAAATTGGCGTATCTGCAGGAAATCCGAAACGGCTGCAGGAATCTTAGCTGTATGAGCTATCTGCAGGATTAGCAGAATTGCTTGAATCTAACAAGTTTTAGCCTATGATACCCTTTTTAGCCAAAATTGGATGACACAGCTAGACTAGGTATAATTAAAGGGCAAAAAGAGGTCAAAAATTGGGGAAACAAGGCTTAGTATAGGTAGCAAAAATAAGTAAAGTTCAGACTTAACATCTCCCCCACACCAAAACTCTTGCATGTCCCTATGCAAGCAAAACTGAAACAGTCTTCAACAAAAGACTAATTTTTCACCCGGGCCGCAACTACTGCAGCCAGGTGATCTAACTGAGCCCAACTAGATTTTGCTTGTCTGTGAAGTGTCCTCCACATGGTTCATCATGGCAGGCTCTTAAGATGTCATAGATCTCATCTTCTCTGACACATCTGCGAATAATCAAATCAGCTCCTGTGAAAAAAATATCTCCCCTAATCCAAGAATAATCAACACTTTTCCTAATGATTCTCTTTTTCTGATTAGATGAAAAGTAAGGTGGAAACTTTCCTGTAGCAAGATAATTGGCCATGTTTGCAAAGCAAGGTGTTTTAACACAGATGGAAAACAAGTTTTCATCTGGAAAGTTATCATTAACAAGAACATCTTCACCTGCATGATTAAGCTTAGATAAGAAATCAGCTACCTGATTTTCTTTTCCTGGCCTATCCACTACTGTGATGTCAAATTCCTACAGCAGCAGCAACCACCTAGTAATTCTGCCATTAGTGATTGGTTTATTCATGAGATAACGAATAGCAGAATGATCTGTGTGCACAAAAACTCCATAACCCGTGATGTAGTGTCTAAACTTATTAATAGCGAAAATTACAGCAAGGAACTCTTTTTCAGTCACTATATAATTCAGTTCTGCAGGAGTTAAATTTTTACTGACAAAATAGATAGCATGGGTGACAAGATCCTCCTTTTGACCCAATATTGCTGCTATGGTTGAATCAAAGGCATCAATGGAAATATGAAAAGGCAAATTCCAATTTGGGCCTCGTAAGATAGGTGCTAAAGAAAGTTTTTCCTTGAGTTTATCAAATGCAGCTTGACATTCATCATTCCAATGAAATTCAGATTCTTTAGTCAATAATTTAAATAATGGAGAGGCTACCTTTGTAAAATTTTCAACAAACTTCCTATAGTAGCCTGCATGTCCAAGAAAAATTCTAACTCCCTTTTGATTAGATGGTGGGGGCAGTTTTACAATAACCTCAATCTTCGCTGGATCAACCTTGATTCCTGCAACATAAACATGATGACCCAAAACAATACCTTTAGTCATAATCATAAAACATTTTTCACTACTTAACGAAAGATTATTTTCTCTACATCTCTGCAAAACTTTTTCAAGATTAAGTAAAGCTTCTTCAAAAGTATCACCCATAATTGTAAAATCATCCATATAAACTTCTACGTAATCATGCAAAAGATCAGAGAAAATACCAAGGACTGCCCACTGAAATGTGGCTGGTGCGTTGCATAGACCAAATGGTAAGACTTTGTATGCATAGGTACCCCAGGGACATGTAAATGTTGTCTTTTCCTGATCCTCTGGAGCTATCCTAATCTGATTATATCCACTGAATCCATCTAGGAAGGAAAATTGTTTTTTCCCTGCTATAGTGTCCAATACTTGGTGTATAAACGGTTAAAGGAGATGGTCTTTTACTGTAGCTTTGTTTAATTCCCTATAATCTACGCACACTCGCCATTTACCATTTTTCTTGGGGACAGTGACTAGTGGGGATACCCACTGGCTATCTGAAATAGGATAGATGAATCCTACATTTAACAACTTTTGTAATTCATCTTTTACAATTTCTCTTAAAGCAGGGTTCATCCTCCTTTGTGGTTGTCTTACGGGCCTAGCATTTTCTTCTATATAAATTTGATGAATGCATGTGTTTGGTTGAATGCCTCTCATATCAGTATATTCCCATGAAAATGTGTCTGAAAATTTTCTCAATGTTTGTATTAATTGCTTTTCTTGCTCAGGAGTTAAGGTGGAATTAATGTTTAAAGATTTTTGTAATATTCCCAATTAGTAGCAACTAATTGGAAATATTAATTTTGATTAATTCTACCTTATATTGTTAAAATATAAATAAAGTGGGTAAAAGGAGAATGTGACTCACTTAGAATAAAACACACTCCCTAAAGTCACCTAGGAGACATAACGTTGTGGTCAAGGTGGGCCAATGGGGCCAAGTGACAACGAAGGGGGTGACACACTTAGACAGCGTGGGCCCAGCCAGTGCAGATGAGTTGGCAGCGTGGGCCAAAGAGAGACAGCGTGAACGTGGTGGGGCCAAGGAGAGAGGGAGGCTCACCAAAGATAAATAGAGGGGAGGCTACCTCATTTCTCTCATTGATGATTATGCATTTTGGAGATTGTCTCTAGACATTGAACACGCTTGTTGTTTAGCTAGTCTGCACGTACTGACATCGGGTGTCTCCGTGCGGAGATCCCAACCTCAGCCCCGGGAGACTTCGAGTGCTTGCTCGAGTGAGGAGTCCTACCGTATTTTGCAGGGAGAGATCAGAGCTTCAGTCATTGAGGAGCATTCCTTGGAGGGACAATGTAGTATTGCAGAGGGAGGACACAATTCTAGTTGGGGAGAGTTCCGGATTGAGGTGATTTGGGTGGATTCAGACCGGAGGATTAGGGAAGGGATCAGCCCTTACCTATTGGAGACATTTTGCAGAGGGAGAGGCCATATTTTGCGGTGTTGCCTTCAGGGTCAGCGTTTTCCCTTGAGGGATAGCATAGTGCCTCAAAGGAGGTATTTTCCAGGGCCAGCCATTCTCGAAAAGCTCTCTAGGATTTTCTAGGTATTGGGAGAGGAGGCCATTTCCAGAGTTTCAACATTTTCCGAGTTGGGGAGCAGCCCCAAAGACTCTTTCATTCCAGCAATTGCAGTAGCACGGCAGCATTTTCCAGCAGCTTGGAGATTACGTAGTTGATAGAGGGAGCAGCCATTCCACACATTGTTATGAGAGTATTTCTACACTTGCCTTGAGCAAGTCTAGGTGCCATCATTCTAATCACCTTTGTGCTTTTCTTGTTTCTCAATATTAATAAAATGGCTCTGCGTTCTCCATATTGTGTATTTTGTCTCGTGGTTTGTCTCTAGTTGTTGTGTACCCTGTTTGTGTGCTTTATATTACTGTTTATTTCCCTTCGGGATATTACAGTGGTATCAGAGCCTCATTCTTGGCTCAACTGTGGGGATCTTTTCCTATGAACAGAGAGGGTAGGCAGAATCTTACACACCAAACGCAGTAGAGGTGGAAAATATGGGGGTCTCACAACAATGTGACCATCATTTTCCAGCATTCAGTAGGCCAACCAGGATCACGATGCTTACATTCTTACCTCCAGCACTGAGTGATCAAGATAGGCGGCATGATCATATACCCATGGGAGATTATTTTCGAGAATGGCAGTCCATGGGGGAAAACTTCAGAGCGGCTTTGTCCTTCAAAGATTACTGCCATCTTAGGTGGGATGAAGAAGGAAGGAACAATGGGGGGTCTAACACAGAGAGTTCAGAGTTGCAACATACCATTGGGAGGACACCTTTTCCCATGTATTATGGATCCACTGATTGCACGGCCCGGAATTAGGGGGGAAAGTTGGATACCTCTTCTCAGCTTGACCGAATAACAAAGGGGGAAGTCATCAAAGTGGCTACCTCTCACTTGGGGAATGAGGGCACACAGGATCATGGGGAGCATGTGGATACACTCAGTATGGCGCAGGGGTCACCTGCGTTGGAGACTTTTTTGACCATATCGGTTGACATCATAGTAGAGGGAGTAGAGGTTACCCCAGTAGTGCCATCCATTGAGGTGATGACCGAGGTAGTGTCTGAGTCTTCGGGTGGTAGCAGCGCGCGACAAATGGGTGAGGTGCCAGGAGATATATCCACCTTTGATGAGGTACTAGGAGATACAGAGGTATTGGACGATGGTCGCACACAACGGTGTCATCGGCTTCGAGCTAACCTTCTAGTTTTGAAAGGTAAGGCCACATTGGTACGAGAGGCTATTTTGTTACAGAACAAGGAGCTAGAGGGCATGAGAGTGGTTTATGCCAAGTCAGCGGCCAAGTTGGCCCACATTGGGGAGCGGCTGGATTCTCTAATGATACAGCTAGAGGGCACATTGAAGTGTCAGAGCAACCCCCTTCAGGCATGCATAGATGGGGCTAGCAGCATTGTTGGGTCACATCTTTCCATTGGAGAGAGAGAGCCGGAGCCATCTAGTCAGATCTCATACGTTGACTTGGATAGCAGGATGAGACGATCAGAGTTACACAGGGTGCAGCGTCCACATGTTGAGGTTGGATGGCGAGAGATTTTGAGTTGGTGCCCGGTGGAGTGGGGTGGAGATAGTGGTGGACCTAGGTGTAGTTCAGCAGGAGTTTCCAGGTGCTGGGAATACAGGAACCCCAGACTGGCATTGGGATCTAGGCGGGATTACCTATCGTTTCCCAGGCAGGTCGGTTGACTATGTCTTGGAGGGTACAGTTGGCCTAGCAGTTGAGCATGCGCATTTGCTAGGGGAGTTTCGATCAGCTCCAGTGGCCAACCAGTTTATGGGCAGACTCCCTAGGTTGTCTTGGTATGACACTTGTACACGGGGTCACAGGGTTGTGATCAACATACCTTGGCAGAAGCTTGTCGGAGGAGGTGGCATTGGCAGGCCACCAGATGGTGCCTTGTATGGGGCCAAGGATTCTTCACCTTTGTGTGGGGCATAGAGGTCATAGTGGAGCCGAGCAGTGGTGGTATCACTACTGACACATAGGGAGATTCACTTCTCGGTCCCCTCGGGGAGGGTTTGGAGTGATGATCAATTCGTCGGTGGGTATAGCGATGCGACAATGGAGGTGATGATACCTATTGGGGGTGGTCTGACATGTAGAGACACAAATCTAGGCCATCACATCCAAGGATGTGTGGGAGCATCTAGCATTGAGCAGTGAATTACTGGTGGACATGGAGTTGCATGCTGGTGTACCGTAGCGTGTGGGACCGCATTGTGGAGTAGGAGTGTCCTACATCACATTGGGAACACGCGAGGAGTGACCGATGCCATGACACAGACAAGGCACGAGACGGTATAGGGTGGTACATCAGTAGTAGGGGGTATCCAGCAGTGTACAGCGTTATGCCTCAATGTGCAGTGGCATGTCAAGGAGTACATGGATGATTGGTGGTATGCAAGGGCGTACAGTGCTGCACAGAAGGGTCTTAGAGTATTGCCTCTAGGGAGACTCACGGACAGGGACACCGGGCATACCTTTGGGGGTGGTTCACTCAAGATTGATGGGGAGACAGATGAGCGATACTTGACGGTATCTGTGGGGACTCACGCACCTGACCCTCTTCTACATCACTCACGGGCACCACCGATTTTGTTGTCATCCTTTGTCACCTTGGGCATGAGCAGCGGGGTATGCAAGGCTCACCCTAGATATTTGGATGACACTCAGCACACTAAGGGAGAGACTTCTCAGCAGTGGCACCGGGTCGGTGTGCTAGTTGACAACCACAGGTTAGGGGATGAGATGATCCTCTGCAGGGGTGGCACATCAGTCATCGCTGAGCCTAAGCTTGGGGAGCGGGTCGTGAGGGAAAAATGCGTCACTCTTTCCTCAGGGCATGTCGAGACCATGCATGAGCAGAGGATGCAGAGGATACTGGGTACAGAAGAGGTAGCATCCCAATATGTGTCTGGGCTCTAGAAAATGTATCGACACATTATCGAGAGGGTGGATGGCAAATCCAGGGGAGATGGTTGGCAAGGACAGGAGGGATCCACGTACCTTGAGTCAATTGTGAGTATCAGATATCTATCTATTGATTGCATTCAGGGGGTGGCTATTTGTCACATATGGCTTCCAGCGGTCATCGGTGCTACGCAGTGGCCGACACAGGGTAGGTTAGCATGCATTATATTTTCCCATGATATATGGACCCTTTATATTGGTCACGAGCAGGGACTAGAGATGAGGCACAGAGAGATTCCTGCAGTTGTCAGAGCTATGGTGCAGCAGGTCCGACTATGGGATGCAGAGATTCAGTTGATTGATAGCCCATTCTATCTCATGATGGTCGAAGTCAGGAGAGAGAGTGATCTAGTTCACTGTTGGGTTGGCACATGGGGGTACACAGAGGCCTTCATCGGATGGCAAGGCATACTTTCTCTGTTGCAACATAGATTCAGAGCTACATTCATAGGGGTAGGTATTGGCATCATGGCGATTCCTGGTCCGGATGAGCTTGTCTCTCATAAATCTCCTGCCACTAGGTCTCAGGAGAGGAGGACACAGTCTGCGCATGACAGGGAGTATCTTATGATCAGAGTAGCATAGCATCAGCATGGTGGTACCTCTAAGAGATTAGCAGGATACTTGAGCATTATAGCTCTACACAACTCATTAACCTCTAGGGATGAGTTGTATACTACATGGGGAGATCATGTATATCTTCCATCGGGCTTTAGCGAGTCATTGATGAAGTGGTGGACTTCATTAGCATGGTAGGATGGTGAGTGGAGCAGGTGGAGCTTCATGTCGGACAGGATGGCTTGGGATCCCGGCATTGAGAGATCCCTCCATATCAGGGTGATACAGAGGACAGGGAAGATTTAGTGGTGCATCTGGGACCCAGGCACATTTTACAGTGATGGTGGGGAGCATCAGCTAGAGAGGAGGCTTGTTCAGGCATTGCTTGAGGACAAGCAATTTTTGGCGGGGAGGACTGTAATATTCCCAATTAGCAGCAACTAATTGGAAAAACTAATTTTGATTAACTCTACCTTATATAGTTAAAATATAAATAAAGTGGGTAAAAGGATAATGTGACTCACTTAGAATAAAATACACTCCCTAAAGTCACCTAGGAGACATAACATTGTGGTCAAGGTGGGCCAAGGGGGCCAAGTGACAATGAAGGGGGTGACACACTTAGACAGCGTGGGCCCAACCAGCGCAGATGAGTTGGCAGCATGGGCCAAAGAGAGACAGCGTGAACGTGGTGGGGCCAAGGAGAGAGGGAGGCCCACCAAAGATAAATAAAGGGGAGGCTACCTCATTTCTCTCATTGATGATTATGCATTTTGGAGATTGTCTCTAGACATTGAGCACACTTGTTGTTTAGCTAGTTTGCACGTATTATTCAGTACACCGGGTGTCTCCGTGCGGAGATCCCAACCTCAGCCCCAGGAGACTTCGAGTGCTTGCTCGGGTGAGGAGTCCTACCGTATTTTGCAGGGAGAGATCAGAGCTTCAGTCATTAAGGAGCATTCCTTGGAGGGACAGCACAGTCTTGCAGAGGAAGGACGCAGTTCTAGTTGGGGAGAGTTCCGGATTGAGGTGATTTGGGTGGATTCAGACCGCAGGATTAGGGAAGGGATCAGCCCTTACCTATTGGAGACATTTTGCAGAGGGAGAGGCCATATTTTGCAGTGTTGCCTTCAGGGTCAGCATTTTCCCTTGAGGGATAGCGTAGTGCCTCAAAGGAGGTATTTTCTGGGGTCAGCGATTCTCGAAAAGCTATCTCGGCTTTTTTGGGTATTGGGAGAGGAGGCCATTCCCAAATTTTCAGCATTTTCCGAGTTGGGGAGCAGCCCCAAAGGCTCATTTCATTCTAGCAATTGCAGCAACACGACAGCATTTTCCAGTAGCTTGGAGATTACGCAGTTGATAGAGGGAGCAGCCATTCCACACATTGTTCTGAGAGTATTTCTACACTTGCCTTGAGCAAGTCGAGGTGCCATCATTCTAATCACCTTTGTTCTTTTCTTATTTCTCAGTATTAATAAAATGGCTCAGCGTTCTCCATATTGTGTATTTTGTCTCGTGGTTTGTCTCTAGTTGTTGTGTACCTTGTTTGTGTGCTTTATATTACTGTTTATTTCCCTTCGGGATATTACATGAAATGAAAGACACCTAGACACTGACCTAGGTGAAAGCATGGTGACTGACCTAAGACTCTAGATGATAATAGAGGACATAACCCATGAAATGACAATGACCATGAATAAACTAGAGGGAGTAGCTTTTTAAGACCTAGATATATCTAGCGAACAAAATTTTATTTGAAAACCGACTTGAAAATATAAAATTTTGACCTAGCACTACTACTAAGCAAATTTGAAAGAGTACATTTGATCACTGAATATTGGACACTAACACACCCAATTTGAGCCATCCATATACCAATGAAGCATTTCCAAGGGGATAAGAGACCTAGTTCTCTCCTAGATAGGTAAAAACACTTTTGGAGGAACTTTCAAAGTTCACGATCTTCCCATGTGGCTTCTTTTGAAAGTATCTTATTCAAATTAATCAAGTACTCAATAATGGTTATATTCTGAAGAGGTAATAAGTACTACTAGTTCAAGGAATACTTCCCCTTCTTCATCCAACTATAGAAGTTCAATTTGTATTGGAATATTGTATCCAATGCCCATATGTGATCAGTTGTCAGAGATAAAAGAAAACGAGAAAGTGCTTCAAGTTGTCTCGACTCTCTATTAGCCCTTGGGAGAGGAGGCCAAGGGAATTAGGTAATTGACAAATAGAAGCAAAGAGATCAAGCAGTGATGAAGAAGGAAACAACCATGGCCATCTTGTATATGCTCCTTGAGAAAAGACTCTAGCTCATCATTGTGTATACCAAAAAGAGTTAGAGAAAGCACACTTGCTTAACATCAATAGTGCTCTGAATGAAATCTAAGAGTCCATGTTTTGTGTAGAGATGAACAAGTACTAACTCGAAGAGCCTCGTGATGATAGTAAAAACTATCTTTGAAATGCCAATGTCGTGCAATTGTTGGCATATGGCCTTTCTTGGGACTAAGTAGAACACCGCCTTTCTTGGGACTAAGTAGAACACCTTTCAAAAGATTAAAAAAAATTGAAGGTAGAAGATTTTTGAAGAGTGATGATTAGCCTTCTCAATAATTTCTTGGAGGATGAAGACGTGATCAATGGTCTTGTACCCTCACTGAAAACCCACCTGCTCTGTCTCCCTAAGGTGTCTCCACCTAAGCTTGTTTAAAAACCACAAGTGAAGCATTATGGCATAAAGCTTTACAAAAGTTTGCTCACTCATGATGGTCCTATAATTGTTCAACCCTGAGCTAGCTCCTAATTTGAAAACTGGGTGAATGATATGCTAGGACAAAGACTAAGGGAACCCAAAAGAAACGTGATTAAATAAATCAGCAATGTGGAAATGAAAGAGTGAATTCCATGCAAGAACTCAACTTAGAAACCTTCCTCATCAACAGCCCAACTAGTGCTCATATTTTGATGGCTCTCTTAATGTTTCCAAGAGAGAATCTATGGCAAGGGGTGGGCAAGGATGTAAATTGGAGGCTTCCTTGAGATATTGTAAAAGAGGTAGTATGAGAGAAAAGGGATTGAGAATCTAAATCAAGTAGGAGAGAAATTTGTCTAGGGAAAGGAGTACAACCAAAAGGTATTAGGTGAATGGAAGAGGGCTTCTCGAAGCTCACATTGCTTGATGGAAAGGAACTTCTCACCTTTTACAATAGAGGAGACATTGGTAAGCTTTTCAAAGTGGGGAACATAAGGGGGGATCATGAGTGTAATGACCCACCTCGTTATCAGGAACATAAAAATATTAGCATGCATATGATAGCTACATATGCATGTATCGCATATACTGAACTAGTATGCGTACTAACTAATTATGGAAAATTTCCAAGTATAAGGTAATGAATTAATTATTAAAAAGATAAGCTAATGCCAAATTACCAAAATCTAATAAATATATGTTGTAGAGTATTTGTTATACCACCATCAAAATATAATTATTACAATATTCAAAAAATATATATATACAAGGGCTTTTTGATTAATTAAAAGGATATATATATATATATATATCAAATGAAAGGAGATAACTATATAAATCTATAGGTTCTATATTGAATTATTAAATTTAAAAGGGAAGGAACTAACTTATTATAAAAATAACCAAACATATAAGTCTTAACCAAATATTAAATTTCAAAAAGGTATAAAGTAATAATATATTAAAAATTCTTTAAAATGCATTTCTAACTTGGTCAAATATGACTTGATTGAGATAGTGGGCGGTGAATGTCAGTGTATAAGTATGACCATCCTGTTTAAGACATGGGGAGGAGCCATGTTACAGACAGCAGGCAAGAAACCATGCCTCATTACCAGGGCGGTGGAGGATTGAAAAATGGTGATGTCGAGAATATAAGGGGGAGAAAATTTGGGGAAGGAAGGGGGGAGGAAGATGCAAAGTTACAGCAGAGGTACAGAGGAATACATTGAGCTTGATTGTTCTTGGAATTATGGGCACGGGGGCTAGAAGATTTGTCTTCTAGATCTAGGGAATGTACAGGTAGACCCAGATAGGCTAGGAGGTAAAGGTCGGCTTGGGTAACTAAGGTAGTGGGAACAACAACACCTTTAGCCGATTACCAGGTACTCTCCTGAAATTTAAAATTCCATCTATCCTTTGAGTAACATCTCAAATTTGGGCTTTATATTGTTTAATTAAAATTGCCACCGTTACAGGAATTTGTTTTTAATTCGTTAAATTGTTGTATTTCGAGTCCTACAATGAGAAGAGTGAACTAGAATTTTTCGTATGGAGGATTTTACACTCGTCATCCCAATGGTTCATGGGATAGAGGTCAATTTTGGTAGCATAGGAGAGGTGCTAGATGGTGTGAGGATAAAAGTCTTAGTGGCATCCCATATGGCCTTGGAGATGAGCTTGTATTTGGCTGGAGTTGTATTTGGGGACAAAAAGTGAGTAAGGGGTAGCAACAACTGGTGACGACGGGAGGTTTAAAAGTTTGCTGGGTTAGAGGTTGGGTTTGGTAGCATAGGAGAGGTGCTAGATGATGTGGCAATAAGAGTCTATAGTGGCATCCTGTATGGCCTTGGAGATGAGCTTGTATTTGGCTGAAGTTGTATCAGGGAACAAAAAGTGAGCAAGGGGTAGCAACAATTGGTGAAGACAGGAGGTATAAATGTTAGTTGGGTCCTCATTGAAATGGATGGTAGTGCAAGGTGGCCCAAGTGGGGAAACAATGGCAGATTGTAAAGGGAGAAGCCATGATAGCATGCTCTGCAAGAGGGGGGGGAGGAAGACTGTAAGGTGCCAAATGTGGGGAACCAACTCCTGGTTGGACATGACATTGTTGACTACACTTGCAACACCACCATCATGAGTGAAACATGTGAAACCATTAGGAGTTCGGAAAACACGGGAGACCATTCAAGATAAGAATATTGTGACATTTCACTAAATTGGAGAAGATATTAATAAAAAAATTTGATTCACAACACTGGTGACTAACACATAAATTGGTATCACCAAATTGGGTCATTGTAAATGGAATGTAAATGCTTTAAACTTTAAAGGGATTGGGTCTTGGCAGGTTTCCAAAACATCCATATTTTAGCATTGGTAGATAACACAAATTGAAGTGCAATGACTGGATTGGGTTTTTGAATAAAGGAATTAACGTTGGCAGGATGAAAACTAACTTATTTTGTTAACTATTTTTTGGAAATTTACATGTTTTAAAGGGATTAGTCTTGGTAGATTCGAAAAACATCATATTTAGAATTGGTAGATAACACAAATTGAAGTACAACAACTGAATTGGGTTTGAGAATAAAGGAATTGGCGCTGGCACGATTGAAAATTAATATATATTGTAATCATTGTTTGGGAAGTTTAAAAACAAGTCAACTCAGATGCTTTCCTAGCTGCAACACTGATTCTAAATGAAAATTGGAATTTCATTACAAGCTTTCCTGACGTCATTTGAATTTTTATATAATAATAAGTGATCATTCAACCATACATAATTATACCAAAAGGCATGTCAACAGGTTGAATTGATATTGTGTTTGCATTCAGGTGATACGTTTATCTAGTTCTACTCAGGATCTTCCAAAATCCATAGTCTGCAATGTGCATGGTGTCAACCCAATGTTCCTTGAGATTGGCCAGAGGAAGGTCACTGAAAAAGAACATGGTCTTGAGAATTTTCTGAAGGGAGCATATTACATTGGGAAAATGGTGTGGGGTAAAGGCTATAGAGAATTGTTGAATTTATTAGCCATGCATAAGAATGACCTGGAAGGCTTTCAGGTGGATGTCTTTGGAAGTGGGGAAGATTCAAAAGAAGTCCAAGAAACAGCTCGTAAATTAGGCTTGGCTATAAATTTTAATCCGGGGATTGATCATGCTGATGAATCGCTTCACAGGTACAGTTCTGTAAATATTAGATTGTCATAAAATCATGATAGCATTGCAATTTTGGTTTTGGCTTACGATATTTCCGATTTCCTGAAAGAATGAGCTTCTGTAGTCTGGTCCTAACTTTGTGTTTTTCTTATTTTGGTCTCGCAGCTACAAGGTGTTTATAAATCCTAGTGTTAGTGATGTAGTTTGTACAACTACAGCCGAAGCACTTGCCATGGGAAAAATAGTTGTGTGCACTGACCATCCATCTAATGAGTTCTTCAAATCATTTCCAAATTGCCTAACATACAGGGATTCAAAAGAATTTGTAGAGAAGGTGAAACAGGCTATGTCTACTGAACCTTTGCCACTGACCAGCGATGAGCAACACATTTTATCATGGGAAGCTGCGACCGACAGATTCATTAGCTGCTCCGGGTTGGATGACTTTATAGGAGGAAATGGTGAACATTTACCTGTAGTACCATCTCGTGAAAAAGGAAAATTGTCATTGTCCATGCCAATAACTAACCTTAAGCAATATGTGGAAGATGGGCTAGCGTTTACCCATTATCTTGCATCTGGCATTGAAGCTGCCCGTCTGGCATTCGGTGCCATCCCTGGTTCATTGTACCCAGATGAAGAACAGTGTCGAGACCTGTGTTTACTCCCACTTGTGAAACAACATGTACATGGCTGGTAATATGCTATACACCGATACTCTTGTGCTTCTAACTGTAATTATAATACCTAAGTTTTATCATATATGTGAATTGAGCTACAAATGTAAGTATGTCTCCATCTGCTCTTCTGGGTTTATGGATTTCAAGAGTAGACTCTTCTTGTTGTGGTCCCCTATGGCATTGGGACTAAGAGATGTGAAAATGGAGAAACTACATGAATATGAACATTGTATAGGCTGCAGGTCACCTCCATGCATTTTATCATCTGATAATGTATGGATACTAACATTTCATTTAAGTCTTTTTCGGTCTCATTTAATAGCATTTCCATTTTTTTATACGGTTATTTCAAAGGAATTTGAATGTGCTAATATGAAAACTGTCTTACCTGGCAGGTTTAATTCACGTGTAAAGTACGTAGACTACAAGCAACATCAATGATCGATTTGTCATCTCATGCACACCTCTTCATACCAATAAAAATGATACCGATTTCCATTTGACTGGAACAATTTAATGGGGAAAGCTGTTGTTTTTCTATTTCTTCATTTAATCATTTGTGTACCATACATGTAGGATTCACAATTGAGTGAACTAAACATATCTGAAGCTTAAAAAAAATAGATTTTCAGTTGAATACTAACAAATTGCATCTTCAGTTGAATACTAACAAATTGCATATTCAGTTGAATACTAACAAATTACATCTTTAATATAGTCTGGAAAATTTCCAGTTGTACAATATGAATCTACATACATGACAAACTGACCTAGCATTTGTGAACAGACTATAGCACTAACTTTTGTGGCAGTTAAGAACCGGATGTCTGGTGCAATTGGGTGATTCTTTATAAAGCTTGTCATGTAATACATGTTTACTTTTTAGAAAACAAGCACCACACCCATTAGCTATATATCAAACAGATATATGTATTGCTTGTGAAATATTGTATAGAGATCTATAAACATGATCACTCTAAAATTTTTATGAGATGGTATAAATGACAGCCATTTAAGTGATTGTAAACCAGTGTAGATCTATTTTAGTTATGGACTTATCTTGGGATGATAGTGAACAATTCTCTTGAAGTGCAGATATTTCTCAAGTTTATATATATATATATGTGTGTGTGTGTGTGTGTGTGTGTGTGGACACCAGAAATTGGTGGCTGCTATGTCCACAGAAAATATCCGGGCAGATCCACCCGAAGGGATCACATCCTGCCGGCTCATTAGCAGAGCCTAACCCCAAGAGCATCGAGGAGAATTGACCCCATGACCTCCCATTAGCAAGGTGCTTTAACAATGGGAACTGGACCATTTGTAATATCCAAAATCAGGAATAGATAGTAATATTAAGCACAATAGACTAAAAACTACAGCAAAGAAAAACACACCATAAATTGGAGCCAAAAACAACTGTTGAGCCATTTTATTAATTTGCTTGGAATGAGTACAATAGTGGTGTTGAAAGGATTGCACCTGGGCCTGCTCAGAGTAGTTTGAAGAACAACTCAAACACAAGTTGAATCTCCCCTCAGAATTGGCTCTACGTGACTCTGTCTTTGCGCTGCCTAGTCTAGAAATGTTGCTGCTAGCTGACTTCAATTTGTTGGATAGGCTGCTTCCCTTGGTCAGAAAATTCCGGGAATTGGACACCGGACTCTACTCATCTAACCCACAAAAACCTGGAAATGGTTTGCTAAAAGCTCGACCCCGGAAATTGGCCCTCTTGGTCTTGGCTCAATGAACTGCTAGGGAAATCGAACCACTAGAAGGAACTGCTAGAAAATGCCTCCAGAATGCTGTAATAATCCCTGGTAGGAGGTGGCTAGCCTCCCTTCCAAATCTCTTGCTCTGAATTCCCTTCTCTTCAACCTCCCGGAACCAGCTTCACTCAACACTGTGCAGTCTCCTTCTCTGCACAGTCCAGAAATGGCTATGCTTACTCCTGATGCTACGGATGGAAAATCTCCTCACCAAGTGTGGAACTTCTCTCCTGAGCGGGCACTCGAAGTCCCCCGACATAGAGGTTGAGATCTCCGCTTGAAGATCTCGTGTGCTAAACATCACTTTAGACTTGGTTCTCCGACTCAAGCATGCTTAATCAAAATGGCAAGAAGAAATTAGATGAATGAATGAGGAATGAGAGCTCACTCCTTCATTTTGTCAATTGAGACTCAACATATTCCTTGGGCCCCACCTTGGCCTACGCTACCTCTCCTTGAGCCACTCACACGCTGCCCCTCTCCAACCAATCATGCGTTGCCTTCTTCGTGCCTCCTCCACGCTGCCACCTAAGGACAACTCGACCCTACCACTAGAGCCCCAATTTTTCCTTGGGAACTTTAGGAAGTAGCTTTATTTTGGAAAAATATCATTTGTGGGTCCCCTGCCCACTTTATTCCTGTTCAACATTAGGAAAGGAAAAAATTAATCAAAATTAATATTCTAATTAGCTTAACTGCTAATTTGGAATATTACATTCCTCCCTGCCAAAATGTTGCTTGTCCTCAAGCAACTACAAAGATGGGTACTGAAGAATTTGTTCCCCCTCCCAAGTGGCATCCTCATATGGAAGGTTTCTCCATCTGATCAAATATTCCTTCACCACCCTGCTCCTCAAGTGCCTCTCTCTGGTATCTAAGATGGCTTCTGGCTAAAGTATCAAATGCCCCTCATCATCAGTAGGAGGGAGCTCAGTAGCTGCTGACACCTGTTGTCCTAAAGCTTTCTTTAGGCAGGATACATGGAATATGTTATGGATCCTGCTCCCTTGTGGCAACTCCAACTCATATGCTACCTCCCCAACTCGTTGGACAACCCTGTAAGGTCCATAGAAGCGAGGCCTGAGCTTCTCGACTCTCTTCTGCTTCAACATGGACTACCTGTATGGCTGAATTTGGAGGTACACCAAGTCCCCTACCTCGAACTACCTCTCCACGTGGCCCCAGTCTGCATATGTCTTTCGTTGGTTCTGCGTTGTCCTCAAGTTGTCCTTAAGTTGTCCTTGAGAGCCCTGAGGATATCCTGACTCTCTTGGATCCAATCTTTGGCCCTGGGGGCCTTGCTAGCTCCAAACATGGCATCAGCAAATGTCAGTGCATCATAACCATACAAAGTACAGAAAGGGGACATACCAATAGACATATGAAAAATGGTGTTGTAGCAGTACTCCCCCAAGTGCAACCATCACATCCAAGCCTTCTGCTGCCCTTTGACGTAGTTCCGCAAGTAGCCTTTCAGCGACTTGTTCACTATCTCCGTCTGCCCATCGATTTGCAGATGGTAGCTCGTACTCGGTGTGAGCTTCATGCCCACCAATCGGAACAGCTCCTACCAAAATCTTCCCATAAACCTGTTGTCCCGGTCACTGACTATGGTCTTGGGAAGACCATGCAACCTAAAAATATCTCTGAAGAACAACTCAGCCACCTGTGAAGTTGTGTACCGAGCTAAAATGGCAAAAGAATGTGCATACTTTGTCAGTCTGTCAACCATGACGAAGATGTAGTCCTTGCCCTGCACCATGGGCAACCCAGTGATAAAATCCATCGATATGCTCCCCCATTTCCCCTCTGGAATGGGGAGCGGCTGCAACAGTGTTGTTGGATGGGTCAACTCCCCCTTGTTCCTCTGACAAACTATGCACTCCCAGACATGTCGGAATACATCCTCCTTGAGGCCCTTCCAAGAGAACCTCTATCTGATAGCCTGATAGGTTTTGGTGAACCCCTGGTGCCCTGATAGTGGGGAGTCATGAGCTAAGAATAGGATCTTCTCCCACAAATGGGAGTTGGTTGTCAAAAAGATTCGGTCCCAATAATAAATGACCTCATCCATCACCTGTCCATCCAACACCTCGCACGAAAATCGGTCCTTCGAATACTCCACCAGTAACTACGCCTTCCAGTCTGCGTCTATACTCATCAGGGAGAGGGGCGCTGGCCTCCAAGACAAGGCATCAGCCACCACATTATTCTTCCCTTTGACATATTCGATGTCAAAATAGGCTTGAATCTTACTGACCCACTTCTGCTATCTTTCCTGCAATTGTCTCTGCTCTAGGAAATATCGAAGGCTGTTATGATCTATCTTAACCTTGAACTGGTTCCCTATCAAGTACTGCCTAAAATTGGCCAGTGAATGCATGATGGCCAGCGTTTCTTTGTCATATATGGGGTAGTGCCTCTCATGAGGCAAGAGCTTCTGGCTCTCGAAAGCAATGGGGTGTCCATCCTTCATCAACATTGCCCCTACTCCGACCCTAGATGCATCGCACTCCAAAACAAATGGCTTGGTGAAATCAGGGAGTGCAAGTACTGAGCAGCTACTCATCACCTATTTGAGGCGATCAAAAGCCTCCTGTGTTGTGGGTGTCCAAATGAATGCTCCTTTCCTGGTCAAATCCGTGAGGGGCATAGCTAGCTGAGAGAAGCCGTTCACGAACTTCCTGTAATAGGTACAAATGCCCACAAATCCCCTCAACTTGGTAACATTCTTGGGCTCTGGTCAATCTCTGATGGCCTTGATCTTCTCCTCGTGCACTCGTACACCCTCCTCTCCTATAATGTGGCCCAAGTATAGCATCTTTGTTAGTCCAAATTCACACTTGGACAGCTTGGCATAAAACTTCTGCTCCTCCAAAATATGCAGCACTGCCTCCACACGCTGCAAATTCTCCTCCCATGTTTGGTTGTAGATCAAGATGTCATCAAAGAAGACTAGCACTATTTTCCTCAGCTGGCCACGAAAAACATGGTTCATACAGTGCCGCCTGCACCTACCTACAAGCTAGTGGAAAAAACCTTCAACCCCACAAGGTGTGGTTGGTGGAAAGGAATTTAGAGAAGAGGCTGGCACCTATTCTCGACTCTCTTCGTATAAGCTATCTCCTAAGTTAGCTATGGGGGGGTGGTCCCTAAAAGAAAAACTAAGTTAAAGATTTTGAGTTTTTTTGGAGAATTGTTAGAGTGAAATTGGATTATTTTTAAAGATTTATGAGCATTTTATGAGCAACTTTGAAATAATAACATCAAACCATTCAACCAGTGCCTTTAAATAAAGTGTTCAAGAATAATGCTCAAAAGATGAGAACACAATAATCCTAAAATGGAAACAAAAGATGTCGGCACAAGATATTTGCAAGATAAAATGATTAAAGGATAACCAAATCTCAATATTTAGGCATATCTTGTCATAGTTCGAAACAACCAAAAAAATTAGATGTTGAAGATGAAATTAAACTTTGCGAAATTAGAAAGTAAGCATCACACTACTTGCATGAGATTAGCAACCATAAAAAGGGATATATGATGAAGAATGCTCTTGGTTCATTTTAGTTAAACTTACTCTACAACAAATATTTCAAATCAACTCTTCAATCCCTAGACCTCACCCTTACCCAAAAGTATGTGGATCTCACAGTGAGGAGTCAATAGGGGAGTAGAGGGTCCCTAGAGGTCTATACAACCAACTTATGTTGGAGGTAAGTTTTAATGAGTTGCTTGTGTGAAATGAATGTTGATTAATCTCATTTGAATGATACATGCAAATTTTCCACAAGAGATGAGATAGTGCTTACTTGCAATAGTCAAGCAAACTTTGAGAGAAACAAATAAACTTATATGTGTTGTAGCATTTTAATTGCAAGTGGAATGAAATAAGTTCTTATAAAAAGGGTGCTTCAATGGTTCTTCAACATTCATGAAGCATAATCATTAAATCAAATGGAATTTTGCCAAACATGCGAATTGCTTACACATAAAAAAAGAGATTTTGCTAAAGTTTGTAGCATTGGGGCTCATGCATGTAAGTTTAATTTAGCAGAAATTTAATCGGATGGATGTAGAGTGCATTAGTTGTTAATTCATTAGCATGCATAAAACGAAAATAAGAAAATGAATCAATCGACCCAAGAAATTCCTTCCTCTTCAACCAAGGAAGGGGGATACCATGGGAAAAATATCCCAAGCTTCTCCTCAATAAACTCAGCAAAACCTGTGAAGGAATTTCGGAAAGGCTGACCCCGGAAATTCACCCTCTAGGGATGGCTACGCTCTCCTGCTGGGTACGCTGGCCTCTCTGATGAAAACACTGAAATAAGGGCCTCTAACTCTCTGAAAAACTCAGCTATGGAAGGGCGAATCCCCTCACAATCTCCCAGTTGAAATCCCGTGAAGTTCTCTCCTTCAGAAGCTGCTCCTCTCTATGACTACTTAATCTCCCTAGAAGACTATGCTGCCCCTGGAAGTGACTGCGTAATCCTGAGTCTGAGATGGTATTGCTGCTCTCCAAAACTGATGGTATGGCTCTTCTCTTGAGCGGGCACTCGAAGTCCCCTTTAGGACAAGGTTGGGATCTACGCTCGGAGACACCCTTGTGCTAAAAAACACTTCAGACCTAGCTAAACAGCTTGAGCGTGCTCTAGTCTTGACAGACAGAAAATCATAAGATGCAAGAATGAATGAGAAAGGTTACCTTCCTCTCCTTTTATGCTTGTGAGCCCCTAAACTCCCTTGGGCCCACCTATGCTACATTGTCCCTCTGTGCCACACTGTCCCTTGCTACGTTGCGTTGCCTCTCCCATGTTGCCATTGGGCTGCCTGTCCCCACGCTGCCACTGCGTTGTCCTAAGTGCCTCCTCTCCTGCACTGTCACTTGGCCTCATGGGCCCCACTTCATCTTTTAATTAATCTGCTCAGTGACTTTAGGAAAGTGTTTTTATTCTAATGTTTTATTCATGGGTCCCGTCACCCCTTTATTTCTGCCCAACATTAGGATTTGTCGAAATTAATCAAATTAATATCCCAATTAGCTGACTACTAATTTGGGGATGTTACAGTCCCCACCAAAAATTGCTTGTCCTCAAGCAATGCCTAAAAAAGCCTCCTCTCTAGCTGATGCTCCCCACCGTCACTGCAAAATGTGCCTGGGTCCCAGATGTACCACTGAATCTTCCCTGTCCACTGCATCACCCTCAATGCCAAGATCCCAAGCCATCCTGTCCAACATGAAGCTCCACCTGCTCCACTCACCATCCTGCCATGCTAATGAAGTCCCCCACTCCATTAGTGAATCGCTAAAGCCCAATGGAAGATCTACATGATCTCCCCATGTAGTATACAACCCACCCCTAGATGTTATTGAGCCGTGGAGAGTTGTAATGCTCGAGTCTCCTGCTAATCTCGTAGAGGTGCCACCATGTTGTCGTTGCGCCACTCTGACTATGATATACCCCATATCGTGCGTAGACTGTATCCATCTCTCTAGGGGCCTTGTGGCGAAAAATCTTTGAAGGCAAATCTCATCATGCCCAAGTATCTCCATGATGCTGATATCTACCCCTCTGAATGCAACTTTGAATCTATGCAACAACAGAGAAAGTCTACCTTGCCATCTGATGAAGGCCTCTATGTACCCCCATGTGCCAACCCAACAGTGAACTAGATCATTTTTTGTCCTGACTCCGGCCACCATGAGACAGAATGGGCTATAAATCAACTGAATCTCTACATCCCATAGTCGGACTTGCTACACCATAGCTTTGACAACTACAGGAATCCCTCTGTGCCTCATCTCTAGTCCCTGCACATGACCAATATAGAGGGTCCATATATGATGGGCAAATATGATGCATGCTAACCTCCCCTGTGCCTGCCACTGTGTAGTACCAATGACTGCTGGAAGCCATATGTGACAAATAGCCACCCCCTAAATGCAACCAATAGATAGATATCTGATACTTGCAATCGACTCGAGGTATGTGGATTCCTCCTGTCCCTGCCAACCATCTCCACTAGGTCTGCCGTCCACCCTCTCGATAATGTGTCGATACATTATCTGGATCCCAGACACATACTGGGATGCTACCTCTGCTGTACCTAGTATCATTTGCTCATGCATGGACTTGACATGCCCTGAGAAAATAGTGACGCATGTCTCCCTCATGACCCGCTCCACACGCATAGGCTCAACGATGACTAATGTGCCACCCCTGCAAATGATCATCTCATCCCCTAACCTGTGGCTGTCAACTAGTGCACCCGACCCGATGCCACTAATGAGAAGTCTCTCCCCTAGTGTGTTGAGTGTCATCCAAATATCTTGGGTGAGCCCCACGTACCCCGCTGCTCATGCCCAAGGTGCCAAAGGACAACAACAAAATCGACTGTGCCCATGAGTGATGTAGAAGAGGGTCAGGCGTGTGAGTCCTCACGGATACCATCAAGTATCGCCCATGTGTCTCCCCGTTGATCCTGGGTGAAATACCCCCAAAGTTATGCTTGGTGTCCCTGTCCATGAGTCTCCCTGGAGGCAATACTCTAAGACCCTGTTGTGCAGCATCGTACACCCCCGCATACCACCAATCATCCATGTACTCCTTGACATGCCACTGCACACTGCGGCATACCCCTGTACACCGCTGGATACCCCCTGCTACTACTGTACCACCCTGTATTGTCTCGTGCCTTGTCTGTGTCAAGGCACCAGTCACTCCTCACGTGTACTCAATGTGATGTAGGACACTCCTACTCCACCATGCAGTCCCACACACTACGGTACACCACCATGCACCTCCGTGTCCACCGGTAGTCCGCTGCTCAGTGCTAGATGCTCCCATACATCCTTGGATGTGATGGCCTAGAGTTGTGTCTCTACATGTCGAACCACCCCCAATCAGTATCATCACCTCCACCATCGCATCACTACACCCGCCAATGAATGGATCATCACTCCAAACCCTCCCTGAGGGGTCTAAGAAGTGAATCTCCCTATGTGTCAGTGGTGATGCCACCACTGCTCGGCTCCGTTGCGACCTTTGTGCTGCACACAAAGGTGAAGAATCCTTGGCTCCATACAAGGCACCGTCTAGTGGCCTGCCAATGCCACCTCCTCCAACAAGCTCCTGCCAAAGTATGTTGATCACCCTGTGACCCCGCGTACAAGTGTCGTACCAAGACAACCCAAAAAGTCTGCCCATAAACTGGTTGGCCACTAGAGCTGACTGAAACTCCCCTAGCGAATGTACACACTCAACTGCTAGGCCAATTGTACCCACTGAGACATAGTCAACCAGCCTACCTGGGAAACGATAGGTAGTCCCACCCAGATCCCAATGCCAGTTTGGGGTTCCTGTATTCCCAGTGCCCGGAAACTACTGTTGAACTACACCCGTGTCCACCACCATCTCCATAACCCACTCCACCGGGTACCAACGCAAAATCTCTCGCCATCCAACCTCAACATGTGGATATTGCACCTTGTGCAACTCTGATCTTCTCATCCCGCTATCCAAGTCAACATATGAGATCTGACTAGGTGGCTCCGTCTCTCTCTCTCCAATGGGAAGAGGTGACCCAACAGTGCTACTAGGCCCCTTTATGTATGCCTGAAGGGGGATGTTCTGACACTCCAATGTGCCCTCTAGTTGTACCATTAGGGAATCCAATCGTTCCCCAATGTGGGCCAACTTGGTCGCTGACTCGGCACAAACCACTCTCATGCCCTCTAGCTCCTCGTTCTGCAACAAAATATCCTCTCACACTGATGTGGCCTTCCCTTTCAAAACTAGAAGGTCGGCTCGAAGCTGATGACACCACTGTGTGCAACCATCGTCCAATAACTTTGTATCTCCCAGTGCCTCATCAAAGGTGGATACATCTCTTGGTACCTCACCCATCTGCCGCGTGCTGCTACCACTCGAAGACTCGGACACTACCCCGGTCATCACCTCAATAGATGGCACTACTAGGGTAGGCTCTACTCTCTCTACTAGGATGTCAATCGACATGGTCAAGGAAGTCTCCAACACGGGTGACCCCTGTGTCATATTGGGTGTATCCACATGCTCCCCATGATCCTGTGTGCCCTCATCCTCCAAGTGCGAGGTAGCCATTTTGATGGCTTCCCCCTTCGTTATTCGATAAAGTTGGAAAGAGGTATCCAACTTTTCCACCCAATCCCGAGCCGTGTAATCAATGGATCCATCATACAGGGGAAAAAGTGTCCTCCCAATGGTACGTTGCAACTCTGAACTCTTCGTGCTAGACCCCCCACTGTTCCTTCCTTCTTCATCCCACCTGAGCTGGCAGTAATCTCTGAAGGACAAAGTTGCTCTGAGGTTTTCCCCCATGGACTGCCATTCTCGGAAATAATCTCCCATGGGTATATGATCATGCCGCCTACCTTGGTCACTCGGTATTGGAGGTAAGAATGTAGGCATCGTGATCCTGGTTGGCCTACTGAAGGCTGGTGGGTGAGTTGCTGGTAAAGGGTGGTCACACTGTTTTGAGGCCCTCGAAGTCTCCCCAACTAGGGATTCCTTATGGATGCTCTCATTCCTATTCTGTTGCTTGAGTCTTTCCAGCATTCCCTTCTGTCCTTTGGCTAAATCATTTAGGGCCTTAAAAATGTTACCAAATGTTGTTTCCCCTTTGCTCCTTAACTCCCCCATATTTTCCACCTCTACCGCCTTTGGTGGGTAAGGTTCTGCCAACCCTTCTTGTTCATAGAAAAAGATCCCCACGACTGAGCCAAGAACGAAGCTCTAATACCACTGTAATATCCCAAATGGGAAAATAACAATAATAACAGGCTAAAAGATATTAAGGAGACAACAAAACAAAAACTGATATCAAAACACCAACGGAGCCATTAAATACTACTGAGCCATTTTATTAATTTGCTAGAAATGAGTACAATGGAGGTGTTGGAATGAAGGCACCTGGGCTTGCTCAAGGAAAGCTAGAGAAACCCTCTGAATCAATGCTGAAATCCCCCACTGATGGTACGTTGTATGGCTATAGCTCTACGCTGTAACCTGCCAGAAATGTTGTTGCTGCTCGCGAAGAATTGCTGCTAGGGCCTGCTACATGCTCAGAAATTCTGGGACTTTAACCCTGAACTTTACTTAAGAAACTCACAAAGGAATTGGCCAAATGTTGACCCTGGAATTTCGGCCCAATTTCCCCTACTTCCTCTAGTTGTTGGCTGAGTTAGGATCTCTGTTTGACACCTCAAATATGCCTAGAAAATTCTGCCAAATTAATCTTGGCTTCTCCTCAATAAACCCAGAAAAACGTGCGAAGGAATTCCGAAAAGGCTGACCCCGGAAATTCACCCTCTAGGGATGGCTATGCTCTCATGTTGGGTATGTTGGCCTCTCTGATGAAAACACTGAAAGAAGGGCCTCCAAATCTCTGAAAAACTCAGCTATGGAAGGGCTGATCCCCCCACAATCTCCCGGCTCAAATCCCGTGAAGTTCTCTCCTTCAGATGTTGCTCCTCTCTATGACTGCTTAATCTCCCTAGAAGACTACATTGCCCCTGGAAGTGACTGTGTAATCCTAAGGCTGAAATGGTATTGCTGCTCTCCAAAAATGATGGTATTGCTCCTCTCCTGAGCAGGCACTCGAAGGCCCCCGAGGACAAGGTTGGGATCTCCGCTTGGAGACACCCTTGTGCTAAACAACATTGCAGACCTAGCTAAACAGCTTGAGCGTGCTCTAGTCTTGACAGATAGAAAATCATAAGATGCAAGGATGAATGAGAAAGGCTGCCTTCCTCTCCTTTTATGCTTGTGAGCCCCTAAACTCCCTTGGGCCCGCCTATGTTGCGCTATCCCTCTGTGCCACGTTGTCCCTTGCTACGCTGCATTGCCTCTCCCACGCTGCCACTGCGCTGTCCTAAGTGCCTCCTCTCCTACACTGTCACTTGGCCTCATGGGCGCCACTTCATCTTTTAATTAATCTGCCCAGTGACTTTAGGAAAGTGCTTTTATTCTAATGTTTTATTCATGGGTCCCCACCCCTTTATTTCCACCCAACATTAGGATTTTCCGAAATTAATCAAAATTAATATCCCAATTAGTTGACTGTTAATTTGGGGATATTACAAAATAGATGATCAAGTAGCTAGAGAACGAGAAACTCCCTCTTTGTCTTCCTTTGATGCAAAACTTCGGGTTGAAAGTAGCTGAGTCTTGGATCGCTTTGAATCTAGGAGTGAGTTGATCTATTTGAGACTTCTCCCATGCCTAGATGGATTTCTTGCACACAATACGAATATATCTTCTCTACACACTTAAACAAATATTAGTCTGCAAAAGGATTAGAGCATCATAATGAAATAGATAAACCAAACATTCCTCCGAAAATGACTAGGCAAGCTAATTCCTAGAATAATACTCTAAATCAATGATGCATGCAAGATAGTTTGCACGCATCAATCCAAGCAAGATGGAAAATATAAACTAATATTGATCAAGCCTATAAACGAATTCAAATACAATAGCAAAAGTATGGAAAGAAATCACCTCATATCGCCAAAAGAACATCCGCTAAATAGCCCTAAAGTCTTGATTTTATTGATATACAAAAATGGCAGAGTTTCCTCAAGCCCAATAACTCATAACATGGTACAATACAATAGCCAATGGCTTTTTTATATAGAAAGTTCGAAGAAAATCCCAATGAAGAACCAAATTCCAAGTGGTGAGAGGGAGGAGATCACAAGGCAATTTCGAATTTGATATGTGGAGCTCCATTGCGAAGTGTAAAAATTGGATTTTGGCAAGTGGACATCATTTTCTTCTTCCCTTATGTGCCAATTCTAATTTTATGATGAAATGACAAGTGTATATGGGTGGTGACCCATGTGGAGACAATTTCCCACAAAAATATCCACCAAATATTCTCCCAAATCCTCTCAAATATGCACTAGCTTCACAAATTCGAATTTCCAAGTAAGCAGCTATCATTTAATGCCAGAAATTCAATTTTATTTGAGCACATGTCATTTCCTTGATTTTAGGAGTCCACATCACTTTGAGACTTCACTTTAACTCCTCCATAATTTGCCACCTCATTTAGCATTTGTGGATATTTATTTTTCTCCATTTATTTAATTTCTGGCTTAATTAATTGCCGAATTTCCCACTAAACTTAGGAAAAGTGGGTTTCGAGGTTTCAAAACACATTTTTAACCCCTCAAAGTGTGTCATAGTAGAAATTTGAGCATGAGAGGTGTAATTTTGATTACTCATACCCCATACAACTTCTCTAGGAAACATGTATTACAATTCCATTACAATTTTTATTGCAATTTTCAACTTGCGGGAAATCTAAAAAATAAAAAAATCACTACCTAGACCTAATCAAATTACACGAAATTTTTTGTGTGATCTAGTATGGTAATATACATTGACTCTAGACACTAGAACTCACCCAAGGCCTCACCATCAATCTGTTCTCTGGCTTTGGGGTAAAATTGGAGGAAAAAACTCAATTAATTATTAACTCCTGGTAGGGAGATGATAATTAACCAAGTGAAAAAAAACCTTCCAGAGTAATACTCACTTGTTGGCAAGGTCCCAAGATACCTAGGCCTGTTACAGACTCAATACTGACTCAAAACTCATCGTTACTAGCATCACTTATTACAATTCCCCGTAGGGCGTGGAATTTGGGTATAAGAGAAAGATGATGAGAAGTAGAAGTAGAGCTTAAACACTCTATTGAATTGATGGTATCTGATGATATCTGATGGTACAAGTGTCCTCTAGTTCATCCTTGGGCATGGAATCTTCACATAATCATTAGGTGCCACTCCAGTGGGCAACAAGCCCAAAGAGCATCACCAAAAACTCAAAGTGCCCATTATGGCACCGAAACGTTGTTTTGGGGACATCCTTGTCCCTCACCAGAATCTGGTGGTACCCTGATGATCTCAAATCTATCTTGGAAAAGAACTTGGCCACTCTCAACTCATCCATCGACTCATCTATCCGCGAAATGGGGTAGCGATTCTTCATTGTCTTCTTGTTCAGGGCCCTATAATCGATACACATTCTCTGTGTATTGTCCTTCTTCTTCACCAGAACAATTGATGAAGAAGAGGGGCTCAAACTCGGTCGAATATGCCACAAGGCAAAAAGCTCATGTACGGCCCTCTCAATCTCATCCCAATAGGCCTTGGGGTGCCTATACGGAGTAGAGATCACGGCCTGAATCCCAAGCTCTAGCTCAATGGTGTGCTCAAATCCTCGGTCAGGTGATTGCCCTGGTGGAATATCCCCGAAAACCATGGAGTATCGGTCGAGGATGGCATGTATATCTGGATGAGTGGGTTTAGCTGTACCATCTGCCTCCGAAATCCTCAACTCAACTGCCCACTCTATATCTCCCCGTCTGAAATCTGCCTCCATCCTATGCGCTGAGACTATCTGGGGTGGATACGAATGCATGCCCCTAAGCATCACCGGTTTCCCATTCTTGTCCAGGAACTCCATCTCTAGCTTCCACCAATCTGTAGTGACCCTACTAAGGGTGAAGAGCCATTGGACCCCCAACACGATGTTGGTGTCCGAAATGTCAACCACAAAGAAACGGTCTGTCATTGAGTAGGTTCCCATGGTCACTGTCAAGGCTGGAACATAACGCATGCATTGCATGGTCCTCTCTCCTGGTACAAGCACAGAAAATCCCTCAAACCCCTCTGTCTGAATGCCCCTTCTCTACACCATCTGAGCATCGATGAAGTTGTGCATGGCTCCACTGTCCACAAGCACTGAGACATGTTGTCCCTGAACTATCCCCCTGATCCTCAGCGTCACATATTTGTGTACCCCACACAAAGATGCAAGGACCCCCCCGGTTGGTGCAAACGTTGATCCTCCTGCTGCTGGTGGGGGTGGAGGTGGAGGCCTTTCCTCTTGAGATGATGTGCTATCTTCACATCCCATCTCAAAGAGTGTCTCCTCTTGTCCCTCACTATCTGGGAAGACGTCGATGTAGTGTGCCTTCCTTCCAACACACCTGTGACCTGATGCCCATGGCTCCTGGTACGTGAAGCAGAGCTTCTTCTCCTCAAATCTCTCCTAGTGTCATCATCTAGTGGTCCCCGACCGTAGTTCCCTCTCGGGGATGGAGCTCTCGCATCTCCTCCTCTTTGTTGGAAGACTGGTCTATTGGGCATAGGGGCTCTAGCCCTCGACAATGCATCCTGAAGATCCCGTGTTCTCCCAACTGCATCCTGGAGCGTAGTGGGCCAGGTTGACCTTACTAGCCCACGCAATGGCTCTGCCATCCTATCTATGAACATAAAAATCCTCCTAGGTTCTGATAGATTTGGAATCATCACTAACAACCTCAAGAATTCAAAAATATATGCCTTCGGGCTCCCTATTTGCTTGAGTTTGGTCAGTTCTCCAAAATGTTCTTCGGGATCCTTCCTATCGAACCTCTCCAATACTCTCCTCGTGAATTCATCATACGTTGTCACCCCTGTGTGACCCAGCGTAGTCAGTTCATGAAACCACCAATCACGGGCTTCTCCCTCCAGGTGAAGTGTAGCCACCTTGATGGCCTCTATCTTTGTCATTTGGTTCAACTAGAAATAAACATCCAGCTTCTCAACCCAAGCCTTGGTTGAGCTCTTTGCAAATCCATCGAAGGTTGGAAATAATCTTCCCACAGTGCGCTGAAGATCACTGTTCTGAGCGTACCCTCCTCTGGCCTGGCCTTTGGGTTTATTGTTGTTCTTCAGCGGGAAAAACTCATTGAATGTAATGGCCCTTCCGAACTGTAGCCCATTGGATTGGTATTCTATGAAAAAAATCCCCATAGTGAACCTCCTCCAGCTCCTATTATCCTCCTATCCCTGAAGCTAAGAATGTGGGAATGGTGGAACGCAGTGGAGTGTAGGGTACAGTCGGCAAAGTAGTGTGAGGGCCTGCCTGGTGCTATGAAGTGCCAGACCCTTCTCCAATCTGGAAATCCCCTTGAACTCCCTTTCCCTTACTACCATTACTAAGCCTCTGGCCCATCTCCTCAATCCTCTTGGAGATATCTTGCACTAACTTTAGAAGAAGGAGAGAAAATTCCTTCTCCTCATTCCTTCCATCATCTATGTGCGCCATCTCTCTCTCTACAACCTCCGAAATGCTATTAACCTAGTTTGGAGTGATTTCGAGCCTCCTTTCTCTGCTCCTGTATCTCAGCCTCCGATAAGTCACGTTCTGTCTGTCTTCTGGTGTCATAGACTGCGTGCTCCACAGGTTGAGCCAAGTCTATGAGCTCTGATATCATTGTAATATCCCAAATCAGGAATAGACAGTGATATTAAGCACAATAGACTAAAAAATACAACAACAAAAAAACATACCATCAAAACTCATAAACTGGAGCCAAAAACAAGTGTTGAGCCATTTTATTAATTTTCTTGGAATGAGTACAGTAGTGGTGTTGAAAAGATTTCACCTGGGCCTGCTCAAAGCAGGCTGAAGAACAACTCAAACACAAGCTGAATCTCCCCTCAGAATATGCTCTGTGTGGCTCTGTCTCTGCGCTGCCTAGTCCAGAAATGTTGTTGTTGGTTGACTTCAAGTTGTTGGATAGGTTGCTTCCCTTTCTCAAAAAATTCCGGGAATTGGACACCGGACTCTACTCATCTAACCCACAAACTCGGAAATGGTTTGCTGAAAGCTCGACCACGAAAATTGGCCCTCTTGGGCTTGGCTTAATGAATTGTTGGGGAAATTGAACCACTGGAAGGAACTGTTGGAAAATGCCTCTGGAATACTGCAATAATCCCTGGTGGGAGGTGCCTAGCCTCCCCTCCAAATCGCTTGTTTTGAATTCCCTTCTTTCCAACCTCCTGGAACCAACTTCACTCTGCATTGCGTAGTCTCCTCCTCCTCTGCGCAGTCCAAAAATGGCTATGCTTCCTCCTAACGCTGCTGATGGAAAATATCCTCAACAAGTGTGGAACTCCTCTCTTGAGTGGGCACTCGAAGTCTCCCGAGGTAGAGGTTGAGATCTCCGCTTGAAGATCTCGTGTGCTAAACAACACTGCAGACTTGGCTCTCTAGCTCAAGCATGCTCAGCCAAAATGACAAGAAGAAATTATATGAATGAATGAGGAATGAGAGCTCACTCCTTCCTTTTCTCAATTGAGGCTCAACGTATTCCTTGGACCCCACCTTAGCCTGCACTGCCTCTCCTTGAGCCACTCACATGCTGCCCCTCTCCAACCAATCCTGTGTTGCCTTCTTCATGCCTCCTCCACGTTGCCACCTAGGGACAACTCGACCGCACCACTAGAGCCGCAATTTTTCCTTAGGAACTTTAGGAAGTGGCTTTATTTTGGCAAAATATCATTTGCGGGTCCCCTGCCCACTTTATTCCTGTTCAACTGTCAACATTAGGAAAGGCAAAAATTAATCAAAATTAATTTTCCAATTAGCTTAACTGCTAATTTGGAATATTACACCAATTGAGCTAACCATTGAGGCTAAACCATTTTTGTTTCTAATATTCAAATGGAGAGGGGGCCCATGGGTTTGACCCCAAGACCCCCCCAACCACCAAGCTCTTAACATAGTTGTGCCAGCCATAAGAGTCAACGGCTCAATCAAGTTTTTTAATTTAAGAAAAGATTACTCCAAAGTTAAGATGGGTTTACTCCGGATTCTTTATATATATGTCATTTGTCAACTCCATGTTGAGCAGTGGCATGGAAGGAATTAGACCTCCCTTATGCATACCATTTTTTTTGTCAGCATGTCTATACTTGTGGGACTAACCCGTGGTCTAAGAAACCATGACGCAGGGGCATCTAAGCCATCAAAAACACTGGAGGTCACACTCACCCTAGGCCACACCAACCTTTAACATGGCTGGATTGTTTTTGTGTCTCCTCTTGACTACTGCAAGTTTCAAACCCTAACCGTCTTATGGAACAAAACCCTTGAAATCCAATTTTCCTAGTGGAATTTGACCTGAGTAACACACCATTGAAATGTTTTAACCATAAAAATTTATTTTCTTTCAATTGCTAGATAGATAGATAGATATATAGATATATATATATATATATAAAGTTGATATTGATTTTTATTTTTTTTTGTCTAACCCACAGGGATTTGAAAATTGAATCCCTTGCTTTACATACGACTTCATAACAAGGTGATCGTCAATTGAGCTACACCCCGTAGGCAATATTGAAATATTTTACTTGAGGCGGACATTGAAATATTTTATTTATGATTGAATTGAATTTTTTTGTTTATATTATTTTAAATCTCATGTATCAACTTCATGTCAAGCACTAAAGGAATTACTCATCTCCCCTATAGAATGTAGAAAGCATCTATAAATGGAATAAGAATCTTTTCACTTTATCTATCTCTGGAGTTGATATAAAAATATTTTATTTAAAGTGGACATTGAAATATTTTATTTATGGTTATTAAAATATATTTTTTAAATGTCACATGTTAAGTCCACCTTGAACTAACTTAACATGGAAAGAATGACACTTCTCCTACATATTAAGTTGTAGAAAGTACCTGTTGATACCAGAAGCTTTTGGTGGCAGCTACTTTTGGTTGCAGATTGTACTAAATATTTTGCTAACAGCATAAGTCACTTATCTCTGGCTTATCCAAAAATTTCTCTATAACTTCATGTTGTAAATTTTCTTCATCTTTGCTGTCAAGATAAATATCTCAAATACAAGAAGTTAAATACCAATAGGTGAAGTACCACTTCTGCCAATTGACTGGTGTCTATTATGAAGGATTGGCTTCCTCTGTTTTATGATAATCACATTTTGGATTTATACTTTAATAAATATAGTCTACTGGACTCAATCTAGTGAGCTTTGGCTAACTAGCTTAAATATGGCTGAATATGCAATAGAAGTTGTACCTGCATTATGAGTAAGGGAGTCATAGAAAGAGGGCTATTATGTGTTCTTGGTGTTTGTTTGGACAGTTAGTAAGTGCTGAGTTAGAACTTCTGAATTTAGACCAAGCACCATAGCAAAGATGGCCACCAGAGAAGGCAGGCAAAGCAAGCGTTACCCAGATAGATGGAAATTAAAAATTCTGTGTGTCTTTGATCTTGTAAGGGTACTGAATTAACAGCTGCTGTATTCAGTTGTTAGATAGACGGTTAGTAGTCCTTTTACGGCCATTTCACACAGGCCAAGTACAAGAGGTGTTTGTTTATGTTAAGGCCAAGTTTCTAGAAATAGCATGGAATGATGCATGCTCTTAAACTAGTACCTCTTACCTGAACGACTTGAAGAATCATAGTTACTAAATACTATATTATCCACGGTTCTGACAACTGTCCGACATATTTGTGAGAGAAACATGGTTTAAAAGTTGGCCTTTTCCAATGAATAATGAAGCTGAGTGGCCCAATATAGGTAATGTAACGAATGTTTGTGCTGTGGATGTGATGAATGTATGATGAAGATTCCTGCTTTATATCCTCCTTCAGTGCCAACACAGGGCACATTTCCTGTTAACAAAATGCAAAGATATATACTACGTTTCAATATTATGATTTAAAAGTATCATCTTCATGTTGTATGTGCTTAATTGCCTTGTGGCCGTTTTTAAGTTGTAGAGATTATCAAATTGCAATTAGAAGTTTCATATGCAGAATTCAGAAACGTTGTGGCTTTAGGAGCAAAGAACCCGCTTTGCTTGTGCAGATATCATAACCTGTTTCCTACAGCCGTTACAGAAGCATATAGTTGCAAGATTAACTGTAATGCATTGGTGGACGGAGAAATTCATTTTGACAAAAGAGCAACAAGTGTAAAGCTAGCACAAAGCACAAGAGGGTGATATGGACAGAATAGATACAATAATAAGAGAAAAAGTAGTGTTTGTATAAATGATTACATTTTGTAACAATGTTGTTATGTGTAGAAACATCAAGCACATTCAAATACATCAATCAATCAACCAACCAGGGTAGAAACTACTAAATTCTGTCGCTGTCCACGATGCACATGATACATTTTTCCGTCAAAACGTGAAATTCATATAAGCGATGGATGATGGATATGGACAAAACGTTGAAACATCCAACCAGGATACTTGCCTCCGCAATAATCTGGAGACACTGATTCAGTGAATTAAATCAGAAGCCTCGACCCACTTAAAAGCATTTTTTTTGCTGCATTGTTTAACTATTCTAAGTTTTGGAGTTTTTGGCCATTCAGGTAGATCTTGATTGTGATTGTGATTTTTGTTCTGTAAAATGTATTTTTAAATACATAAATTGATTCAACATCCACTTGTAAAACCTCTTTAACACTCAAATTGTTTGGAATTTACTGCCCAAATGTGTGATTCCAACACATCCTACTGAATTTTGGACAAACTTCACCAGAAAATATGCCCCAAAAAAACCTCCCAAACATAAAACAGTTAAACTACCCAAAATCCCACGAAATTCATTGAAATGGAAATGAGGTTGTAAAATTATTAGAGCACAAATATGGATCTAGTTGAATAATAATTGCACAAACTTGCCAAGTTGAAAAAGAAAAACAATTAGAATTGATAATGAAATTGATTTATCAATATTAGGTTGAGAATCAATATATAAAGCAATTAAGTTAAGCTTAGTAGTACATGCAATAACTATGGATAGTTAAAGCTAACTGAAGCTAAGTGTGCTTTATGTTCTGCTAATGTGCACATGCACCACATGCAAGCAGTAAGTTAACTAACTAAGCCACGTGCACATCACATGTAAGCACTCGAGTTAACTAGCTAAAAACAAGTGCACATTGCATGCAATCTCTAGAGTTGAGCTAAAGCTAATCTAGGTGCATGTACACCAACACCCCCCCATAAGCATAACTTAGGTGAGTGTGATGCAAAATGAATGAGTCTCGGCAACATGGCCATTTTAGATACCCATATACAATGCATGAAAAGAGGAAAGAGGGAAAATCCCAGTGGAAAGAAAACCCCCCCCCCAAAATATAATTGAAAAGTAGAGAAAAGACAACTGCTAGGCAGTCGTGTCCTTCACCTCGAAATGATCTCGTTGAAATTGAAACGTTTGCTCAGTGAAATTCTTGGTGAAGATATCAACAATCTGCTCGGACTTGGAAAACACTGAAGATCGATGATCCCATCTTGGATCTGGAGGAATAAGCTTCGTTTTTGGAAGTAGAGGTATCAACTCCCATGTTTGGATCAAGGACTGAATTTCCTTATACATGGTTGCATGCCAATATGGATTCCCTGCAACTTCGTCATGCATTTGACGATCAAATTCATGTACCCTATATGCATGCATGAGAATGGATGTCTCTAGGGATGCATGCATGTGCATGTGTGGCCTTCAAGATGCCTTTGTGGCTGCATACATGTGCATACATGGTGCTATAAATGCCTCCTTAGATGCATGCATGGGCATGCATGGCTCTGCGACTGAGAGTGAATGTGGGGCATCGTTAAATTGAGACCGCGTCAAACCTGTGTCAATAGTAGAGGAATCAAAGTCCTCTTCTATGATTTTGAAAGTAGTGTCTTCATCATTAGCAGAGGAATATATTTCCTCGTTCTTGGATAAGATAAAATTTTCATCTGCAATAGGTCCATTAACAATAGAAGAAGCAAATTCTTCTTATTCAGCACTGTCTTGAGAATGTTTCTCCACATTTTTGGAGTCTTCACCACTTTCATGATTGCTATAATAAGTCGATCTCTTTGCCTCCAAATGGTGTTCTTCTAGATCATTTTCATCACCATATAATCCTTTCAATGTAGTCCAAATTTCATGTGGTGATTCAATATTTATGATCTCATAAAGAATATCACGAGACACAAATAGACACAATCTTCCATAAGCCATGTCAAATCTGTTAAGCCAATCTGACTTCTCATCCTCTGAGATTGGTTCTGTCTCAATTCCCATGACTATTTGGTACAAGCCTTTGCTCCTAAGATGAAGCAAAATCATTGGCTTCCATTCATGGTAATTGTATGGAGTCAGGATCGTTGAAGATGAGAACTCCATTGCGACAAATTCTCTAATATTTTGATCTGCAAATCAAATCTTCGAACAATTTCCAATTCTATGCTCTTCAAACCTGCAAAAAAGTTGTTCATGCAACTTCTCCAAATCCTTCTATCTCTGATACCATGTAAAATTATTAGAGCACAAATATGGATCTAGTTGAAGAATAATTGCACAAATTTTCCAAGTTGAAAAAAAAAACAATTAGAATTGAGAATGAAATTGATTCATCAATATTAGGTTGAGAATCAATATATAAAGCAATTAAGTTAAGCTTAGTTGTACATGCAATAACTATGGATAGTTAAAGTTAACTGAAGCTTAATTGTGCTTTATGTTCTACTAATGTGCACATGCACCACATGCAAGCAGTAAGTTAACTAACTAAGCCACATGCACATCGCATGTAAGCACTCAAGTTAACTAGCTAAAAACAAGTGCACATTGCATGCAATCTCTAGAGTTGAACTAAAGCTAATCTAGGTGCATGTACACCAACAAAGGTGCAGGGACAAGTAGAGAGGTGATCATGCTTGTGTGAAGTGGAAACCTCCTTCGTAAGTGGGCGAATGTGAATGAGTTAAGTTGCAAAGTCTACAATGACTATAACTGCATACACATTTTGACGACATATACACTCCCTCGTTTGAAAAAATCCCAAAGATACCCATGCTAAATGTATTATAAATCCATCGTTGTAACCCATATATACCTGTATGCCGTCCAGACATTGGAAAATAGTCCTCAACCCTTTCGTCGTAGCTTCATTAATCACATCAATCCGACCAACTGATGTAGGCCTATCATATCTCTTTCGGGAATTCGACCTTCCAACATCGATGACACAGCCTACATATTCCTTCGTGCCAACCCGCTTGACTTATCACGGCCATATTAACGACCAGTGGAAGAGGGCCGTAAAAGTGTTGCATTATTAATCTAAATTTCATTCCAATTTTGTTAGAGTGAGTGGGAGATAGTTTGATAAGTTCTAAAGTAGTACTGCATTATTTACTAGCAAGTGGGATAATGTCTTAAATGAGTTGCTATTGATCAGATCCCTTGAGATTTCCCTAAGGGCAAAACTAGATTGGATATCATTGAAATATAATTTTTTATTACGTAGAAATATAAGTTTATAACATTCATCATCGAGGTGTAATTCCACTTGCAACATGTCATAACTAGGCCAGATTTCATGCTTAGCTTAATTATATACTTCGTTCTGATATGGAAGATATCAAATAGAAAAGAACCTGGAATAACCAACAATGTAAACTAAAAATACATGAAATCAAATCTTGTATGTTAATGGTCAGAATTTTGAGCTTTTCCACAACATGGTTCCTTTCTAAGAACTTCAAGGACTTCAAACATTGTCTAAAGTATACAAAGAGAAAATAATTTGCTGAAGAATGAAAATAATTAATGTTAAATAATGTAATTATATGAGTAAATTTATTTTATCGTTCAATTATTTTTGTAGCTATAGGAAGTTATGTAACGAAATAGTCTATATTAAATTGGTGATTTCCCGAGAGACTTGATGTAACTTGGAGAGTCATTTTTTGACCTGGAGCAATAAAAATTCCAATCCCTTGCCTCGTGGAGGTTTCCTTGACACATTGTCACTGAGGACGAGAAGAGTTTGGTTATGAGAGAGAGCCATCATTTTTTGAACAGTCGAGCAGAGTTGTGAGAGAGAGAGTCGTCGTTTTCAATAATCAGGTAGAGAGCAACGCCATACGCCATCTCAACTACTACATTCCACTGAAAAAATTGAAAAAAAGCTATTTAAAGTCACCTGATGAGTTTTAAGAGAAAGTCGCACGTGTAAGAGAGGCATATTGACAGAGCTGCCAACCGCTAACCAAAATTGTGGAGTCGTATTGTTGATTTTGTTTTCCAACGAGTAGTTGACCCTGTTCGTTGTTGAGAAAAGTCACAGAGAGCAACGAGGAAAGAGTTGAAGCAACCAGAAGTCGATACAAAGCCACTATCACGTAAGAAGTCAAGCCTCCTGTGTAGCCTGTTAAGAAGCCACCTAGAGAAAATTCATGCAGACTGGGGCCGCTTTGTGTACACCGAGAGAAATTAAGTCGAAAATTGTCGCTGACTAAAAATAATAATATACCAAGCTGAGAAGGAGCGCCAAACAAGAAAGACAGCCCCTCAAGACAGCGTCGACTATGTATTTGACGCAGACTTCTGGAAATCCAAAGCTCGGTTTTTTTTTTTTTTTTTTTTGGTAGCAAAAACAAAATTTGGTTGTTGAAGAATTCCTTTCTAAAATTCTGAAGTGTTAAACTTAACAGTTGGGTTTTTTCTAAAAAGGAAAAGTAGGGTTCTAAAAAATTGTCTCAGAAAATTGTTGAATTTTCAAGTTTCTTCAAAGAAGATTCGAGTAGGGATTTTAGAGTTTTTTTTTGGAATTTGAAATTAAAAAAGAGAAACCCTAGAAACCGGAAGAAAGAAATTTTGGAAAATCCCTAGTCAGGAAGAAATTTGAAAAACTCTTGTTGAAAACCCTAGTTGAAAGAAGAAAGGCTAGCATACTTTTGTTTTAAAGGAACGCAATCATTAATAAAGAAATTTTAAAGAGCCCGTGTAGGATGAAATGGAAAAAATGACTAATGCTAAGTTTGAGGTGGAGAAATTCACTTGGAAGAACAATTTTTCATTGTGGAAACTGAAAGTAAGGGATTTGTTGGTGCAACAAGGGTTACACAAAGCATTAGATGGGATTAAAAAGAAACTTCTTGGCATGACAGATTTGGATTGGGAGGACTTGGATACCCGAGCTCTCAAGACCATGAAGTTGTGCCTGAAAGATGAAGTTCTCTTCAACATTGTTGAAAAAACCTTAACAACAGGTTTGTGGGTAAAATTGAAACATTGTATATGACCAAATTTTTAACCAACATAATTTATTTGAAGAGGCAACTGTATAGCCTTCGGATGAAGGAGGGTACTAAAATTGCAGAACATTTAAATGTATTTAATACATTTATTTTCCAATTGTCATATATGAATGTTAAGTTTGAAGAAGAAGATAAAGATATTACCTTGTTATGTTCCTTTCCCAAGTCTTGGGATCTTTTTGTGACTTTTTTCAGTTTGAGCACAAATGAATCTTTAAAATTTGATTCTATTGTGGGTTGTTATCTGAAGAAGTACGGAGGAATTCTAGCATTGAAACTTCTGCGTCATAAGCCATGGTAGCCAGAGGTCGGTCCAAGGAAAGAGGGGAGAAAGCAAGAAGTTCTTCCAGATCAAAATCAAAAGGCAAGAAGTGTAAAGTCAAATGTTGGTATTGCAACAAAAAAAGGCATCTCAAGAAAGATTGTTGGAAAAGAAAGGAGTCCATTGAAAACCCAAAGAAGGAAGCAAATCAAATTGAGTCAGGTATAATTGATGAAGTTTTATCTACTGAATTAGGTATGGCAGATGAAGCTTTTTATGTTTGCAATGTTTCTTGGAATTATGAAAAATGGTTGTTAGATTCTGGTGTTTCTCATCACATGAGTCTGCACAGAAACTGGTTCACTTCATATCAAGTTGTGAATGGTAGTTCTGTGTTTATGGGTAATAATGTATCTTGTCAAATTATTGGGATGGGAAATATCAGAATTAAAATGTATGATGATACAGTGAAAACATTGGCTGATGTTAGACATGTACTTGAGTTGAGAAATAATTTGATTTCTTTGGGAGGATTGGACTCGGAAGGTTACAAGTTTACAGGTCAAAATGGAGTGTTGAAATTTTCAAAGTGGGCTTTGGTTATTATGAAAGCATAGAAGATCAAAAATCTTTACAGACTCAAAGGAAGTATTCATGTCAACAAGGCAGTGACTGTATCTGAGAAGTCAAAAGAAGATACTCGCCTATGGCATCAGTGGTTGGGCCAAATGAGCGAAAAGAGCCTTCATGTACTGATAAATCACAAATTGTTTCCAAACTTGAAATCCTTGAGTTTGGATTTTTGCAAACATTGTGGATATGGAAAACAATGTAAACAGGAATTTAAAACAGGAAGTCATAATAATAAAGGAATTTTGGACTATATTCATTTTGATCTTTGGGGACCATCTCCAATTGTATCTTATGGAGGTGCATTGTACTTCTTAACATTTATTGATGATTATTCCAAGAAAGTCTGGGTCTATACGTTGAAAAGAAAAGATGGTGTATTTAATGTTTTTAAACAGTTTAAGGCTATGGTGGAAAAGAAAACATGCAAAATCAATTAAATGTTCAAGAACTGACAATGGTGGTGAATTTACTTCCTTATAATTTGAACAATATTGTAATGATGAAAGGATTGGTAGACACAAAATTATTTTCTATACTCCTCAGCAAAATGGCGTTGTTGAATGTATGAATCAGACTCTTATGGAAAGAGCCATAAGCATGATCAACAATGCTAACCTACAGAAGGAGTTGTGGGCAGAAACAATATCTACTGCTTGTTATTTGGTAAACAGATCACCTTCAGTTGCCATTAATTGTAAAATTCCTGAAGAATTTTGGTTGGGTTAGTCTTGTGATTTTAACATTTAATATTTTTTGGTTGTGATAACTATGCTCTTATTCCAAAAAATTAGCATTCAAAGTTAGACCTAAAAGCAAAATGTTATGTCTTTGTTGGGTATGACTATGCAGTGAAAGGATACAGGTTGTGGGATCCTTCTTCATGTAAGATAGTGATTAGTAGAGATGTAACATTCGTTGAATCTTCTCTTCTAAAATCAGATGTTGAAAACGTTGAACAAGAACAGGTATTTTCAAAAAACAAATTCAGTTGGAGACTAATCCTTTTCCGGAAAGTCGAAAGGAAGGAAAGACTTATGAAGAAAAAGGTGAAGAAGATGCAAAGGAAACTATAGAGGTTCAAGTACCAGTTCAACAACCAGACACTCTAAGGAGGTCTACAAGGGAAAGAAGAACACCCAAAAGGTATGAATATTATGCTTCATCTATTGCATTGATCATTGAAGATGAGGAACCTTCTTGTTATCAGGAAGCAGTGGATGATGCGGATAGCGAAAAGTGGAAAAAGGCTATGGACGAAGAAATGGATTCCTTAGCTAAGAACAAAACATGGGATCTTGTAGAACTTCATGAAGGAAGAAGTGTTGTCAGATGCAAATTGGTCTTCAAATTGAAGCGAAATATTGATGGAATTATTGAAAGATATAAGGCGAGGTTGGTAGCAAAAGGGTATTCTCGGGTTGAAGGTATTGATTTTCATGAGATTTTTTCACCAGTTGTAAAACTTGCTCCTATTCATACTGTGTTAGCGCTAATTGCATTACTTGATCTTGAGTTAGAATAGTTAGATGTTAAAACAACGTTTCTTCATGGAGATTTGGATGAAGAGATTTATATGGAACAACTAGAAGGTTTTGTACAAGGTCGCAACAGAACATTAGTTTGCAAGCTCGGGAAATCATTGTATGGCCTGAGGCAGTCTCCTAGGCAATGGTACAAGAATTTTGACTCCTCCTTTGTGAGCCAGAATTTCACTAGAAGTGAGTATGATCATTGTGTATACCTTAAAATTTTCAATGGCATATTCATTATATTTGTCTTATATGTTGACGATATGGTTATTGCAAGAAAAAGCATGGAAGAGATCAACAGGTTAAAGGCTCAACTTTCTAGGACATTTGATATGAAGGATTTTGGAGCCGCAAAACATATCTTGGACATGGAGATACACAAAGATAGGAAAATGGATTCTGGTTATAACAAAAAAAGAATGTGGAGAAAATACTTGAAAAGCTCGGTATGAACAATGTGAAACATGTTAATGTTCCTTTAGCTTCCCATTTTAAGCTTTCTTCGAGTTTGAGTCCTAGAACTAATGAAGAAAAGAAGTATATGTCTCGTGTTCCATATGCAAATGTGGTAGGAAACTTAATGTATGTGATGGTACCTACAAGATCTGACATTTCACACGCAGTTGGAGTTGTCAGCAGGTTCATGGAAAATCCAGGAGAAGAACATTGGCGAGCAGTGAAATGGGTGCTTCAATATTTGAGAGGCACAAGTGACCATTGTATCATATTTAATGGTATTGGAAGTTAGGTTTGTGGATATGTGGATGTTGATTATGCAGGTGATTTGGACAAGAGGAGATCAACTACAGGATATGTCTTTACTCTTGCAGGTGGAGCAATTAGTTGGATGTCAAAGCTTCAAGAAATAGTTGTTTTGTCTACTACTGAAGCAGAATATATAGCTACTTCAGAGGCCTGTAAAGAGGCCATCTGGTTGAAATGTCTACTTGATGAGATTAGAAGGATGCAGAAGAAAGCAAATGTATTCTGTGACAACCATAGTGCTATTCATTTGGCTACAAATCCAACTTATCATAGCAAGACTAAGCACATTGCTGTAAGGTACCATTTTGTAAGACATGTGATTGATGGCGCCAAAGTTGCTCTCAAGAAGGTGCATACACAGGAGAATTGTGCACACATGTTCACGAAGCCAGTTTTAGTAGAGAAATTGTGATGGTGTTTGGCTTCTCTTGACTTGCAGAAGAGATGATGAATGGGCATAGACAATGGATTAGGAAAATTGTTGTCAGGATGGAAATTGTTGAAGAATGACAACAATTAATGTTAAATAATGTAATTATCGGAGTAAATTTATTTTACCATTCATTTTCTTTCTCAATTAAACGTTAATGGGCTCTAAATAGCAGCATAAATAACATTCACATTAGACAACTCATACTCACAAATATAGAGATCAGCTACAGGGAAAGATAACCTTCTGCGTATTTTAATTTTATTAACTAGATGATTGATTAGAAAAACACAAATCACAACCTTATGTCGAATGCATATGGTCATGCAGGGTGTCCAACTGAACATTTCGAGAGTTTCTTGGCCTTCCTACATTTGCATCAATAAACTGAAATGAAAGGGTTTTCAGTTGCAAGTGAACCAACACTATGCAAAGAAACAAGCTTATCTTTGCACGTTAGTCGCGTTCCACATCCTTTATTTGCTGCGATCACAAAATTTAAGTAACTGCTCTTTGAGGGACCCGCAAGTCTCCCTTTATCGAACACACGACCCCTAGTCTTTTTGTGGTAAATCCACAATCTTGAAATTGTGATCCCTAAGCGTTGTTTCATTGCGGATTATTTTATGGAACTCCAAATAAACTTTCCACCATTTTAATTATTAGTGTTCACATCTTATCTATTTTCTAAATTCTTATAATGGTACCACGTTGAAAGGCCAGGTAATTATAGAATTATGATAGTAGTGAAAAATTATAATGATAAATAAATTTGAATTTTTACCAGCCTAGATCCATTTTAACTTCAAATCTATCAAGCACCGAGAGTGATCAAGTATCTCGAGGTGAAAACCTATTTTTAAGTGAAAAACTTGAGAAAAGGTTTGCACCTCATGAGATTTGATCCCTCTCGGTGCTTGATAGATCTAGAGTTAAGATAGATCTAGGCTAGTTTCAGTCATGTGCAATCAAGGAAAATCTATCAATAATATGAGGAACATATGATTAATTTTATCAATAATATGTAAATACATCTAATGTTAATATAACCATTTTAAATATGCTAAATATGTCTGAGATTTATCGAGTCATTTTAATTTTAAATTTTCTTAGTTACCTCGGTTTGTTGAGATGATAAATATTATAAAATAACTTTAATGATGAAATAAAAGTTTTGAATGCAAAGTGACAATGCAATAATATTGAATGATAGAAAATGTGAATAATAAGAATGTAGTCAATTACAAATAGTCTTCATTGTTATCAATCTCAGACTATTTTCTTCTACTATTCTTATTGTCACCCTTGTTAATTTTGTCACCTTTTCATATCGATTATATGAAAAGAACAATTGGAATCATAAACCATTTAAATATTTAGCTTGAGATGTTGTAGTAAACATCATACCTTCTCTCTCTTTCTCTTCAATATTAATAGGTTTAATTACTATAACATAAAATCAATGTACATTATCAATAATTTGTTGTGCTTACACTGGAATCAATGCACATTATTAATCCAATGAATTTAAATTTAATGTACCATCATACATCTAATTACATCAAATCATAAATAAACATATACACTGAAATCAGTGCATCTAATGCAAGAAATCAAATATCATTAGAAAGCAACATCTACACTTTAATCAATGCGTCTAATGCAACTAATCAAATAGGATTAGAAATCAACATATACACTCAAATCAATGCATCTAATGCAAGTACGCAAATAGGATTAAAAACCAACATCTACATTGAAATCAATACATCTAATGGAAACAATCAAATAGGATTAGAAATAACCATCTACACTGAAATCAATGTATTTAGTGCAAGAAATCAAATAGGATTAGAAATCATCTACATTGACATCAATGAATCTAGTGCAATTAATCAAATATAATTAGAAATCAACATCTACATTGAAATTAATGCATCTAGTGGAAGCAATCGAATAGGACTAGAAATCACCATATACACTGAAATCAATGCATTTAGTGCAAGCAATCAGATAGGATTAGAAATCATTTACATTGAAATCAATGCATCTAGTGCAAGTAATCAAATATCATTATAAATCAACATCTACACTAAATTCAATGCATCTAATGCAAGAAATCAACTAGGATTAGAAATCATCATCTACATTAAAATCAATGCATCTAGTTCAAGAAATATTCTTCCCTCTTTCCCCCCTCCATCTATATCTATATCTTCCTCCATGTCTCCTTCTTTGTCTCTCTATCTCACCCCGCCAAATACAAACACTCTCTCGCTCCATATCTATCAATCTTTTTGCCCTTCCCTTCTTGTCTCCATCTATCTCTTCTTTCTCTTCACCTTCCATATATATCTCTATCTCCTCTATCTCTCTGTATCAAGCCCAAAACATGCACTCTCTTTCTCCAATATATCTATCTATCAGTCCCTCTTCCTCTCCCTCTGCCCCTTGCTATCCTCTCTCCCTCTCTCTTCATCTTCCTTATAACTCCCTCTCTCTCTCTCTCAACTTTTCACTCTCTATGTATTTATTATTACCTCCTTCTCTCTCCCCCTCGATATCCATCTCTTTGCCTACCTCTCTTCACTCTCTCGCCTCCTTTATCTCCCACATCTCTCTCTCTCTCTATCTTCACCTTACAACTTTGTTACTATATGCATCTCTCTCTCTCTCCTTCTCCCCCCCCCCCTTCTCTCCATATCTCCTTGTTTGTCTCTTTATCTCACCCCCAAACATATAGACTCTCTCTCCATCTCTCCCTTGTCACTCTTCTCTCTCTCTCCACTACTCACTCTCTATGTCTTTCTTCTTCTCTCCCTCTCTCCCCATCCAGCTCCATCTCTCTATCACTCTCTCTCTCCCACTCCAAATACATCTCTCCCTCCCTCCCTCCCTCTCTCCTCCTCTCTTTCAAGTCCCCTCTCTCTCCCTTTCTCTTCTACCTCTTCTACCTCCCTCTATCTTCCCCCATCTCTCTCTCTCTCTCTCTCTCTCTTACCCCTACAATCCTCTGTCTCCCCCCATCACTCTATTCCCCTCTCTCAAGTCTTGTCTTTCCCTTTCTCTCCTGCCTCACTATACCCCCCTTCCCTCTCTCTCTCTCTCTCTCTCTCTTTTACATTCAATCCTCTCTCTCTCTCTCTCTCCAATCCTCTCTTTTCCCCCATCACTCTATCTCTCTCTCCAACTATGTTACTATATCCATCCCTTTATCCTTCTCTCTCCTTCTCTCCCCCTTTTTCTCCATCACTCCTATGTCTCGTTATCACCCCTGCATCTCTCCCCCTCCAGCTCCATCTCTCTATCCCTCCCTCCTGCCTCCTCCTCTCATCTTTCCTTTCTCTCCCTTTCTCTCCTAACCCCCCCCCCCCGCCTCTCTCTCTCTCTCTCTACCTTCCAATCCTTTCTCCTTCCTCCATCTTTATGTCTCCCTCTCCCTTTGTTACCCTTCTCTACCTCTCTCACTCCTCTTCCTCTCTTTCTCTTTCTTCATTCCTCCTCTCCCTTCTCCTTCAATTTATCTCCATCTCTCCTTTGTCACTCCCCCTATTTCTCCACCTCTATCATATGTCTTTGTTCTTCCCTCCCATATATATCTAGATTTTATATATATATATAACAAATTTAATATTGTATTAATTGAAAGTTATTAAATTTAATAATATTAATATTATAATATATTAACATGAATATTATATTTAACAATAATATTAATATTAATATTTTAATATATTTTTTTGGTAGTTTAGACTAATCCTAATCACCTACGGTTTCGAACTGGTGCCTTGCAAAGGGAGTGCCTTCACAGTGCACCCCATCACCGACTGCTCTACACCACATGGGCTTATATTCATATTTTAATATTAATGTTAGGGTTAATAATGTTTTTTTTTGTATGGTATTAATAATAGTTTGGTCTATGATATTTGGGTCATAGACTTCATATATAATTAGATGTTGATTTCTAATTTATTTGATATATTTGTATTTATTTACCTTGCCTCTTTATACCTCTTTTATATTTATGTATTTACGTACTTCTTTTATAAATATGGTATTTGGCCCATGGTATTTGTCCCATGGTATTCATAATAATAAGTAAAAACCTATTTTTGAGTTTTTGTAAATATAGAGGTTTATGGAGAATATATAAAAGAGATTTTATTTATTAATCATACCTCTAGTTTATTTATATTTTGATTTATTTACCATTTTTTTTTAGTGTTAGTAAATCTCTTCATATTTTAAATATATTGTTTAAATTTATTTTTAATAATTTTTTAATAATGAATGCGTTTTTTAATTAATATTTAATCTATTTGACTTAGATTTCAACTAAGATGAATTTAGTATTGAAAATTTCAGGGACAATTAATTTTTAAATTCTCTTTACAAGGTTAGAACTTAAGACTTGATAGAGGCTAAATTATACACAAACCAATTAGTTAGGTAAATTCATATGAATAAAAATTTGTAACAAAGTAAAATAAGTTATTATTAATTTTAGTAAAGTAAATTAATTATTAATTTTGTGTTATATAAAAGGTTTATAATTTGTTTAGTACAAAAATATTTTATTAAGGATTGTTAGGGCTCTCACTCTTAATCTCTCTCCATTAGGTTTGAACCTAAGATGATGGACACTAAACCCTCCATAAATCAATTAATTACACATAGAAATACTCCATAAATCAATTAATCACACACACAAATGTTAGAACTAAATTCATATAATAAAGAAATTACAATAAAATAAAGTAAATTAACTTTGTGCTTTATGAAATACTTATAATTTTGTAATAAAAAATATTCTATTAAGGATTATTTATAATAATATGATTTAACAATATATTTATTAAAAAAATTTATTTAATGAGAAACATTAATAATCATATATATAAAACAGAGACTAAGCTTTATACAAACTAATTGATTTATACCTTACACTAAGTTTCATACAAACTAATTGATTTATAGTTTATGGGTGGTAGAGAATTTTTTATTTTATTTTTTTGTTAAGTGGTCTGAGTTTATCATAGATTAGGCTAGGCTTGACCTGTGGCTTAAGAAACTGAGACCCAGTGGCATCTAAGCTATCAAAGTCACTGGGGGATCGCACCTCGGCCACACCAACACCAAGATAACTAGGTTTAACTTTTCACCTCCCCCTAACATAGATGCAACAGCCTCGGAAGTTTGATCGTGGGTCGCCCCTTATGACGAAGCCCATCCTCAACAAGTTGTGCTAATAGGACTTGAGGATGCTAGAGATAAATTAGTATCAATAAAAAATTACAATATGATAATATAAACTACCTATTAAAATGTTTTTAAATTTTTTTTATAAAAATATATTAAAAATCATTTATATTAATTTGGTTTGCAATATATTTATTAAGTCTTTTTATTCGATGAGGAAAATCAATTCTAAAGGATTATACACCATTTTCATATAGATTTACAGAAGATTTAAATTTGGATTGTTTGTTGAGTAACACTTTATCTCAACCACTAAATAAGAGATGGACATTTAGTAAGTCTTAGATTCTATTACACATCTATTTGTTTTATTGGCCTGAAAATCATGGAAATTCCGGTAAGATTTTAAGAAAATCCTGCAGAGATTTTTGTAAATAACTATCAAACTTTAATATTTTGGGTGCCTTAAAGGTTTTTGATGGTGCTGAATCCATTTCCACCATCAAAATCATGATTCAAACATTGTTACTGTAAGATTTCTTTATTTTTTTTGGCCCAAATTCCGGCCAATTTTGGCTCTTTAGACAATTCCTTTGTCTCGTTAGACAACTTCGAGAAGAGAATAATTGAAGCAAAATTTATAATTTCTTTGTAGAATGTTTAATTAAATATATTAGTTAATGTTAATTGGATTGAATACAAATAAATTGTGAAATGATGAAAATTTTATAAATGCAAATTTTGTTTTTAAAAGAATATTAGTGAAATAAATATATTTATTAAAAAAATAAATTTCAAAAGAAATTTGAAATTTCAATTAATTCTTTCTAATAAACCAATTCAAGAAAATTTCTTAGCAAATAAAATTAAATAGATATTTTTAAACATAAGTTAGATGATTGGAAATTATGTATTTTGCAATAATTTAATGTTGCTTAATTTCAATGATGCAAACATGAACAACATTCCATTAGCCATTTGGTTATTATTATAATTTAGATAAAATAGTTGTTTGAGAATGTGAAGAGCTTAAGTTGTTGAAATTTTTTTAAGAGAAAATTTATTGATTTATATTAATAAAAAATTGGATTCTGAGTCAGTTTATATATATATATATATATATATTTCGTGGAAAAAAATCTTTATTTTTATATAAAAAATAACATATCGGCTCCTTGAAGAGGTTATACATTGCTCCTTGAGCTGTTTTGTTTTTTTGTCAAGAGTTATCCGTGTATTCTTTATGGATCAAAAACATAGAAAATCCTTAAGAATCATCAAGAGTCAATTTCCGCTTCCTATATAATTTTTACTGTGATCGAAAGCTTTGAAAGCGACGTCGAGAATCCTTTAGATTATGCCAGCTGATGGATTTCCGGTAGATATCATGATGAAGTGATCACAATACCAAAAAAGAACTACTCCGCGCTGCTGGATTATTCGATCTTTCAGCTATATCAATACGTAACGATAAGAAGTCATAAAAACTAGACTGAGGTATATCAGCGGTATAATCAAAACAAAAGGATTTCTTTCAGCTTGGAAGAGGTATCCACTATTTTCAGAGTTCCGAGAGGAAGAGTAAGAGTAGATTTTGACAGACCGTCTGCTTCCATATTTAATTCCTGGTACACATGGATATAAGAGAGGAGGTGGAAGCCATGTGATAATGAACGAATGTTTTGAAGGAGAGCTTGGAGATGAGGAGAGCGGATATGAGATCTTAGAAGAGCCCAATCAATAACCATTTTGGAGTCTCCGAAGCGTTGCAATGATGAGATGTTTTTATATTTTTCCACTTGAAGAACTGCCCAAAGGGCCGCAAGCTCTGCCTTGTTGTTTGAACCGTGTCCCGGGCCAAACAGAATGTGAAATTTAGAATTTGGCGGAATGTGAAGAACAACCCCTGCTCCTGTCAAAGACAGGGAACCTTGACAAGCACCATCGAAAAAGGCCCATGCCACATTCTGATTGATCACTAGAGGGATAATAGAACGAGGTTTGTGGGGTTTAGGTATGACTTTGTGTTCCGAAGCCCATTGTATGATAATAGCGGTTGTCAGTTCTTCGGGAATGTATTTCTCACTAAAGATAGCCAAATTGCGAGCCCACCAAATTCTTTAAGCAAATAAGGAGGGGAAAGCGGAATAGGAGCTTACCGCAAGATCCTTCCACCATTGCGTAAGTCTAGCTTCAAAGGAGTCAACGGGAGACAGGTGGTGAGCGTTGAGCGATGATGATGAATGGTTCCAAACAATATCTGCATAAGAGCATGAGAAGAGGATGTGAGAAACACTTTCAGCTTCATTCCTGAAAAGATAGCAACGGCTTGGACCTATCCAACCTCGCCTTTGAAGCTTATCCCAAGTTAACAACCGGTTTTTAAGAGAGAGCCATAAGACTAACTTGGCTTTCTTGGGACCGGGGAATTTCCAAACAAGTTTGGACCAGAGATAGAAAAAAGGATGGAAGGTTCTTGATGCCCCATCCCCCTAAGTCTTTAGGTCTGGCCAGAGATGACCATTTTACGAGTGGAATTCCTTCAACTTTTTTGCTAGCTATCCAGAGAAAGGAGAAACATTTCTTCTTGATTTTGTGAAGGATCCCTTTTGGAATAGCAGCAATGGTGGCCCAATACATAGGGATGCTTTGAAGCACTGATTTGAGCAAGACCAATCGACCTCCACCAGACGAAAAGCAGTTTGTCCAATGAGAGATCCGATTTTCAACCTTTTGGTAAAGCCATAACCAATCCTTGAAGCAATACGAATTTGGTTTAAGAAAAAAACCCAAATATTTAAGCCCAGAATCCCAGGCATTTACAGGGAAGGGAAGAGCGAGCTTAATTTGGGAGAGGTGGAGATCCGAAAGGTTGTTATGAACTAGAACGGACTTGTTAATATTTATCAGCATCCCAGTTGCAGTTTGAAAGAGGTCAAGGATTTTCTTTAAGGCATAAGCATTTTCGATGGAGGCAAAGTAGAAAAGAAGAAAATCGTCAACAAATAGAATGTGGGAAAGCGACTCAATACCGGCAATATGGATTCCTTTAAGCCTGCCTGTGGAGAGGTCATTTTTACATAAACGGCTCAAAGCCTCAGCAATCAGCAGGAACAAAAAGGGTGATAAGGGACAACCCTGCCTAAGTCCCCTAGAAGATCAGAAGAAGGTAGAGGGGGAACCATTAATTAATACTGCAAAGGAAGCAAATTGAATACAACCCATTATCCATTCTATAGCTTCAATTGCCATGCCAATGTGAATAAGTAAAAGTCTGAGAAAGGTCCAATTAACTCTATCATAAGCTTTTGACAAATCCAACTTCAGAGCAAAAGAAGAATTTTTGCTTATATGAACCGAGTGGAGAGCTTCTTGTGCTAGAGAGACAACATATGGATTTGTCTATTGTTTAGGAAACCAAATTGTTCTTCCGAGATGATGCTGCTTAGAATAGGTTTTAACCTCTGAGCAATAATTTTTGCTATTACCTTGTATATTAAGTTACAACAGGCAATGAGTCTGAACTCATCGAAATCCTTTGGTGCTGTTTTTTTTGGAATTAAGGTGATGAAGGTAGAGTTGATAGACCCCAACACTTTACCAGAACTTTGTGATTCTTTAACAACAAGTAGTAAGTCATCCTTTATGAGCTCATAAAAACCAAGGAAGAATTCGATCATTAAGCCATCCGGTCCTGGACTTTTCCCTTTTTGAAAACTTTTTAAGATTAGTTCAAGTTCCGCTTCGTTCACTTATGAAGTGAGGACAGAGTTCATTTCCTCATTGATCATTCGAGGGAAATATTGTAGCACTTGGAGAATCTCATGGATGGGATAGCCCTCAGGAGCCGAGAATGCTTTCTTAAAATGTTGCACACCAGCCATGGATTTTTCATCGAAGGAACAGACCATTTCACCATTTTTAGATTTTATTTCATCAATTGTATTCCAGTTCCTTCTATGTGCAGCAAAATGATGGAAGAATTTAGTGTTGTTGTCCCCTTCTTTTATCCAGATTGCTCTGCTCTTAAGACACCAGAGTTGTTCTTCCTTTTTTAAGAGCTCAAGACGCTTCAGCTCAAGGATTTTAAGAGAAACGATCTCTGATTCATTCAGGACACCTGAGGAGTTATTTTTGTATAGCTCGCAAATTTCAGCCTCAGTGGATTTGAGGAGAATTCGCTGTTTAGCTTGAAAAGCTCCGGCCCAAGACTTGGTAACCTTCTTGATCTTCTTAATGTTATTAGCCCACATTTGCATGTAAGATCGATTCGGAGAAGGAACCAGATGTACCCAGGAAGAGGTCACTAAAGCTTTATATTCATCCTCCATTAACTAGGCAAGATTGAATTTCATAGGGGAAGGGGGCTTGGATTCAGGGGATTTCAAGGATAACACGATGGGTCTATGGTCAAAGATGCCTCCCGACTCCACGGAGGCCTGAATCCAAAGATGTGAAACCAAGAGTCTTCAGAGATAATGAAATGATCCAATCGTTTGGCTATAACATCATGACCTTTTCTAAAATTTTGCCATGTAGGCTCTAGTTTAATAGGTCATACATCCACCAACCCGTGGTTTTCACAGCACAATTCAAGAAGGAAGCGAGAGGATCGGGTCTGGCTTGAGACCCCCATATTTCACTTTGAGAAAGTGTAAAGTTTATATCACCACCCAGGATTTTGTAATCCGAGGACACAAGATCGTTATTAAAGAAAGTCCCCCAGAATGTATGTTTGTCATGGCAGGGCCCGTATAAGTTATAGAGGGGCAGAGACTTACCAGTAAAAGGATCAGCAATAGAGGTCTTGATGTAAGAGGAGAAGCAATCCGATGATATGACTTGGATGGAAGGGCTAATAGCCGTGACTAGAGCCCCAGATAACCCATTGGCATCCGAGGAGAAGAAGGACTGGTTGCATAGCCATCTAGAGAGAACTTCTTGAGCACGAAGACCAGACAATTTTGTCTCTTGTAGAAAAATAATATCAGGAGAGACAGATTGGCACAATGTTTTGAGGGCAAGCTAGGAAGGGGTGCCCCCAAGACCCCTAGAATTGAAAGAGAGAATAATCATTTTAAGCCCTTGTTAAGGGCAATCCCAGCTCTAAGGGCCCGGTGGATCGTTTTTTGCTTGCCCGATGAAATATCCAGAGCAGCTTGATTATGGGTTTTGGATAACGTGGATTTCCTCTCGAGAATGATCTTGGGAGCCGAATCCATAGCGAGACCACCTTTAATTGAATGGTTTGGGCTAATGTGGGAAGAGGAGCGAGAACGAAGCTTTGCTGTGTAAGGGCTCGAGGGAAGGCGAGAATTTTTCGGAATGAGAGGGGCCCGAGAGGAAGGCATAGGGGAGGGAGGAAGAGGAGAGGCCTCGAAAGGAGGAGGGGGTCCGAGAGAGGGAGACGAAACATGACAAGGAGCCAGACCATCACCAATTGGTAAGTCAATATCAACAGACAGGATTGAGGAAATAAAGGGAGAAGAGGAGCCTCCGGAAGGCACACCTTTGTCAGAAGAGGAGACTTCCTTCTCACCCACCCTCTGCTCCCCCCTGGATTCATCATGAGATGGAGAAAATGTCGGTAACAATTCATCCCCAGAGCTATCAGGAGGATCCGAATGCAGATCGTGAGCAGGAGGGATGACCTGGCTAATAGATTCTTTTTCCCTCTAGACTTTTTTATAACGAGGGTGAGATCGATTAAGATTTGAACAATCCTGTGCTAGGTGTCCGACATGACGACACAAATAGCACCTGAAAGGTAACTTCCAATAATCCAGTTTTTGTGTCCAAATGCTGCCATTCATCTCCAAACTTCAACGCGATGCCTTCATAGAGGCCATCTCGCACGTCTAATTCGACTTGAATTTTAGCACAACGTATGTCGAATTTTGTTTCCCAGTCCTCTTCGAGTGCAATGAAATATCCCAGCTTGTTTCCGATTGCTTCAAGGATGTGCTTTTGCCAAAAGAACTGTGGAACGGGTAAAATGACCCATACTTTTTGGAGGTGCTGAGGAGAACGATCAGCGTTGAAACTAATATCCCAGTTTTGTAAAATTAGACCTGCCGGCTCCTAATGCCATACACGCTTGGTTAGCTTGATTCTATCGACACTGGAGATGACTTTGAACAGGAGCCAGCCTCGCGATCATTGATGAAATTCCAGCACAGGCTGCCAATTCTCCTCCAGCCAAGACTGTATTGATTCCTTTTTTGCCATTCTACCGCAGAAACGCCCGACCAACGCCTTCTCCAAGTAGGAGGGGACTTCAGTTAATGGAATGTCTACCCCTACCACCAACTTTGCAGCGTCGGCTCTTTTGCGAATCCCCTTATGTTTATGTGATAGAAGAGGCGGAGCATTATGTGAATCAGTGGCCACAGAGGCATCATTATTATCAGAGGGGACAGAGAAGGGAGGGCCATCAACGCCGAGAGTGGCTGGCGAGGCAGGCACGGAGAGGGGGATCATCCGATGATGGGTTGATAATGAATTGAGATGTCCGACGCATGAATTCGTACTGACCAGGCAATACCTGACCGTTCTCCGGGATGTAAGTGAGATCGAGCTCGTCATCGGACATGATGGCAAGGAGGACGCACGTATTGCAGTGACTGGGGATCACACACCGCACGGATGAGAAGGAGAGAGCGAAATAGGGGCAGAAACAAGGACGAGCGAGACAAGAGGATGCGGAAATGAGCAGGATGATTAAAGAAAACGGGCCAACAGATAAAGGGACCAAGGAAACCCCAGACCTAGAAGCATCAGCAAAACTACCCTTCCCCCCGGGACATCAAAGTAGATTACATGAAAGGCCCGCAGGGGACCTCCCGAAGAGAAGCCGAAACGAAAAACTCAGAGCCATATTCATAGCATATATATTGTGCAATAGATTCCGGAATCCAAAATCGACAAATTCTTCCTCTATCACTATATATATCCATTATACTGAAAACAAGTCGGTTACAGTCATCGCAAAAAGTACCTAACAACTTCTTATATTTACCTAAGACTTTAAAAAAAAAAAAAAATTGCAGCATTAGCAAGATTCATATGATCAAAGTGCACCCAATTCTTCATTTGACTGATGCTTTTAGACATGTCCAAAGGTTTCAACTTCCCGAGAGCATTTAAATTTCTTCGTAATTGGCTCCTTGTTGAAGATCACTGCACCCTCGCAGAGCATTAGTTCATAGTTCTCTTTGTCTTCAAGTGCTCTGACTCTAGCCTCCGGAGCAACCAAACCCGCACGTATCTCTGCCTGAAATTGTTCCATGATAGCTTGTTGGATCAACAGTTTGGAGTTAACCAATAATTGATTGGTGGTTTTGCTCGTTCTCCTTCCAATAATTGATTAGTGGTTTGCTCGTTCTCCTTCATGAAATTTTGCCTCTGCTAGGCAGCCAAAAGGCCTTCAAAGGACTTTATCAACTTTGCCAACAAATGAATGGTTTATGCCCTTTCTTTAGTTTTCAATGGATCTCCCATAATCACAATTGAGCTCGAAGTGTGATTTATGATTTTGCGAAGGAGATAGCACTTTAAATCGCAAGAACAGAGTTTAGCGGCAACAAGAAGTTGATCTTCTCGACGCCAAAGACCAATATACAACCATACCATGATGATTCGAAATCCATGTCGGTTTCTTGCACTAATCCTTGGAATGTTAGGTAATAACTTTGAAGGTGCAGGAAGTTACCTAGAGTTAGGACATAACTACGAAAAAGAAGAAAAGTTTCAAAATACACCTAACTAAAACGTAACTTAAGCTCTCGGATAGAGAGCCATGAGAATATGTCAATTAAGTAGCATGGTATGGCTTCAGGTGGGCGTATTCACCCATCCAGGTCTAATAACTCTATCCAATTGTGCAAGTTGAACAACGCCAAAATCTCTTATTTCCGCAACCATAAAAGGCCCCAATTAGTGCATCTTAAGTATACGAGGATGCTTCAGATACTTCTTGTCGTATAGAAGGACTTTATCTCATTACAAAAAAAGAGTGCGAATAGAGCCAATTCTCACGTGTTTAACCATCTGGCGTCTCATACTAAAACACCACCTATGATCCTTGCTCATCTCCGAGTCACTCTAGATGTTAATATCGAAGATACGCCTAAGGGAAAGGTAAATGAAGAAAATGTTATGACCATCTAATGAATTACCATAAGATATTCACTATATACTAACAATTTATACATCTTCTTTGAGATTGCAATGTCCAATCCTTGCCATAGTATACTATGCTTGGTTATTTGATGCCTTATCCAATCTGTAAGCATATTTAGACTTTATTTGTTTCTAAAGGTCAAAGATGATCACCCCCTCTCTTGCCACCCCTAGATTTCCATTTGAGGCTCCATCAAAAAAAAAATGAATGTTGCTTCTTATTTAGTCTCAATTATATAAATTCCTCTAGATCTTTCCTTAAGCAGAAATGTCCCAAGAAAGAGGATCTAAGTTTGAAGTTGCTAGCTTGATATGGCAGTTTATCCACCTTAATGCAATCTTGTTCTTAATGAGAGAGTTCATCCAACTCTGAATTTGTATATCCTTGAATTGTGATAGATTCAAATAGAAGGTTGATGACCTTACCTACTATAGTGAGGGGCTCTAGTGTCTCATCATTGAATATCACCTTATTCCTAGCAATCTGAATTGACCAACATAGAAATTTAGGAAAGGCAACCCAACAACGAACATAGAGTGAAGAAGTCTTTCTTACCCATGGAAAATGAGTTCTCCAGTTATCAAACATAGGCCCCCGTGTATGAAGGATTTCCTCTATATCTACCAGTAGACAAATGTTGTTTTCCACACTGTTAAGGATAATGAACAATATCTGAAAAGGTGAGGAGTGGACTCCTCCGCTTCCCGGCACAACATGCACCTTGAGGGACCTTTTCCTTAAATATTCTACCATGAGAATTTTTTGATGAACTAATTTCTAGCAAAAAGTATTAACCTTAGGAGCCATGTTGTCTATCAAGCTCTCATGTTCTCGTCTACAACCATAGAAACCCTAGTCGATCCCCTTTTGTGATTCTAATATGGCCTGCCCAGAGGGGGCTCCTCCCCCTCTTTTGGATGATGTGGCAGCCTTTCAAGCCTTAATCACATCTCTTCCAAAAAAACTGAGGACCAAGGATCAACACTCCAAATTTGTGAAAAGGGCATAAGATATCCCTTTAGTTGTGTTTCTATCAAGATTCCATCACACTACTTTGGCTTTCTCAAACTGTGCTTTGGTCAGAAAATTCATTGGGATGTGGTCGTCATTGAATTCCATGGAGAAATGGACAAAAAAAACTTAGAAGTCAATGATGAAGGGAAATATGGGCATTTATGCCTACGGGAATGGATTCTTTACTTTTGCTATTTGAGTTGAAAGAAGACAAAGAAGTAGTTTTTAGAAACGTCCCTTATTTCTTTGGGACCAAGGGAATGTATCTGAACTAATGGTCTCTATATTTCAACACTACTGAGGATATCCCCAATGTTTTTCTAGTTTGGGTGAAACTTCCTAGGATCCCTCTTTCTTATTGGAGCAATAGTTGTCTCAGAGCCATAAGTAATGGAGTTGGAAAGTACTTAGACAAAGTTGAACCTAAGGGAGGACAATTTTCATGCGCCAAGATATGTGTATAAGTAGATTTGGAAAAGGGGCTCCATGTTGAAATATTCCTCACAATGGGGGATTAGAAAAATAACCGAGTTTTGGAATACGAACAACTTCTCTTCAAGTACCATATTTTCCAGGAATATGGGAACTTTGCACGTGACTGCAAAAAATCCCAAGTTAATAAAGGAGAAGTTGTTGTAGAGCCCCAAGAGGAGCAATGACAAACCCAAAGAAAAGGAGGTAATAGGAGTAATGTGGCAAAAAATAGAAACAATGTTCCCAAAGGTAATAATGGTCCCTCATCTTCTTCAAACCCCTTTGGGGCTTTATAGGCCCCAGAGGCGAACCAACTAGAGGCTACATATCGTAAACGAGAATGAAATTCAAGAAGAGGGTGAGATTCAAGAGTCATTGCAAGGCATTGGTTCGAATGTGATTGTGATTTCTTCAGTCCCTAACCCTAAGAGGGATATTCCATTTATTGAAGGTGGTCTCGTTCTCTTCCAGATTCAGCAACTAGACTCCTCCCCCAATGGTTTGGGTGCTCCTCAAGATGGGCCATGAAAAATCATTAAGAGAAATTTGAATTTGAATTCTAGCAAGGAAGAAGAGGTAAGTAGTCAAGAAATTGAGAGCACCACCAAGAAAAGGGGAAATCACTCCAAAAAATAGTAGAGAGAATGAAGCATAACAAAATAAGAAGTTCGAAAGCCATCCTCAAATTTTTGATATATTAAGATCCTTAAGGAATAAGGTATCAACAGGAACAGTATAAGGAGGTATGAAATCTCAATCATCTCCTAAGAAATGATGAAGCTCTTATCATGGAATATAAGGGGTTTGGGTGGCCCTTCAAAATCCCTATCAGTGAAAGAGATGATAAAAGCATAGAATCCCTCTATCCTTTTACTTCAAGAGACTAAGATAGAAGAAAACAAACATATGAATGTGGCCAAAGTTTTTTGGAAAGACAGTGGAGGAGTTACGCAAAGCTCTCGGGGTGCCTCTAGGGGACAAGGCATTTTTTGGGTTAATTTATCTTTCTCCCTTATTGATAGCCAAAATAATTCACATTGGATAGCCCTTATTTTGGAAAGGAAAGGTTTAAAGTAGTGAATTATTATGCCCTAGTGCTATATGGCAAAAAAGTAGAATGTTGGGATAAGTTTATCTCGCTCAAAGATGAGAAATGGAACTAGGGTTCCATTGTTGGAGGCGATTTTAACACAACCCTTTTTTACTTTTGAGAAAAGAGGAGGAAACTTGGTATGTGGCCCTTTTAGAGAAAATATGGAGGATCTCATTGTAAAGTATGACATAATTGATATCAGACCCCGCAAAGGTAAATACACTTGGATGAATATTAAAAGTGGTTTTGGTTACATTGTGACTCGTCTTGTTTGTTTCTTAATTCATAAGTCTTGGATTCTTTAAGGGTTGGAATCCTCATCAATTTTGGCTCAAAGTGAATCATACCATCGTCTAATTTTTCTGGAGCTAGGAGAGAAGGAAGACCTAGTTCCCATCCCTTTTAGATATAACTTCAAGTGTCTAAAGAAAGAGGGAGTGGTGGACATCATCAATCAGGCGTGGCTTACCCCTACGAGGGCTTCACTGCGGGAGCAATACCACAGCACGTGGGTTCAAATTGGGGGATATATAATGAATAAAAAATGACATAATATATTTGGGGATATATAGGGGGTAAAGGGTTTTTATATTAGTAGGTATAAAAAATGGAGCTCAAAGTTAATGAAAAAATATAAATGGGTATAAAAAATTTTAATGAAAAAAGAGATACCTACACAATATATTGAAAGTAGGGGATTTATAAATTGGGAAGGTGTATTGAGTTTATATTGGTAGGGGGTTAAATAATGTGATTTTTAGAGGTATTTTCCAATATGTAGTCAAATTAAGGGTATTTTTTAATATGCTATGATCGCACGTGATATGTTAGAGGCTCATTGAGTGAAGCCCCTGTGCTTACCCCTGGTTCTCAAGCTTATATTTGGGAATCAAAATTAAATTTTGTCGAGAAAACTCTATAAACACGGACAAAGGAAGTGTATGTTCCTCCTGGAAAGAAGAAACTCGAATTAGTAAAATAATTGGAGCAACATTTGACAAACATGGAAATTAGTGAAGTTGAGTATTGCCACATGGAGAAGGAAAATGAAATAAATAAGCAGATCTTCTAAGTAAATTGGAAAGAGGAGGAATTATGGAGGCTTAGATCCAAAAGAATTTGGTTGAAGGATGGGGACTAAAACATGACATTCTTTCATAAAAAAACAAAAGAAAGGGAACTAAGAAATAGGGTGATAGACATTACTCTGAAGGGTAAAGATAAAATTTATTCAGTAAATGAAATAAAAGCAGAAGCCTTCTCTCACTTCCAAACCTTATATTCATCAGGACACAAGATGAATTTTAGTAAGGTTGAGGAGTTCTTTTCCACATATCGTCCAATGATTTCTAGCTTATCAAAGAGACTTATGAAGACGAGGTGATTAAAGCAATACAGTCAATGGATCTGGATAAAGCCCCTAGCCCAGATGGATTTCCTATCAGTTTCTACAAGGATTTATGTCCATTGATTAAAAAATATCCGATTAAAATGTTAAATTGGTATAAGTGCAAAGGAAAATTTGGAGGGGTCATAAACTCCTCATTTCTTGCCTTGATTCCAAAGGAATCTAATCCAATGAATTTCTCTCGTTTTTTTCCCCATTTCATCTTGCAATGCCTCTTATAAAATATTATCAAAAGTTACAACAGGAAGATTAAAGGAAATTTTGACGAGAATAATCTCGGAAAACCAAGGGGGATTTCTTCAACAAAGACACGTTTTGAATCACATAATTCTAGTTCAAGAGGCTATTCACTTGAGTAAAGAATGGGGTGAACCAGGTTTTGTAATAAAGCTGGATATGGCCAACACCTTTGATCGGGTAAGACATTCCTTCCTCTTCCTCATTCTAGAAAAGCTCGATTTATGCATAGAATTCATTTTTATGGATCAAAGCTTGTATTAAGTCTCTGTGGATCGCCCCTTTGATCAATGGAAGACCCATGCCATTCTTCAAAGCACCTAGAGGACTTCGGCAGGGGTTTCCTCTTTCTCCTCTGTTGTATATCACTGTGGCAGAAAGTTTAAGTAGAAATTTAGAAAAATCTAGAGCATATAGGTATTTGTTGGGAATCAATATAGCCAAGAATGTCAAAGACTCAATGATATGGAATTATGTAGGATTGAAATGAAATACATATATAAACACAAACATAGAGATACAACAAAAACACAACTTTAATTCATTAATAACAAAGTATTGAAAAATTTTACATATAGAATGGAAATAAATGTGTTTGGGTGACGATAGCTTATCTCTGAGGAGAGATGTTGTAGCTACATCCCTTATGGACTATGTTACAATGAGACTCAGAGGCATTTTTATCATTAATAAATAACGGGAAACCCTAAACATCCAAAAACCTAACCCCAGGAGATGAAGCGCCAAAAGCTTATGGACACCTTTAGGGTTAGTTGGAACATCAACCTCCCAGGGTCGTAACTTTTGCATATGATCTCAATTTGACTATCGTAATACCTTGTTTTGAAGATCTCCAAGAGGAAGTTGAAAAAAGAACAGATGTACCCAATAGTGTCCATTGATTTCCATGAGCATGTTATGACCGATATGATGGTTTTGAGGCAAGGATATGCCTTGGTTTTTTGACCTTTTGTGGGATGCAGGTACCCAATAGTGCAGAGGAGCAGGACCATTATGGGATGCAGGTACCCAATAGTGTCCATTGATTTCCATGAGCATGTTATGACCGGTATGATGGTTTTGAGGCAAGGATATGCCTTGGTTTTTTTACCTTTTGATGCGTGGAAAACTTGCCAAGGGATGGATCACCTAGGAAAGGGGTTTCCAGAGAACTTGGAAGGTGAGTGATGTGTGAAAGGGGGTGAATGGATTTCCTGATGGATTGTGTAGCATAGTATGGAAGGGTGGGGAGTGGATTTTTTTTCTCATTAGCATTGCCATATGGAATCGGATGCACATTGGGAGTGTGCCCCGAAACAATAATCTGGTAATTGTTGACTAAGGGGACAAATAGCACAAGTATTTTATTGTCGAACATTGGATGCAGGTTTGGCTTTGGTAGTGGATTATGGACTTCCTGGGAAGGAGGTGCATCCTGGTATTACTTTGAGGGTGGAGGTATGAGCCTTTAGATTCCCTTATAGTAGATGCAGTCATCGTATCCTTTTATTTGCTAGCTAGAGAAAATTTTCATATGTATAAATGTGTATATTATTGTAGATATTGCATCGAGTTGGATTTATAAAGCTCCATAGACAATATGATTATTTGTTGGTTGAAGCAAATGTACATAAGTATATATCGTTTTTATTGTAAATACCTTAATGAGTTGTGTTATAAAGCTCTAGTAAATGGCATGTTGTCATGTTTTCAGCATTGCTCATTGTAAATACTGTAACGAGTTGGGCTATAAAGCTCCATGGGCAGTATGTTTTGGTTTTAGCAGTTTTGTTGGTCATAGGTGCCATAGAACACTAAGGACAATGCTCCCCTATGGGGGAGGTTTGCAATAATTTCCAGGTTAAAATTTCATGTAATAAAGTTAATAAAGGCAAAATAAGACCAAGGTCATGGGACACGTATTCCAAGTTGAATGTTGGGAAAACAATCCTATTAGATGTTCACTTCGGTTTATTTATGGCTAAGGAAATTGGTAAAGGCATTGGAAAAGGCTTTGGAAAGGAAAAGTGAGAATTATTGGCATTTATTTATGAAAATAAAGGAAAATAGGAGAAAAATAAGGTGAAAAGTCATAGGTTGCATGTGAAGAGGAAAATGAAGAAATTAGAGGCTTCAATGATAAAAATGATTCTGAGGATTAGTTCACAACCTTTTTTCAGTTTGGATTTGGAATTACTCTTAGAGAGAGAGGAGCATCAAGAGGAGAAAGCAAGCAAGTAAGTAAAGGAAGGCAAAGGAAGGACAAAGAAATCAAAGGAACAAGTAAGGAAAAGTTGGATAAAGCAGATTCAAAAGGAATCCTTGCAGGTAATAGGTTGCATGTGTGATTTCCTAGTTGATTTTTGCATGCATGGTACATGCATGTGTGTATTTGGTTCTCTTGTTGTCATGAGCATGGGTTTTTCCTCGTTTGACAGTGGTTTCAACCTTGCCTTGACATTTCCTGATAGCCATGGTGTGATGGTATTCATTCTTGGTTGAGCTTTGGATTACCTGAAGGCTTTGTATCCGAGTAAGGTGGTATCAGGAAAATCCCAAGGGTTATGGGTGGATATGGTTTTCTCCAAGAAGCCCTCAATAGGTGGGTGGAGACAGAAAAATTCCTCAAGGGATGGTGAAGGAATTCTTTGGCATCCAAGCTCAGCTTGGTTTTGTGATCTTGGGACTGGTTTAGGTGATATCATGGTAGTGTGAGGGTGGAGATGGTTTAACCTATATATTCCCTTAGTTTTTTATGCATTGGTTTATCCCATGATATCCCACATTCATGCTTGGAATATGGCACAAGGGTGATTGGCTAAAAGAAAGATTTGGTTCAGCCCAATCTATGGTCAGGTGGTACGTGGAAGTCCCTGACTTGGTTGGATTTTGTATGTATTAATAAGATCCATTTTCCTCTTGTATATCATGAGTAATTATACTTTCTATTACTTGTTCTATCATTTTTATTTATATGGTTATAAGAATGGTTTTATGACACATTCTAGTTGTGGCTCTTATCATGTTTTGATTGGTAAATGAATCATTATTGAATGCATGGTCTAATAGATGTTATTGCAGCTATAGTAAGAGGGAATTATACCTTCTTGATGATTCCCAGATAAGTATGAGACCTATATGTTCAAATATGCATTCATGACCTGTAGATTACATGTTTTCAATGTGTTTGATGAAAATATTGTCATGGTTAAGCATGGTTAGGTAAAGTCCTTGATCAAGTTTTGTGTTAAAGGCTTTGTCTTTGTGGCATTTATTGTTCTCAAAAGTCTCATCAAGTTCTCGGCAATGGCCTAGAGACTATCCCTGAAAAGGTGGCTCATGTTCTACAGTCGCAGGCACAGAACTGGGAAAAAAAGACTACAGTCGCTACCTTTACAGGCTTATGCATGTGACTGGAGGCCTACAGTTGAATTTATGCAGTGTTATTCACGTAGTTGGGAGTCCATATCATTGAAAAAGAAAATTAACTCACAGTTTGGGCACTTGGAGGGGTGGTTTAGCTCTTGGGGGTCCTTTAGCTCCTAAGGAAGGTCAATAAAGTTTTGGTTTGTCGATTCCACTTCCTTAATTGTACTTAGGAGTTTGAATCATGTCATAGTAGCTCCTCCCCTCATGTTTACCCTGCCCGGCCGGTGAAAGTGGGTAAATGTGGAGGAGGCATTACATTCAGATGTTGAATTTTTTTCCAAACAAGACACTTGCATAACAGATGCCCACAAATAAAGAACCCAAAAAAGAAAAAGGCACACAAGCCAAAAGGATTGAAATTTACAAATCTACACCTATCTAAAGAAGAATAATAATAAAATCTAGAGAATACATCCAAGTAAGAAGGGGGATTCAACATAAAAATGTCATGGCTAGCCCCTATCAGTGTAGGGCAGATTCAATATTAATCTAGGAATCATAAATTCATCCAACAATGACACATAAGGAGGACCTCGTTGCATCCATTTGCTAATAACTCATAAGTAATATCTCTAAAAATACTCCTACCAATATCCTTAAATTTTTTTATAACAAATCTTCCATGATTCTTCTCCATCCAAGATACTTTAGTGATTCTCCCAAATCTTCATCAAATCTTCAAGGGTTGAAGAGGAAATTTGAATTTGAACCTTAGTGGTAAAAAATTTCATAGTCGCAAGCTTTAAATGTACCTGCAATCATCACCAAACTTTCAAAGATAAACGAAAGCATGTTAATTTTCTAACATTTAATCATAAATTCACTTAAAATACTAAAATAAATGCAATAGAAAATATTGATCCTAATCCTACATATATTGAAATGGAGTAAAAGTGGGGTTACAAAAAAGGCAGAAAAGTATTAAAAAATTAAAGGAAAGGTTGTGAAAAGATGGTAGAAATATTACAATGTTGAGACTCAACAGTCCTCCCAACTAAAATGTTGCATGTCCTCATTCAACCCTCATTTGATTCTCTCTATTGTGTTATTAGGTATTCCTCCTCTAGAAATTTTGTAGTAGGCTAAAAGTATTTGAGTTGCAGTTGATTTTTATTGTGGTTGTTTTTTTGTGTAACAACCACAAGTTTCGTTAGTGTTGGTTGTTGTGTGACAACACTTAACTCTTATAATTTATTTATTTTCCATTGAAACAAAGAAAATCTCACCCTTTATCCAATCAAATCTTGATGTTATGGCTTTTTCAAATCTACTACTCCAAAGTCTATTTATTATCTCTATGATCACAAGTTTACAAGTGAAAAACCTATGTCACCATAAAAGCTCCTAAAATTTACCATAAATAATGATACATAACACTTTACTCCCACAATATTGGACTCAAATATCCAATCATATTTAAACATGCAGATCAACCTATATACTCTTTTCTATTCTTGACACTATGCATTTCAAACCATACTCAAAACTAATCAATAGAAATATCTACAATTAAAACTCAGGCATCGTATGTTATATTTTTCCCACAAACACGTGCACAAAAATGCACACCCAAGACTCATTTTAAGGCTAAATGAAATAACTGAAAAGGGTTACCTTTTCTACTATAATGTATTTCCATTTTTTTATTTTGACCAAGAAAAGGCACCACTATGCAAAAATATTTGAATTTTGTCTTTCTTGTACACAGTGGTAAAAATTGAAAAAAATGACTTGAAAACAAGCTTGTACAACCTTATTTGTGCACTTCATGAGAATTATGAATACATGGTTACTTGAATGGTTATATTGGACATAGAACCCATGTCTTGTTTTTTCTTTGGTTGGCCTCAAGAGCATGCAAATTATGTGCAAAAATTATCCTTGAAGTATATTTGACTGTTTTGAAACTGCCAAGTTTGACTTTTGGTTTGACTTTGAGCTAACACACTCTTTGTTAGGTTTAAAATCTATTTAGTAGGGGCCAAAACATCTTCTATACTCTGTGAAAAAACTCGTGTGACCAAATTTGATTTGAGGAAGCTTGGCTATGCCAACCTACAAAATGGCTAAATTTCATTAGTTATATAATTCTTGTAGCTACTGAAAAAATTGATTGCTACATGAGTTTCATTAGCTATATAATTTTGATTGCCATTGAAATCTACTTTTGACTTTACTTTGACCACTTTCCCCTAAATTCCTAGTTTTAATTTGTTGTGATCTAAGAGGTACCAAAACATGTCATTTTCATGTTAAAGTTCCTCCAACCACCATATTTGGATTCTGATTTGTGCTCACATACAAACCAATGAGGGTGCTACTTTCTTGTAGATGTGTGGAAGCAACATGTATAGCAACATTTTCACAATGATTTATGGCGTGGTAGGAACATTAGAAAAATGGTATAAAGAAATGAATATCCACCCCCATCCCCACCCCCACCCCCCTCCCCCCAATAACTAAAGGTTATTTCTGTCCTTGAAAAAAATTAACAAATAAGGAAGTTATAAGAGATTAGTAGAGGGAATCATGAGATATATATGTAATGTTGCAAATACATTTACTTTAGCATTCAATGAATTACCAATTAAAGATTAGAAAATTATTTTGATACCTGCACCCACTTGAGAAGTCCATAAGATCTGAAAAAAGTACATGACATCCCAAGAGTCAAGAAAGTTGAGCTGGTCCATAATGGTGAGCTAAACTAAGTTGAATGAATAGAACATGGGTCATGTGGTAGTTGGAGCTCAGGACTTGTAGCATAATATTTGTAGCAACCACCCTCTGTAAACTAAGATCTGAAATATTCTTCTAATGAAGCAATAAACTTGTGAATATATGATGTAAATAACAATGGAACTTGCATGGTTTTTTTATTTCACTTTCATTATTTTCAAATATTGTCCATCAATAAGCTAGTTTGTAAACAATTATTTTTATTGTGCCCAAAAGGATTTTCATGATCATAATTTATTATTCCTAAGGAATGCCTGTTAGCAAGTTCATTTTCAATCACTCCAAGGTGTGATGGTGCTTGGGATATGTTTTCACCATAAAATTTATTTGGAAAAGGATAAGATTGCGAGGTAACACAGTTTTGTAAGGACATTGAGTTATATTATTGTATGGGTTAGGACTAGATAGAGCAGGATGGTATGGAAAATTTGTGAAGGGAAAAACAGGTTGAAGCCATGTGCTAGTAGTGGTCATGATAGAGATTTGGATTTATATTGACCATATAGAAGAAAGAGATTGCATTGACTTCAACATGTGTTTTGGAACTAGGAGGAAGATACATGAATACCATAGTGAATATGTAGGATGACTAATGGTTTTTTGAGAAGAATCCATATGTAGTGATGGTTATATGGTGGATGTGACTTTAATTCTCTTTGAAAATGGTATTCACTTGGTCTTCTTATCTTTCTTCATTTTCCTTCATCTCGATCTCGATCCATCTTGACAAATTTGCTACTGTTGGTAAACAACTGCAACTTTTGTACAATGATCCAAGGATTTTGTGCTTTGAACATGCCTTTTTCAACATCATTTGATTGGCTTGGATGTCACCCTCATTCATGATTCTTCGAAATATTATTTTTGAAAACCATTTGTCCAAATATCTGACCTCTCGAATTCTCTTGGGACCTGAAAAACCAAGATTTGTTTTGCTATAAACATGATATGATGGGGGAATAAAGGTGATAATTATATATTCTTCCAAGAAACATGAAAAATAAATAAAACAATGCATAAAACAAATCCAAATAAGATATATGTATAAAAATGCATTTGTTTACCAGTTGAGTAGTTGTGGCCATCCCAGACCTCTCGATAGTATTTTGTTGATTAAATCATTGTTTCGCGTCCAATTTGAGTGATTCCAAATCCATATTGAACTATATTAATAGGGATATATCAAATATAAATAGGGTTTTTAGGTGATTTGAAATGATATGTCAAACATGCTAAGGAACAACATGCTTGATGGAGTTGTTTGTGAATTTTTTCCTAGACCAATAATCACTAGTTGGAGCATAGCATTTTTATTAAAGGTGGGATCGATTTGATTCCAATGATGGTTTAAAGTGCATCTATTTTTGTATATCCACGAGAAAAATGTTTTTAATATTCCTTGATTTTCTATTGCAAAATTTCTAGTGAGGCAGAGTTTAACTATATTGGTTTTAAGACACACAGTTACTAAATTTGGCATAACATTTTCACCTAACCTTCGAATGGAATGACTCAAGTTGTGACTTAAACTACACTTGAATTCCTATATCTCTTATAAACAAGTTTTAAATATCTAATGATTTGACAAGTGAAATATGTTAGTGAAAGATCAAGAAGTAGAATTGTCACAAATGCAAATTTCATGACAAGCAATTACTAATTTGAGAGAAGCATACGATGTCAAAATGAGGTGATTAAAGTTGGGTTGGAAAATATATTCTAAGGTCTATATTACCTATACATAATTTTTACAAATTCCCTCTTTTATTCCTTCAAATATGTATTGTCTCAACTTTATCTTTAGTAGTACTCGAAGTAAACTTGCTACAATAATCCAAAAAATAACCATTTCCTCTTAAATTGTGATGTGAGTTCATGAAATTTTTGGTGGGTGTGTCTATGATGATTTAATGATTCCACCCTTCAAAACTCTCTAAATATCCATCTATTAGATCTTAATACGACCTTTAGAAAACTTGTGGTAAATTGATGGATTTCTAGCAAATGTCACTTTATTATACAAATTTGGACAAGAAATAATTTAATATTTTAATATTTTACCTTGAACTAATTGATTGTTGCTTGAGAAGAATCCTTATCCTTCATTTACTTCCTTTTTCATATTCATTCCTTCTCCTATGGATCTTATTTTCAGTGGTTAGTGGATGGGGTAGTTCCTACTGCACCATAAGTTGGAACAATTAAAATAATTTACCAAAAAATCTACCTATCTAAGTCTATTAATGTGTGCCTAAATTATCTTGATTGTTAGATATATAGAACCTCAAAAATAATTTCTAAATTACACAAAATGCAAGAAAATACAAATTACCCAATTGTTTTACCATTTCCTCGGTAACAAAATCAAAAATGTCAAGTGATATATATGTCTAAATCCTATTACATCTAATAAATAATTCGGACTTATGCTTTTTCACAAAGGAAAAATTCGTAACTTTTCATTAATAGATAAGTTACATGTTACATATGCTGGTAGTGATCACTACTAAACAAGCTATGAAATAACCAATATACTGCCACACCGGCATCCAGTAGACCAAATACTATCCCGAAATAGTTGTTACAAAAAATATGCCTATAATCACAAGTAAGTTCGGTGCATAACTTACTGGAAATAGAGACAAAGATATAAATATACAATGTCGATAAAGTGTCCATGGGAGATAAAGTATCAAAATAACCTCCCAACACAGGCTGTTCTATCAAATAGCCCCGATAACTGGTGCCTCATCTATAAAAAGCCGATGGAAAAATATGTAAACCTGTTCTCCAATCTGTTCTGTAAAGTGCCAGGTGCCCCAAGCCAGCTCTGTGGCTTCTTTGGACAACTGATCAACCACTTTGTTCCGAGACCTGTAAATATGTGCCACAGAAATGGAGTCAAATAGGATCCTGAGTTGATGAACCTCCCGTAGAAGTGCAAACGGTGTGTGCATGTGACAGAGAGCAAGATCATTGAACCAATTGATCACAAGTAGAGAGTCCCAAAAAATATGAATGGAGTTGCAATGTTTTTCCCGAGCAAATGTCAGAAGGAGTCTAAGGAATTGTAATTCAGCATAGTTGTTGGTGCCAGGACCCAATCCCATCCTTATCTTGAAATGGTGGTGATCATTTAAATGAAGTGTAGCACCCCCCCCCACAGCCCTGTGCATTGGACGCACCATCAAAATAGGCCCAAGTTCTGCTGTGGTCAATGAATTCGGGTGTCTCAATAGTGGGGGATTTTTGGTGTCGATCCACAGGCAGGAGATTGTAGGTTGCAATGGTCATGGCACAAATGTTATCACAGTTAATTGGTAGGCCATTGAATAGAGTTTGTTACGACCAATCCAGATTCCCAAGCCAAAATTAGGGGGAGATTGCGCATCCTCGGGAAATTTGCGTTTAGCTGCCACCAATTTGACCATGCGTCATGTAAAGAAACACCCTGCTAGGGATGTTGACAACCCAAAAAAACAGTAACTCGAGCCCAGATGCCCATAATAATATTGCAGTGTAGGAATAGGTGAGTAGTATCCTCGCTATTTGAGAGGCAGTAACGGCATCGTGATGGTCCATGTATGGCACGTCTATGGAGAAAATCCATGGTGGGAATGCACTGGTTTAGTATACACCAGAATAAAGTTTTGTGTTTGTGCACGACATTCAGTTTCCAAATATTGCGCCACCACCAAGCTTTTAGCGGGGGTTCTTTGTGTTGTATGAGTGCTAGATATCCAATTTTTGGTGCATATTGCCCGTCAGGTGAGCAAGCCCAAATCAATTGGTCATCCTGATCAGTTATGCGAATATTGGATGCTTTTAATGCCCAAATGAAATTCTGCCACATCCGAGTGCCATCTCGAGGGATCTCAAGATAATTCGCCTGTAGCCAGGCTTGTCTCTGCCAAGAGGTACGAATAGAGTCCGCGATCTGAGCAAGGAAGAAGATATCTCTGCGAACCAGGTGCTCTAACATGAATGCTGGTAATTTATAAAATTCTCCACTGCCAGACCAAGAATCAGAACAAATCCGAACAGATTCCCCAGATCCGATTTGCCATGATAATCCCTTCTGGATGATATGTGCCGCTTTAGTGATCGCTTTCCAGATTATGGATGCACCAGTGGATGACCTGATCCTGTCTCTAATCCAATCAAGGGTATTCCTAGGCGCAATGTATTTAGCAACAATTACCTCCTTCCAGAGGCTGTGACCATTAATTAAGTGCCAACACATTTTGGCAGCAAGAGATTTCGAAAATAGATGGAGATCTTTGATCCCCCAACCACCCCATTTCTTGGGTATGTTGAGGCGATCCCAAGCAATCCAAGCAAATGTAGAGTCCTTTCCTTGGTTGCGCCATAAAAAGTGTCTGAAGATACATTTAATTATGTTGGTAATACCAATGGGTATCCACGCCAGGGTCATCCAATAGACTGGGATAGCTTCGAGCATAGACTTTATAAGGACCAATCGACCAGCCCCGGACAACCGACGGTTATACCAAACATTGATTCTTCGTTCAATTTTAGCTATGAGCCAATTCCAATCTTTGATTTGGTAATCATTTGGTTTAATGTGATAACCTAAGTATGCTACTCTATTGCAATTTTGTATTTAAATAATTTGGAAATCATGATTACATTTTATATAGAAAGTGATCTATTGAGTCATTTTCTCATATATATTAACGACATTTGATCTATAGTTTAACACATGATTAGTCCATGATCTCTATATAAAGAGTATGGTGTGTCATTTGCTGATGATTGGTTGTGAGAGATGTTCATGTAAGCTATTTTCCTTTAGCATTAACATATATCCTCAAGTGGCCATGTTGGTTAGGGCCATGGATTTCTTCCCTCTTTGAGGGTTTTAACTATGCAAACATTGGTGTACAAATCTTTGATAATGTGTTTCAGTAGTTGCCTTAAGATGATCAATCTGTGTGGATATATTTTATTTTTTGAACACATCATTCCTCCACAATAAACTATTATTTTTTATATCCTTGACTATGATCATGATCATGGGCATAAGCCTATTTACATTTTCATGTACTACATGTTGTTCCTTTACTAATGATATATATTGAGGTTGCTTCAAACTTGTATAGTTTTGACGTTGATTATATACTTGATAAGCTAATTGTATTCTTTTGTTAGCTAGACACACAAGGTTTTGAACTAGAAACCTTCACACAAGAAGCGCCTTAACAGTGCACTCTATCATTGACTATTTTATGCCCCATGAGCTTGATTAACTAATTGTATATTATGCTTGATAATTAGCCATTTTTGTATGATATGTGATGTTTTGCTTATATTCCACTTAATATTTAATATTATTTCCTTTCGTAATACCGACATTGTTTTGTCTCTACAAATAATTGATATTTTTATCTTATAAGTGAGTTATGTTCATTCAATAACTACATACCCAAGTTCCAAGCTTAGGACCAAGACTTGAGCTTAAGACTAGGTTTCATGCTAAGGATCGAACCCTACACTCAAGACTAGGACTCAAGCTCAAGACCATGACCTAAGCTCGAGTTTAAGACTAAACATTGATTTTGACCTCACCTACTTAAACAAAGCTCAAGCCCAAGAACTAAGCTTAGGATCAAGATCTAACCTATCATTAGGATCAAGATCGTTAAAGACCAATTTATTTATTTATTTATTTTATTTAATAGTAATTTTGACCTATATCTCCTAATGAACTCTTGACATTGTTTTCAACCTTATCAATAACATTTATGCAATAAATTTGGGCCACAATGATTGTGTCTAATTTCAACATATTTTTGGATCAAAAGCTATATTGTATTAATAATTTTGACCTAGATTTCATTAGGTCTTTCAACCTATATTTCATACTTATTCAACTTGAATTAATGAAAAACCAAGTAGATAGATAATCAAAATATTAATTGAAAATAAACCTTATTTTAAAAAAAAAAATTGTGTTGATATGCTCTGATCTACAACCCAGTATGAGAGAGATATTGTAACTTCAGTAAATGAGTGTAAACATTTAAATGTTGCCTCAATTAAAATAATAATAAAAGTAATAGATCCATTTAATTAAATTTGTTGTATTTTGATACTACTCAATATAAGAAGGGTGTTGTAGTGTTTGTAAATGAGTGTAAGCATTTAAATATTGGCTCAATTAAAAAAGTAATAAAAATAATAACCCTATTTAATTCAATTTGTTGTATTGTCATTTTATTTTTATTAATAAAATTACAAATAACTTTTCTAAAAAAAAATCATAATATACATATCAAATTTAAATAAATTTAAATAATAATTCATATTCATAATCATAATATTTCAAAAAATATATATAAATAAATAGTTTTCTATTAAATCATGAAAAAGATACTTCATAAAAAAACTCTTCTATAATTAAAAAATAACCTCACTCCAAATGGATTTGTTGGCCTCTAAGTACCAGCAAAATAAAACAGAAAGCTAACTAGTAAAGCGAGGGCTCGATCCGGCTACAGCCTACGAGGCACAAAATCTATTAAAAAATACACAAAACCAATGTTCATCCTTGTTGTTGGATTGGGTTGGGGGCATTTGCCTCTAGAGCTCTGTCGTTATCATATGGGCGGTGGAAAGCTTCATGGATATGCGATGCTACATGAGCCATGCAGAAATCATAACTATCCATGCGATCATGAAGCTGTCGTTGAGCCCTCCGAAGTGAAGCCTGACTATCCTAAATCCATCTTGATTGAGAAGGATATCTGCAAGAAAACCAACCAAGTCTATGTGATCCTCGTGTTGTTTGGGCAATGTGGTCAGCAGAGTGTTGGAGGAGACACACATGCACCTCAATGGAGTCGAAGGGAGCTGGCAAATCCACTCGACCAACTCTACGAGGGGCTACCAACTCCCCATCCTCCTCATGAATCCATCTGCTCGGGTGACCTGCTCGGGTTGTCGATGACCTCGTTGGCGTAACATCGTGATAATGTCAGCACCCCATCTCAATTCCCCAATTGACACTTCCCACACAGACTAGCTATACAGTCTCTGGCCCCTCACCCATAAACCCTGCGTCCCTACACCCGACCTATTGACAAGGGAACGAGCACTCCCTCATCGTGCAGGAGTTGCAATATGATAGCAGTACCACCTTTTCAGCATCGATAAATTCGTGTTTGCAGGTCACCTCTGCCTCAAACATGTTGACATACGAAAGGGTCATTACCTCTAATGGCTAATGATATAACAAACAAGTGGGGATGCTTCCGAGATGAGCACTGCTCAAAGAAGTGCTCGTCAAAATGACCCAAAGTAAAATTAAACAAGAGATAGGAATAAACTTCCAGAATAATGGCGATGAAAGCGCACTTACGCGATCTATAGTAAACCCATTCCTCCTCCTCGCAGTAGACCCGAAAAAAACCTTGCAACCTGCATATATTTCCAGTCCTCTCGGCACCTCACTTACTTCACTCTAGGGTCTCAAGTGGCGGTTGTACTTCAAATTTTGAGAGAGCATGCAACACTAAATTCGGTTGGAGTTAATGCAAGACCCTGATCTCCTCCCTGAGATAACCTAAAATGGAATCTGAGGAGACACCCCTCAGCCTGCGCAGAAGAAATCGTCTCTACAAATTTCATCTTTGGTCTTTCCACCCTCACCTCGCCTCCGTGTCTCAAATTTCTTATACCACTACACCTGTCGAGAATGTTCAACAGGGTTGTTACCAAGTCCCATTTACCAACCATCATGTACATTCCTGTTGCCGCATTTGTGTGGATAAAATTCCCTTGTCCTATCATCCGCGTGAACACACAACCCCAGCGGGGATTCAAAATATATAATTAATAAGGTTATAAAAAAATATTAATAATTTTAATTAATAAACATTCCCTCATCCGGGTGATAACCGCAGATGGGCAGGACATTAGGGCGTGAGCTGGCCATCACACCGTCTGAAGCAACATTTAGGAGGAGGGGGTGGTGTGGCCTTCCCCTCACTTGCACATGCATGCGAATGGATTTAGCTCGTATGGAGACGGTATTTTATATACTCAATTTATCTTTTCCTATCGAATAGTGGAGGTTAAGGGCTAGTAGTGATGAGGTAAATTCCTCTCTCGAATAGGCGGGTATGTGGATAGAGACATATAATGTCAAGTTTATAAAAACAAATTTGTAGTTCTAGTGCATCTTCTCATCTCAATTCCTAACTTGGTTTAGTCTAAAGCCAATTATGACACTATGGTTGTGGTGTTATGTTCTCTAAGAATTTACAGGATTAGTTTTCTTGTAGTTGAATTTTCATGGAGTGGGTGGAGCTAGGGATTCAGTAGTGTGGTCGGACCTCTGCTTGTTAGTGTGTTGGTTGGGACTTTGCTTCTTTTTCCTATTGTTACAGTGGTGTTCTTAATCATGCATACCATTTGACCTAGTCATAATGACTCTCTTGAGTACTGTCTTGACTCCCTTTTGGAAGCTTAGTAGTTTCTTGCTGGAATGACAAATTCTATGGCAAAGAAGGGTGGTATGCTTTTTATTTCCTAAAGTTTTGTTTGGAAATATTTCTCCTACCCATTGTCTCTACTCATTGCCTGCGCTCTATCCATAGACTTGCTTTCAATTTCCACCTTTCTGAGCATTTGTTGTAGAAATTTATAAATAATGTGATGTATTACCGGACTCTCCTGGTCTAACAATTATTTCCACTGTTAAATACAGAATCCTTCTACTTAATTCTTTTGCAGAAATTTAATCGTCAATTACAAACACATGAAGAAAAATCAATGCTTTATAACACAAAACAAAACAAAACTACAATATCATATATTATGTATATCATGGATAAATGAAACAATCTCATGGAATACCTCCAAAGCTCTGTCTAATACAATTAATCTCATTAATCATAAAAGAATGGCTCCTACATGCATAGTGCTACCTCTTGTCTTGCCTCCCTTGTGCAATCCACCTGTTGATGAATCCCTTTGAATGTAAATTACGTTTACCCTTACCTTGGCTATACAATCCTCATTCGCATCTCAATGTGTCAATGTGAATTACATTGAATGCATACTACTGAGTCTGGCTTGATAGTGTCCAAACACTCTATTTCTCAAGTGGAGTCTCAACTGCATTCATGATTAACAATGAAATATTTATTGATTGCGTAATGGGTTCCACCACTAATAGATTGATTAAATTAATTCACTGATCTCTGAAATTGTAAAGTGTATCTTGAATTACAACTAACACAACTAGATTACAACTAGCACAACTGAATTACAACAAATCACTACAGCAACTGTGATCTGCACCCCAGCTAGCGAGATAATTGTTGTGAAGTGCTCATTGAAAATAGATAATTTATTATCAGAAGGCTTAACAATAATTTTAGACATGCATTCCACGAAACAACTTCGCACATACATTCCAAACTTGGACACCCATCCATCCATGCAATTTGCTCAACCATCTATAAATAGATTACTGCTAAAAATAGACTTTGATCCAAATTCTAAAAATAGCCTTCGGACCCCACCTAGTGTAGGTGCTTAATTTTCACTAAGATCATCATCATGTTGAATCTCAACATTTGTTTGTCATCTTTTTGTTCCTACCTTGTCGGTTTTTCTGCAACTCGATTGTATTCATGGTGTCTATCAATTATGACTACCCAACCTCGATAGTGCATGTGAAACTGGTGATATGGGTGAGGTGGCTGTGGAGGAGAGGGCAGTCATGGTTCATAGGGTAGAACCCACACCCAAGTACAAGTTCATGTAGAGGCTACAAATATTTACCACATGGTTGTCCCACCCGAGATCCAAGTTGAGATTCAATGACTTGAGATTCTACCCACTGACGAACATCTTGTCTTTTTAGACTTGGATATTATTGAATATGTTTCCCACTAGGTTCCTAACCCTGGTCACACTAGGGGAAAACAGGAACAATATCTTAACTCAATGACTCTCCACTATAATCTCACAAATCTTCTTGGTGGAGTATTAAACAAGAAGCAAGAGGAACAATATCACATATTTTCTACCCCTAACAACATCAAACGTGCTCAGATATTTCAATTTTCATGCCTAGAAAGCTCAAATCCCAGCTATCTCACCTAAAGAGTCACCTCCAGTGCGATCTTAAGCCTCCAACTCCTCCAGGTTCTAGCGCCAAAGATCCTACACTTGTGACCTCCTTAGACTCTTGAGTTTTTATGTTCTCCAAAGATATTTTCCTTTATAGTTCTATAGATGATAGGTTAGCCGACTTTCAGTTGATTTTGTATTGGTATGACTTTTTCTTAGGAAGAGATCAATATCTTCGGTTTCCCTAGTGGCAGATCAGACCACCTTCGATGAACTTAAAAAATCATGAATATATGGCATATGTATGTTGCACAGGGGCTTCACTGGGGGACCAATACCATACCACAAACATTCATATTGGGAGATATATATTGAGGAAAACATGACATAATATATTGAGCATATATTAGGTGGTAAAGGGAATAAAAATTAGCAATCAAGCGGAGGACTTTGGACTTCTTTTTGGTCTTTCTCTAGTTCAAAAAAAAAGAGAGAGGAGGTTTTCATCCTAGGAGACTCCCTATTTATAATCAAGCATATGGTAAATAAGACTTCGACACAAAACTACAAACTAAAGCAAACCATCGAAAGAATACAAGGAATAGAGTCCTCCTTTGAAAAATCCAGGTTCTATCATATTCTCATAGGGCAGAATAAGGAAGCTAATAGGTAGGCAAATGAGGCCTACCTATTTCCAGAAAAGAAAGGTGTTGTAAACGAGCAGGAGTGAAGTCATATGATCCCCTAAAATTGTTTCAAATGTGTTAGTGTCAGTGTTTGCATCCTTCCACCAGTGATAAAAATTAACTCTCTCATGTCATTTTAGTGGTCCCACTCAAATTTTTTTTATCATTCCACTAGGTCATGCAAAAATTTGGTCACTTGGTGCAAATTTTCATATTAGTTCACTCTTTTCAGAAAATTTCATCTCATGACTTGCTAGCTCACTTACTGGCTCACACTTGCTGAGTGTCCATTATTTCATGAGCCTTATCATCTTTTCAGTCATATCATCATGAAATTCATTAAATCATTGTGTCCATTAAGTCTTAGGGTTTTCAATGTCCAATAAAACATCATTTCCATTGCATAAAAGACCAGCAAAAATAAGAGTGATCAATAAATTCACTTTACTATGTAAAGTTGAAATGTAATATTTAGTTTTGATTTCATTATGTAATTTTTATTTCATCATGTAATTTTATGTTTTCTCAAATTTGTAATAAGTTCAAAGGTTCCAAAATAGTTGTCAACTCAAAGGTCTCATGTGCAAAGAAAGCTCAGAAGCTTCAAAATCCAAGTCTTCTCAATCCATCAAATGATCAATCTCCAAATCATAAACAAAAGTGAAAGATAAAAATTCAGAGTTTAAAGAGAATGAGAAGAAAGAAAAGTGGGTCCCAAAGGTAAATTCATTCAAATTATCAAGTATAAAGCCCATCACAAGACAAAGAAGGAACTCATTTGCTCTCCCAACCATCGAGCTCACACTCCCTCAGCTAGAAAAATCAGTTTGCAGGGTCAAATTTCAAGTTTTGGGTGGTGTTGCACTCCTGGACGTTAGGCGCTGCGCCCCTGGAGAAGGGTGTTGCGCACTTGGCAGTGAGGCACTGCGCTCATGGCCAGTTTCACTACAAGCTTCAAAACTTCATGCCACTACAAATCATCTACACAGGGTTTCTTCACCTCAAAAACAAGTAAGCACATCATTTGTGCCCTCCTAGCATTTTCCATTTGCAAGTTTAAAGTGTTACATCTCTCATTAAAATTTACCAAGTGTTTAAGCTAAGAAACCATAAATTTGCATTCCTGCATACCTAAATTATTCCCTAGACTCAGCATTCCCTTCCCATATCACTTTAAACCCTAATCCTATCCCTACATCACTAAATCCCTATCCCCAAACCACATTTCCTAAAAACCCTAGTTCCTAGGCTACACATTTTCTAGGTAGCTTCCCCTATACCTGTAATAAATTTCCCATTCTCATTTCCCTAACTATTTTAATCCCACATCAGTCCCCTAAATTCACAAACCCCCTTCCTTATCCCCCCATTTTTTCCTACTCCCATTCCCACTCCCTAAAACTATTTTCCACTCCCCTTTCCCTACCCTAGGGTTTCAAACTAAAAACACTATGGAGGAGGAAGATAGAGATTACATGGAGGAAGAGGAGGAAAGAGAGAGAAGGAGACCTCACAAAGGAGGAAAATTTCTGAGTTTTGAGCCTACCAACACCAGAGAATTACTAGCCTCACCCATGGAAGACATTTGCTTCAAACATGTGGGTTGCTTTGATTTTTGTGAATTGGTCTAGAACTACAAATCCTAATCAAGCAGAAAGAGAAGGGTAATTTGGATTAGGCTTTACAATGATCTATCCTAAGCTCAATTTCGACATCGACAACCCCCTCAAAAGTTGACTTGATGTTGGCATTGCGCTCCTAACTAGTCTTGGGAAATTGACTTTTTTTTTCAGGGTCAAATATGGTAAATTGTGGACACTAAGAACATATTTGGAAACTAGACAGGACATGCTTTCCAATGAGCTATCCTGAGCTCAATTTGGACTTCAGAAAGGCCTCCAAAACTCACCTTGAAGTTGGCATTGCACTTCTACTCCAGGCGCTGCGCTTTTGTGAGTTGCCTGATATTTTCCAGTTTTTGAGTTTTTCTCAGTCGCTGATAGAATTTATTAGTTTTTATTGATGTAAATAATGAATGTGAATTTAATAATGATGTTTATGAGTTACCTAGGGGTAAATAAATTACGTAAAACTCTTTGATAGGATGAATGAATCAATTTCACTAAAGTTAGGGATGAGTCAGTTTGACCACCCTACACTCTAGGTTTTATATCAAACTTTGGTGGATAAACTCCGCAACTCAAGGATTTGACCCCTGAGGTTGGGAGAGGTTGTTTCATGTCAATATATTTCACATTTTGACTCATTTCACAGGTTGGATGTTGTTGTATTGAACAAATACACTAGTGTATTCAAATTTTGGCAGGAATATATTGGATGAGTTGCAACTATTCTTTTGGGATTCATGTGGTATTGTACTTTGGCATAGTTTCTTCTTCAGTTTCATATGTATGAATGTTTTGTACTTTCCATGTTCATTTCATCTCTATGATGTGCTGATTTCTCAAGTTTGATAGACAGAACACATCTTTTATGCTATGTTTTGGGAGAATCATCACAATTTGTTTCATTTCTTCAGTTTAAAGAGAATTCATGTATTGTCATGCTCTTTTTAGCACCTCACCAGTCTGATCCATCTCACCTAAGAACCCTAAAGTTTTAAAGTGCTTACCTACCTTGCCCCATTAGATGTCTACAATTCTGATCTTATTTTCCCTGACCTAGTTACCACTTTCAACCAATCAAAACCCCTGTGCTACTATACCTAGCTTAAAACTCAATTTTATCTAGCCCTCTTAGTTGAGATCCCTTGGAGAGAGCCCTATCCTGCCTAATAGGGATAGCTAATTGGCTAAGCTTGGTTTGTAGTTACCTTTGTTGGCCTCTTCCTAGCCTCAGAGAACCAACAGAGTACTAACATCGTGGCGACCATACTGGGGACAGAAAGTGACAGATCTTCCCCCGGACGACAATCATCAAAGTTTAGATCTAGTTGCTAATGGTGGGAAGCGGTCAAATTCATATGAAGGCTGAATCATTCACCTATCGACTCCAATGTCGAAGAATCCAAATGTTCAGAATTTGTATGACGACTCCACTCTTCAAGAACCGGTAGTCTAAAAAACTTCTTGGTGACTTCATTGTTGTCAAGATGCATTCAATTACTTGAAGGTATTGTTGGTCGGCTTAATTGTTGGATTAAACCTCTCAATATTAATTATCAATCCAGGAGTCGTAAACGTGAGTTGTACTGCGTATTGGCTCAGCTTACGAGTCAGAGTATATGAGTTTTCTTATTAATGATGAACTAGGTGTTGAAATGAAACACACATTTGCTCGCAAATAAACAATCTTGAAAACAAAACTAATTTCATTTACTGCAAACTCCACACTGTAATTAAATTACAAATTAATCCTCAATCATGTAACATTCTCACACTCGCTCCTATGATAACTTAAAAACCTTAATCTAATTATTCCTCTTATTAACTTAAAAACTAACACTTGAAATTAATCTTGAAATAAGAAAAAGACTACACATTACAAATTCACACCTTAAACTAGCTAAAACTACTTGTTAAAACAAATTCAAGATTCTAAAATAACAAAAGAAACAATCCTAAAGAAAAATATTTAAAAGATCCTAGAAATTGCACCGTAAATAATCTATGATAAATCCACACACATTACCCTAATAATAACTTCAAACTTGAAACAAATTACAATTCTATTTATTGCTAAAAGGTACCATTTCACTCTATAAAATAAAACTTCAAAATCTTATTAAAAATCACATTACATACAATCAAAGAACTTTTAATTCACAGATGTTCTAGATGAAATCAAAACAAACCTATTTCAAAATCAAATCATGTAACTCATAATAAAGCTAAATCAAATTTATGTAAATCATTAATGAAAACTAAATCACTGCTACCTACACAATCAAATCAACGATCACACTTGTTCTTACAAAGAAATCATTATACTACAAAAACAAGAATAAATAAATAAATAAATCTAATTATTAACATTAAATCAGATGAATAAACAAATTAAATAAGCATCAAATCTGCAAACATACTTAATGCAAAATGTTGAATTAATATTTTAAATGGGAAAGCTAATATATATTCAAATTTCAAAACATTACATTATATAGTTACATATTTAAACTTGGAAATTGGATAACAAAACAATGATCTAAATGCATAACTAAGAAATATTAGATGCTATTAAAAACAATTTAAAATATAATTCTGCAAATTTCACAATTCCTAAATCTATGAAGAATGAAGACTCTACTCCAGGTTGGGGTGGATCCTTGCCACTTCCTGGAGCAAGTCCGAAATTAACCCAGCGTTAAAAACAGAAATTACAATGCTTACATAAAAAAACAAATAAATGCAGAGCCAAAATTTATTGAATTAAATCAAAACCATTGCTTCAAACATTAATGAACAAATACATCAGCTGAGCTGTTGGGCAATTGGAACGCAGGATCTACATCTGAACAAATCGATTTTGCATTGAGAAATCTCCCTAATGGTTGGATTGACTTAATGATTCTGCCCTCTCTACATCTTCAGAAATCGATTGCTTCTTTGATCTTCGTTCTAATGGATCGACTCCCTCCTATCCAATGCACAAACTCCCTCATTCTAATGCGCAGTTACTTAATTCTAATACGCCAACTCCATTCTTAATGCATTGCTCTCCGTATCTGCACACGGCTACTACATCCCTATTGCATCTATCGACTTCTTCCTACAGCTATCACATATCAACTTCTTCACAATTAAATCCACTGCTTCATGCTACAGCTCCTACATCTATCATTGATTCCCGATTTAATGCACAACTCTACATTTTATAGCAGCAGAGCTGCTCTTGTTTGCCCATAACCGTATTTTTAAATAGCAGTGTTTGTTACAATAGATATATCAGAAAAATTGATTTCCACAACTGCATGAATTACTTACCGGAATTAACTTGAGACAGAATGCCAAATTCAGGAATTCGTTCCTCTTTTTCTGGGATTCTTCTGTTGCTGGAAGATGCAATTGGCTTTTGCAAGAAAATCTCTTGTTCAGGATGTGAATCACGTCCGCTTCTTGATAGCCTACGATTCACCCCGGCAGGCATGTTCACACCTAGTCGAATGCCCAGCCTGCCATTTGAACGAATCTGGCATTATTCATAGAGTGATTTGCCAAAGTATGAAGTCTGTTGTCCCTTTGATAAAACTGCGTGTGAGGTTGAATTAACTACATGCAGGTTGATGGCGTTGGTATGAAGTTCTCGCGGAAGGCATGCAATATGTTGCATAACAGGAAAATACCACCATCTTAGCATTTATACTCATGGCTGATCTAAAACGTTTTCTAAGCTGACTCGGCATTGGAAAAGATGGTCTCTCCCTTTTAACAGTCGATCTCAATGCTCGTCATATAGATATATCTGTTAATGACTCCAGAAGTGTATCCAATCCACAATCACAATGATTTGCACTGTCCCTGCTCTGGCATCACAATCCTGCAAAGTTGTCACTGCTTTCACTGATTATTTGTGCCCAATTTTACACTGTCTCAATTGTGGCAACAAAATCATTCAAACCTTCTCTGTTGCCTCAAACCGTAGCTCATCAACATATCCTTTGGCAAACTGTGCATAAATAATTCTACCAAAACCCTGTCTCAACATATACATGTCTTTGTCAAATCTGGTAGCATCATATACAACTAATGAACTCTTAGTAGCCGGATACAATCATCATGTCAAATTTAGGCTCATAAACAGTGATACAAATACTGACATCAGATAATACAATTTCTGCTCCCCAAACAACTGCTTAACAATGACACCTGTTAGCAACCATTGTCATTGAACCTTGATAGCCCAACGGCTTCCAATTTTCAATTCAATAATCCAAAATAACTATATAAGACCATGTATGCGTCAAGTATCTTGGGGTTTTTCTTGCCATCATAAGGTGTATGTATAGTTGAAGCTTAGTGCTAAAGCTTAAGACCGTAGGTACCCTAAGCAAATCTGTGATGGTAGACGATACCAGTGATTTGGATCAACCTTGAATTTTTGCCACAACAATGCCACTTAGAGGCCGAATAGAGAGACTCTGATATGAGTGTGAGAGAGGCCGGAAATCTTGTCACAGGAATGCTTCAACAGATCTTTATGGTCTTAAAATTTGTGCACAAGTTATTTGCGTCAAGCTCAAATGTGCGCTTTACGAGGGCAATCGAAAATCACACTCGCAGAACATAATCTGCTAAGATTGCCCCAGGAAATCAGATAATCGCAGCCTCAGACAGGCTCGAATAAGGGTTTAAAGTATCAACAAAACTGCCTCCAAAAATGTCCTTTCAATTTAGATTTTGTCCCAAAAAAAATCGTGTAAACCCAAGGTCTTCTACATGCCAAGCTAAGTCCATAATACACTCAGAAAAATAGCAAATAAGGTCTGCAAAAAGAGTGTTCGGAAGGTGCTCTTGGTCAAATTGAAATGCCCCTTTTTACTGGGCTTTTGTTTGGTCGCAGATCCCTTTAGAGATTATTCTTCACAAAACTGGAGCAAGAGTCTTGGCACAGAATGCTTATTACATGAGCTGCAAAGTTCGGATTCTACCCTGACGATAACTCCTTCCCGAAGCCAAATTTCGCCGAACGATTTCTGGGTTATACTAAACACAGTGCTCTGAACACAACCCATGTCTCGGAATTTAGAGATTCTCCTGCATTTGGTCGCAAATTTGATATTTTCACCTACTGCAATTCAACTGCTTCGCTGTTGCTTTTATTCATTAGGTGCATTTGTACTCAACTGCATTCTTGCACCAAGCTAGAAGCAATTTATTAACGAAACTATTACCAAACACCCTTTAAATTAATTAATAACGAGAATTTATAATTTAATAATAAATATTTCTAAATACCTCTAATCATCAACATAATGGATTAATAACGATTGAAAACACCAGGTACAAGTATGTATTTAGTTGATACAAATCGTAAAAATTTGGGCAAAAGTGCGGTTCAACATCCCCCCACGCTGAACTTCTTGCACGTCCTCGTGCAAGAAAAACTATAAGATGGTGAAATAAGGTAGGGAAAATGCCAGCAAAGAGTTTAGTTTGATATTGTAATGCATTTATTAACCCGCAATATTATTATTACGACACCAGCTAAATTCATGTGAAATGATAAAACAAGATCAGGTACCGAAAGTAGACATGATGGAGAAAATAGTATCGCATATACCTGTTACCTTGTCCCAATTTTTTTTTTCCCAAATTATTATGATAAAATCAAGTTTTACTGAAGAGGTGCAATTTTACAAATACTACCACAGGTTTCATGCACCTACAATATCAATCTTGTACCTAGGTCATTCAGCACATATTTAGAGGAAACTACAATCAACACACATTGTCGACAACCAACACCTTGTGAGTAGTCATCATTGAGCATTTCATCATTCTGAATACCATGAAAATTAAAGTGAGTTTTGATACCAATCAACAATCTCTTTACGTTGTCACTCGGATTCAAAAATAAATTTCCTCTTAATCTAGTACAATGGATTACCTTCACCAAGGGTACCACATCATTCAAATATTTTTGACTTTTGAAAGATAGAACTCAAAGCATGGTGTTCAAATCGTCTTAAAACCATTGCCCAAGAAAAATGACGAGTCTTAGGGAAAGAGAAGGATAACCAAGCAAATCATAGTATGCAATTAACTTTAATACCACAGACATGGCCCTGCTGCCCGCAGGTGTCCATAACCTCGATAGGGATGTATTTTAACCTAACGAAATGTCAGTATCCCACTTACTATATAAAGATTCAGAGTTAGCTTATTTGCCTCTTTAGATGAAGGCCACTGTCTTGGCTTGGTAACCAGCTGATGGCAGTGCCACTCACAAGAAGTAACATGAATGAACACGCCGGCTCATGATGAGACCTCCTGTCTTCCAAATTTTTGGCTAAAAGCCATTACTTTGGCTTGATGACGAGTAGCAGTAATGTCATGGATGCTAGATCCTATGATCATGGTAGGTCGGCTCATCACGAGACCTCCTATCCTTCCCTAAATATTTTCTAAACTCTGATTATGATTAACCTTAAAGGTTACTTAATAAGCGGGGAAACATATCTACTCCCTAAGAGCACAAGATGGCGTGAAAAGTTTTTAATGATTAATCATTGCTGACTAATTCCTCTACCCTACAAACTTGTTAAAGATATCCCAGACAATGACTGAAAGATTCTTTGAGTTAAGAATGCTAGTGTTCTCCCAAATAGCTCATTATGATCTTTGCAAGAGTGGTCCACCATAGGGGGTTTCCAATAGTACCTTCTAAGGGAAACTGAAAATATATATCTGAGACAACAACTTATTAGAGCGATTAATCATGGTTACTTTTTGCAAAATCATGAGGTATTAGAGTGAATTGTACTCAACAAGATTTGCCACAAATGTGTGTGTTAAAAACTAATGTGGATCAAAAGTAGTTTTAATAGGCATTATTTACAATTCAAAACCCTAATAGCATTGTAATTGCTTTATTCATTTATTCTCCTACCCTATTTACCCTAAGAGACGAAAGACTCATTTTCAAGTATACGAGTACTTCCAATGAAGCCATGTGCATAACAAAATGTTGATTATACTCACACTTAGTTTTAAAGAATAAACTTCAGGGCATACGAAAGCATGAGAAACCAGTTTCTTTAATTGATATGGTACCAAGATTTTCTGAATGTTGAGGAAATAAGATGGCTTGATGACTGCTTGAAACCAGGATTCAATGGAATCCACATATTTATGATTTTCCAACTGATACAAATCTTCCACAGTTTGATAGTCACTCTCCTGGAGGCATAAGGGATCTGGTGAAAGAGAAAAGATAAATCCCTCAAGTTCAGGCTCAAATATCTGCTTTTGAAACTGACAAGAATGGTTGAGAGAGATTCTAGGGTTTTGAGTTTCAACAACATTTTTAGAACAAGTTCCAATGAAAGGTTGCTCCTCTCTTGGTCTTTGAATTACACCATCCTGGGGTGAATGTTCTACGATAATGGAGGAAGTTTCCGACTTCATTCCTTTTCCAAACATGGAAGATGTGACATTTTGTTCAATAGGGGAATCAACGGAAAGAATAGGTGGTTCAAACTGTTGTGCAACCTCATGGTTTAGATTAGGGTTTAAAAGATGGTGTGGGGTAGGGTTTTGGTTAAGGCTTGGCCGATGATTTGGATTTGGATTGCGGTTAGGCTTTGAACTAGGGTTAGGCCTCGGTTTTAAATTAGGACTAGCTTTAGATCTAGGGTATGGATTAGGGTTAGCGCTAGGATTAGGGTTAGAGCTAGGATTAGGGTTTGGATTAGGAATAGGATATGGATTAGGGTATGGATATGGATTAAGGCTAGGTTTAGGGTATGGACCAAGGTTAGGGTAAGGTTGCACATACAACTGGGACCATGGAAGAGAATAACTTAATGATGCGTTGGAAAGAAATTGTGGTTGTTGTTGGTGCTCATATGTTTGAATTTGCATGGGAGATTGCCCTAGAGAGAAGGATCCAAACAATTCTTGAGGCCATGGAAATATCTCGCTCGAGGATGAGGGCCATTGCGGCCATGAAGTAGGATATTCAATTGGAGGAGGATCAGAAGTTTTCCATGACATTGAAGGATTATAAACATGTTGAGGAACCTGCTCAGGAAAATAACAATTATTCCAAGTATCAAAGGGTGTTGAGTTTTGAGTTATACCTGGCGGTTGATTCAATTCCTTACTTGATTCCCTGAGTACCTTTCATAATCGTGGCAGTGATGGGCAATGTTCGGTTGCATGACCATCCTCACAAATTTCACAAACTTCCTAACCGCTAAGTGGGCACTTCCCAAGGCAGTGTTTCTTTCGACAGTTGGCGCAAAGGATAAGCAGTGGTTCTTTGTCCTTCTCTTGTTCCTACAAATCATCCAATTTCAAAATCAAAGATTTAAATTTATGTTCAAGCAAGATATTAAATTCAGCACTTGTGAATTCCTCATTGGATGAGTTGTTCGTCTATATAGCAGCATAAAAACTCCTCATTGAATGATTCCTCAAAATACCATCTTCTTGTCTTCAATGAGCAAACTGGTACATTCTGTCATCACATGGATTAGTACACAAGGGTTCTTACAGTACCCCAAAAATGATATATCGTTGAAGACTAGATTATGAATAAACGGATTTTTTTTATTTTTTTTTAGATTGACTGAAATAAAGCTCACCACGCTTGCATGAAAGGAAAATGCCAAATCAAAGCAATATTTAACAAAACAATTTAGAAATTAAAAGTCTAAAGTTTGCTTCTACTTCTACACATAAACAAGATAAGGAAATAGAAGTTCAAGAGATAAGCAAGATGGCCAGACTTTGGAGCAACCCCACAATAGTGGATGCGTGGCTCTTCACTCGCGTCTTACCGTACACTCTCCGCCTTCTGACGTCCTGCAGTATCCTTGAAACTCTGTGAGAAAATTTTACCTGAGCCAAAATACAACTCCCCGGCAACGGCGCCAAAATGTTGGTCGCCTTAATTGTTGGATTAAACCTCTCAATATTAATTATCAATCTGGGAGTCGTAAACGCGAGTTGTACTGCGTATTGGCTCAGCTTACTAGTCAGAGTATATGAGTTTCTTTATTAATGATGAACTAGGTGTTGAAATGAAACACACATTTGCTCGCAAATAAACAATCTTGAAAACACAACTAATTTCATTTACTGCAAACTCCACACTGTAATTAAACTACAAATTAATCCTCAATCATGTAACATTCTCACACTAGCTCCTATGATAACTTAAAAACCTTAATCTAATTATTCCTCTTATTAACTTAAAAACTAACACTTGAAATTAATCTTGAAATAAGCAAAAGACTACACATTACAAATTCACTCCTTAAACTAGCTAAAACTACTTGTTAAAACAAATTCAAGATTTTAAAATAACAAAAGAAACAATCCTAAAAATAAATACTTAAAAGATCCTAGAAATTGCACCACAAATAATCTATGATAAATCCACACACATTACCCTAATAGTAGCTTCAAACCTGAAACAAATTACAATTCTATTTATTGCTAAAAGGTACCATTTCACTCTATAAAATAAAACTTAAAAATCTTATTAAAAATCACATTACAAACAATCAATGAGAACTTTTAATTCACAGAGGTTAATCTAGATGAAATCAAAACAAACCTGTTTCAAAATCAAATCATGTAACTCATAATAAAACTAAATCAAATTTATGTAAATCATTAATGAAGACTAAATCGTTGCTACCTACACAATCAAATCAGCAATCACACTTGTTTTTACAAAAAAAATCATTATACTACAAAAACAAGAATAAAATAAATAAATAAATCTAATTATTAACATTAAATCAGATGAATAAACAAATTAAATAAGCATCAAATCTGCAAACATACATAATGCAAAATGTTGATTTAATATTTTAAATGGAAAAGCTAATATATATTCAAATTTCAAAACATTACGTTATATTTTAGTTACATATTTAAACTTAGAAATTGGATAACAAAACAATGATCTAAATGCATAACTAAGAAATATTAGATGCTATTAAAAACAATTCAAAATATAATTTTGTAAATTTCACAATTCCTAAATCTATGAGGATTGAGGACTCTACTCTAGGTTGCCGTGGATCCTTGCCACTTCCTGGAACAAGTGCGAAATTAACCAAACGTTAAAAACAGAAATTACAATGCTTACATAAAAAACAAATAAATGCAGAGCCAAAATTTATTAAATTAAATCAAAACCATTGCTTCAAACATAAATGAAAGCTGTTGGGCAATTGGAACGCAGGATCTACATCTGAACAAATCGATTTTGCATTGAGAAATCTCCCTAATTGTTGGACGGACTTAATGATTCTGCGCTCTCTCCATCTTCAAAAATCGATTGCTTCTTTGATCTTCGTTCTAATGGATCGACTCCCTCCTATCCAATGCACAGACTTCCTCATTCTAATGCGCAGTTACCTAATTCTAATGGGCCAACTCCATTCTTAATGCATCGCTCTCCGTATCTGCCCACAGCTACTACATCCCTATTGCATCTATCGACTTCTTCCTACAGCTATCACATATCAACTTCTTCACAATTAAATCCACTGCTTCATGCTACAGTTCCTACATCTATCATTGATTTCCGATCTAATGCACTGCTCTACATTTTATAGCAGCAGAGCTGCTCTTGTTTGCCCAGAACCGTATTTTTAAATAGCAGTGTTTGTTACAATAGATATATCAGAAAAATCGATTTCCACAACTGCATAGATTACTTGCCCGAATTAACTTGAGACAGAATGCTAAATTCAGGAATTCGTTCCCTTTTTTTCTGGGATTCTTCTGTTGCTGGAAAATGCAATTGGCTTTTGCAAGAAAATCTCTTGTTTAGGATGTGAATCACGTCCCCTTCTTGATAGCCGACGATTCACCCCGGCAGGCATGTTCACACCTAGTCGAATGCCCAGCCTGCCATTTGAACGAATCTGGCATTATTCATAGAGTGATTTGCCAAAATATGAAGTCTGTTGTCCCTTTGATAAAACTGCGTGTGAAGTTGAAGTAACTACATGCAGGTTGATGGCGTTGGTATGAAGTTCTCGCGGAAGGCATGCAATATGTTGCATAACAGGAAAATACCACCATCTTAGCATTTATACTCATGGCTGATCTGAAACGTTTTCTACGCCGACTCGGCGTTGGGAAAGATGGTCTCTCCCTTTTAACAGTCGATCTCAATGCTCGTCGTATAGATATATCTGTTAATGACTCCAGAAGTGTATCCAATCCACAATCACAATGATCTGCATTGTCCCTGCTCTGGCATCACAATCCTGCAAAGTTGTCACTGCTTTCACTGATTATTTGTGCCCAATTTTACACTGTCTCAATTGTTGCAACAAAATCATTCAAACCTTCTCTGTTGTCTCAAACAGTAGCTCATCAACATATCCTTTGGCAAACTCCGCATAAATAATTCTGCCAAAACCCTGTCTCAACATATACATGTCTTTGTCAAAGCTGGTAGCATCATATACAACTAATGAACTCTTAGTAGCCGGATACAATCATCATGTCAAATTTAGGATCATAAACAGTGATACAAATACTGACATCAGATAATACAATTTCTGCTCCCCAAACAACTGCTTAACAATGACACCTGTTAGCAACCATTGTCATTGAACCTTGATAGCCCAACGGCTTCCAATTTTCAATTCAATAATCCAAAATAACTATATAAGACCATGTATGCGTCAAGTATCTTGGGGTTTTTCTTGCCATCATAAGGTGTATGTATAGTTGAAACTTAGTGCTAAAGCTTAAGACCGTAGGTACCCTAAGCAAATCTGTGATGCTAGACGATAGCTCTCAGACCAGTGATTTGGATCAACCTTGAATTTTTGCCACAACAATGCCACTTAGAGGCCGAAGAGAGAGACTCTGATATGAGTGTGAGAGAGGCCGGAAATCTTGTCACAAGAATGCTTCAACAGATCTGTATGGTCTTAAAATTTGTGCACAAGTTATTTGCGTCAAGCTCAAATGTGTGCTTTACGAGGGCAATCGAAGATCACACTCGCATAACATAATCTGCTAAGATTGCCACAGGAAATCAGATAATCGCAGCCTTAGACAGGCTCGAATAAGGGTTTAAAGTATCAAGAAAACTGCCTCCAAAAATTTCCTTTCAATTTAGATTTTGTCCAACAAAAATCGTGTAAACCCAAGGTCTTCTACATGCCAAGCTAAGTCCATAATACGCTCAGAAAAATAGCAAATAAGGTCTGCAAAAAGAGTGTTCCGAAGGTGCTTCTGTTCAAATTGAAATGCCCCTTTTTATTAGGCTTTTGTTTGGTCGCAGATCCCTTTAGAGATTATTCTTCACAAAACTGGAGCAAGAGTCTTGGCACAAAATGCTTATTACATGAGTTGCACAGTTCGGATTCTACCCTGACGATAACTCCTTCCCGAAGCCAAATTTCGTCGAACGATTTGTGGGTTATATGAAACACGATGCTCTGAATACAACCCACGTTTCGGAATTTAGAGATTCTTCTCCATTTGGTCCCAACTTTGATATTTTCACCTACTGCAATTCAACTGCCCGTTGCTGCGTTTATGCATTCGGTGCATTTGTACTCAACTGCATTCCTGCACCGAGCCAGAAGCAATTTATTAACGAAACTATTACCAAACACCCTTTAAATTAATTAATAACGAGAATTTATAATTTAATAATAAATATTTCTAAATACCTCTAATCATCAACATAATGGATTAATAACTATTGAAAACACCAGGTACAAGTATGTATTTAGTTGATACAAATCGTAAAAATTTGAGCAAAAGTGCGGCTCAACAGGAATTCTCCCATGAGCTAAGATCACATACCGGTTTTCCGAACAACATGCCTCAGGTTGATTGGATAACATTTTCCAAAGTTCAAAAATGTGAAAGGTAATGATGTTGCTCTTCATATTGTGAGATTTCGCATGCATGTGCATAGATTAAATATTGATTTTTCTAAAGAATACTTGATGAAGATATTCATGGCCACTCTGGAAGGTGAAGCCCGATCTTGGTATCAAATTTTTTTGCCTGCTTCTATTTAATTTTTAAAGTATTTTCATACCATATTCTTTGAAAGATATAAAGAATCTTGTTCATCCCTAATATTAGTTCGGAATTGTTGTACACATGATATTTTTATTGAAAAATATTGAGAATGTTTATGGAGATGATGAATTCATGGACGATGAGATCATGGAAGCCTTGTATGAAAATCCATTTTAGCAACATAAAGAAAACTTAGAGGATACTTATGAAGATGCTCAGGAAAGTTTGCAGTGAGCTGAAGTTATTTGTATAAATGAAAATGATGGAAGACAAGGTCTTATTTCAGATCTGCTTGTAGCAGAAGACGATATGCAGAAAAATCAAGTTCCAATTTCAGATTATGATAAATTCAAGCTGTTTATTCCAGATCTAGATTCATATTGTGATGATGAAGAGTATGTTGTTCCGGATCCCATGAAAGAGAGCTCTATTGTTTAGATCACCTTGAATGAAGAAAACAAATTTATTGACCCAAATGTTCTCATCCCATCAGAACAAAGTCTTCAAAAGGAGGTAATCCAGACCCTTTATGAAAAACAAGATGAGATATTTTTTCAATTAAGTGAAAAATCTTCTGTGGATAACTTTGTAGTAAATGATAGAAATGTCAATTTTGAGTTTCAAGAACAATCTGAAGTTTTCCCTTTTATGACTGATGAGTGTGATAAGAAACATGACAATCTGGTTGTCATGTCATATGAATATGATCAACAATGTATTCAAATTGCAAAGGACCATGGCATTGAGGATTGTCATTTTTCTTCCCATGTTTCATGTTTTCAATTTTTATTTCAAGAAGAAATCTGCTCACCTACTTGTTCGGAATTTTTTGAAGACCAGGAACACACTCTTGCCGAGGTACATTATGAAGAGAGATCGGATTCAAGAGAAAAATCTACCTTGTTTCTTCTAGATTAGCGAGAGGTAAATTTTCATGTTTTTCAGGATCTAGTGGAAATTTTATTGTAGTCAACAGTGAAGGTAATTATTGCAGTATTCAATGATGATGGAGATCATTATCAGCTATGTTTTTGGATGCCAAATTGTAAATATTTATTTTTGTCCAGAGAATCTGATTGGGAGAATCAATCAAGGAGGCATTTTATTGATTGGTTACACTGGCATTTTGATATCGCCTGATTGTACATATGCCTTCAAAAAATAGGTGGTTGTCATCGGGATTTGAAGCCCTCAAGTCTTGGTGATATTCTTCCATCAATAAGTTCAATCAGTAGTCAAATTTTGAGTCAATTTTGAAGTCAGTTTTTAGTCAGTTTGAGTTTTCAGTTTTCAGTTAGTTTTTATCATTTGAATCCATGCACAATGGATAGGGACTTGGTCTACGATGTTATTGGCACCTCCAAGGAGCTACCATCCCTAGCGGGAGCCAATGTTATTGTCAGTATTTGTATCCTTCCACCAGTGATCAAAATTAACTCTTTTATGTCATTTTAGGGGTCCCACTCAAAAAAAAATTATCATTCCACTAGGTCACAATAAAAATTTGGTCACTTGGAGCATATTTTCATCAAAGTTCACTCTTTTCAAAAATTGTTATCTCATCACTTGCTGGCTCACGTTCTCACATGCCGAGTGTTCATTATTTCACGAGTCTTATCATCTTTTCAGTCATATCATCATGAAATTTATTCATTCATTGTGTCCATTAAGTCTTAGGGTTTTCAAAGTCCAATAAAACATCATTTCTATTGCATAAAAGACCAGAAAGACTAAGAGTGATCAATAAATTCACTTTACTATATAAAGTTGAAATGTAGTATTTAGTTTTGATTTCATTATGTAATTTTTATTTCATCATGTAATTTCACGTTTTCGAAAATTTGTAATAAGTTCAAAGGTTCCAAAATAGTTGTCAAATCAAAGGTTTCATGTGCCAAGAAAGCTCAAAAGTTTCAAAATCTAAGTGTTCTCAATCCATCAAATGATCAATCAACAAATCAGAAACAAAAGTGAAAGATAAAGATTCAGAGTTTAAAGTGAATGAGAAGAAATAAAAGTGGGTCCCAAAGGTAAATTCATTCAAATTATCAAGTATAATCCCATCAAAAGACAAAGAAGGAAATCATTTTCTCTCCCAACCATCGAGCTCACATTCCCTCAGCTCGAAAAATTAGTTTTCAGGGTCAAATTTTGTTGAGATTCAACAAGATGATGAGCTCAGTGAAAAGAGTTGCCTTCATTAAGTGGGCCCGCAGGTTATTTTTGGCACAAAGTCTATTTTTAGACTATGTCTATTTTTAGACATGTCGATCATATTCTATGAGTTGCAGGATGTTATTTGTGGATGGTTGGTCAAGTTGGAAAAATAGATAGACTTCTATTTTTAGAAATATTTTGTGGAGACTATTTTTAGATTTCCAGTCTAAAAATAGATATGTCAAATATTATTAGCTCTTAATAATATTTGGACTCTAAACATTATCTTATTCTCTTGGAGCACTTCAGTTAAGTGCACAGATGTGGCACAGCAGCTGACAGAAGGAATTACGCTATTCATGAGGGTTCACTGGAGCTAATTGATCCGGGTGGATATTGGTGGCCACCCACCTATTCCACTTGGCCCCCCACCATTGTCTCTTTCAGTTTTTCAGTTTCGGCATAACTTACTATTTTTAGCAGTTTTTCGGGTCCTAAACTTCCGGAGCCGTTTTGAGGCCCTAAACGACGTTTTTTTTTTGGCATCATTTTACAAGCGAATTTGATCATCAAATTCATCCCGAAATGATGTATCATGTGCTTCAAACGAAGATAGTATGCCAAAGTTACGTCCCTGGGAAGTTGAAACACCAATTTACCCAAACGGGGCCCATAGTTTTGGCGCTTCATCTCCTAGAGTTAGGTTTTTGGGATGTTTAGGGTTCTCCATTGTTTCTCAATAATAAATAGGCCCTCGAGCCTCATTGTAACTCAGTTCAGAGGCCTGTAGCCGCCACATCTCTTCTCAGAGATAGCTACCGGTGCCCTAGCTAGTTTTATTTCCATTCTGTCTGTAAGCAAATTTCAGTTCTTTGATATTAATGAAATGAAGTGTTATTTCCGCTGCATCTCTATATTTATGTTTATATGTTTATTCTGTTGCGTTCCTGCATAAATCCGGATCAGTGGTATTAGAGGGGTCTGCTTTTTCTCGATCCTTCTTTGCATGTCCCCAACGAGGTCGGGGTATAAGGAGCTAGGGCTCGATCTGGTGGAACCTTTGCAAGATCAGCCTCGCAAACCTCGATGGACGCCCATGGGGGACGAAAAGAAATATGAGGGAGCAGGAGATCCTATCAAAATATTGCTCGAGGAGGCCCTCGAAAGACAAAGGAACGTGATGATGGATAACTTTGCTCAGATCCTTCAACGGCTACCCACCGGCGGCGCATCTGCATCCAATAGCCACTCTGGAGGCGCGACTCCTTTTAAGGTACAAGTAAATTTTGACATTCCCATATTTGAGGGTCAAATAGACGCAGATGCCGTAGATAGATGGTTGAATCTATTAGAAGGATATTTCTCTGTTCATGACTTTTCGGACCGGGAGAAGATTATTTTTGCACTCCTCAAAGCTACCCCCCATGTTAAGGACTGGTGGGAAACCTACTGTGAGAACAAGGACCAGACAGAACCCTCTCTGCTCTCGGCTGTACCAACTTGGAATTCTTTCCGAGACGCCGTCAAGGAACAGTACTATCCCGTAGGGAGCTATGAGGACAAGTACATACAATGGACCACGCTGCGACAACAAAGGGATCAAGATGTGCACGAGCTGACGAATCTGTTCCATACCCTGCACACAAAGTTGGGTATCAAAGATTCAGAGAAACATTTGGTGCTAAAGTATCGCAGCTGTCTGCACAGATACATTCGGGAGGAAATGGAGTTCCTCGACATCTCCTCGCTTGGTACGGCATACCGGTATGCTGCCAAGATTGAGCAGAAATTCAAACAGAAGAAGCGAGACTTTGGATCTGCGAATCAAAAGCAAGGAAAAGGTGCTTCCAAACCACAGAACAAAGGACAGAGCATGGCGGCTAAAGACAACCCGTCAAAGCCACAAGACAAGAACAACATCGTAAAGCCAAAGAAGGACACGGGAAAGTGGTGTGAGTTCCATAAGAGCTCCACTCACAACACAAGTGAGTGTCGGGCCAAGCAGTCGCTAGTGGCCGAGATGAGGGCTTATGAGTCAGATGCATGCTCCGACTCCGAATCAGAACCTGAAAAGGGGAATGAAAAAGGAAAACAGATTATTGATGCGGAGCCCAACGCCACTGTTGCCACTACAAAGGTCCAGAAGGAGGAACCGGAAGATCCAGAGGAGGAGGAACGTCTCTTCCACTCCCGGATGTGGGTAAAGGGCTCCCCTGTACAGTTCATTGTCGACAATGGGAGCCAAAAGAACCTCATTTCAGCAGACGCCGTGAAGCGGTTGGGCTTGCCGACCACAGCTCACCCACATCCATACACCATCGGGTGGCTTCACCAAGGACGAGATCTCCGCGTCAGCCAGCAGTGTCGCCTTCTCTATAGCATCAAGCCCTTCACGGATGAGGTATTATGTGACGTTGCTCCTATTGATGTTTCTGATGTATTATTAGGACAACCATACTTGTGGAAGCATCATGCTGTGTATGAGTCTCGACCTCGTGCTGTTATTGTTACTTTGGGAAATAAGTTGTACGGGATACCAGAGGTACCACCTCCTGCCGCTATCTCTTTGGTTACTGCAAAACAATGTAGTAAGCTCATTTCCCAAACCAGGAAATTCGTTTTCCTGATGATCCGCCCCCAGGGCAAGAAGAAGACTGTGGCCACGACCTCCAGACAGGGCCCCTCTGCACGACGACAACAAATGGATAAGGTCGTGGAGGAGTACGGGGACATCTTCACCTCACCCACGGGGGTTCCTCTGCACTGCCAGGTCAAGCACCCGATTGATCTGACCCCAGGTGCGCCACTACCCAATGGACCGATCTATCGACGCTCTGTTCTGGAAAATGATGAAATCAAGAGGCAGATTCAGGAGCTGTTGCAGAAAGGTCACATTAGACCAAGTTCATCGCCTTGTGGGAGCCCGATCGTGTTGGTACAGAAGAAGGATGGGACGTGGAGACTCTGTATTGACTATCGGGCGCTGAACAAGATCACTGTCCGGAATAGGTACCCAATCCCACGGATTGATGACCTTCCGGACCAACTCCAAGGTGCAAAATATTTCAGTAAGATCGACCTGAAGTCTGGGTATCACCAGGTACCAATTGAACCCTCTGATGTGTGGAAGACTACCTTCAAAGCTAAGGAAGGCCTTTTTGAATGGCTGGTCATGCCTTTCGGGTTGACAAATGCTCCCGCAACCTTCATGAGGATGATGGACGACATCTTGCGGCCATTCACCAACTCATTCGTAGTGGTGTACTTGGATGACATTCTGATCTTCAGCAAGACTTGGGAAGAGCACCTTCATCACATCAGACAAGTCCTCCAAACACTGCGGCAACACAAGTTGTGTGCCAATTTGGAGAAGTGCACGTTTGGCATGACCCAGGTTCAATATCTGGGATACATTTTTGATGAAAGGGGGGTGCATGTGGATCCAGCCAAGATCCAAGTCATTCGGGATTGGCCAGCCCCGACTACTATAACAGAGCTTCGCAGCTTTCTGGGTCTTGCTAATTTCTACTGTAGATTCGTGTTGGGATTCTCTCATATCACTTGGCCCTTGAGTCAAGTCACCAAAGGAGGAGCGAGAGCAAAATTCTTTTGGTCGGAACCTCAACAGAAGGCATTCAAAGAATTGAAAAATCGCCTCTGTTCTGCCCCAGTGCTCACCTTACCAGACTTGCAGCAGCCATTTGAGATCGAGACAGATGCCTCTGACTATGCTATTGGGGCAGTTCTTACTCAACAGGGACATCCAGTGGCATATCACAGTGAGACATTGTCTGAGACAGTTCGCAAGTACCCCACCTATGACAAAGAAATGTATTCCATTGTGCAAGCCTGTCGACAATGGAAGCATTACATTTTGGGGAAGGAAACAATCATCCACACAGACCACCGGCCCCTGCAGTTCATACGGACACAAGGGAAGTTGCAGAATGATCGCCATCAGAAGTGGTCCACATATCTGCAACAGTTTCATTTGAACATCAAGTACAAGAAGGGTAGCACCAATAATGTTGCAGACTGCCTCAGCCGACCACCGATCGTGGCGCTCACCACCGTGCTCGACTCTTGTGGGCACGAGACTTCTGATTGGCCGCTTCTCTATGAGAGTGACCCAGAATTCGGCCACACTTACAAGGCACTCTTGGGGGGCACACAAGTTCCAAATTTTCACCTCCAAGATGCACTTTTATGTCACCTGGGACACCTTTGTGTTCCTTCAAGCGAGCGTGCCAAGATGATATGTGAAGCACACTACAGTCGAGTCGCTGGGCATTTCGGGGTCGAGAAAACAGTAGCAATACTACAGAAGTATTTCTATTGGCCGAACCTTCGAAAGGATGTCGAGAAGCACATCAGATCCTGCACTGCTTGTGCCATTGCCAAACCGACCATCAAGAAGCAAGACCTATATACTCCACTACCTACCCCTAGTCGACCGTGGGAATCCATCTCCATGGATTACATGTCGGGCCTGCCTTCTACTAAGAATGGAAATGACTGTGTTTTCGTGGTCGTTGACGGATTCTCGAAGATGGCCATCATGGCGGCCTGTAAGAAGAATATCACAGCAGAAGCCACTGCTAAACTCTTCTTTGAACGAGTGTGGGTGCACTTTGGGATCCCACGGTCTATCATATCAGATCGAGTTCGCAAGTATCCCACCTATGACAAAGAAATGTATTCCATTGTGCAAGCCTGTCGACAATGGAAGCATTACATTTTGGGGAAGGAAACAATCATCCACACAGACCACTGGCCCCTGCAGTTCATACAGACACAAGGAAAGTTGCAGAATGATCACCATCAGAAGTGGTCCACATATCTGCAACAGTTTCATTTGAACATCAAGTACAAGAAGGGTAGCACCAATAATGTTGCAGACTGCCTCAGCCGACCACCGATCGTGGCGCTCACCACCGTGCTCAACTCTTGTGGGCACGAGACTTCTGATTGGACGCTTCTCTATGAGAGTGACCCAGAATTCGACCACACTTACAAGGCACTCTTGGGGGGCACGCAAGTTCCAAATTTTCACCTCCAAGATGCACTTTTATGTCACCTGGGACACCTTTGTGTTCCTTCAAGCGAGCGTGCCAAGATGATATGGGAAGCACACTATAGTCGAGTCGCTGGGCATTTCGGGGTCGAAAAAACAGTAGCAATCCTGCAGAAGTATTTCTATTGGCCGAACCTTCGAAAGGATGTCGAGAAGCACATCAGATCCTGCACTGCTTGTGCCATTGCCAAACCGACCATCAAGAAGCAAGGCCTATATACTCCTCTACCTACCCCTAGTCGACCTTGGGAATCTATCTCCATGGATTACATGTCGGGCCTGCCTTCTACTAAGCAGGGAAATGACTGTGTTTTTGTGGTCGTCGACAGATTCTCGAAGATGGCCATTATGGCGGCCTGCAAGAAGAATATCACAGCAGAAGCCACTGCTAAACTCTTCTTTGAACAAGTGTGGGTGCACTTTGGGATCCCACAGTCTATCATATCAGATCGGGATAGCAGGTTCCTCAGCACATTTTGGTCCAGCCTCTGGTCGATGTTGGATACCAAGCTCACCAAGTCCACAGCTTTCCATCCCCAAACAGATGGCCAGACAGAGGTCGTCAACGGAATGATTGTACACATTCTGCGCATGTACAATTCAAAGCATCCACGCACATGGGACGAGAGCCTCCCTTATGTACAACATAGTTATAACCGGGCTCTCCACAGTTCAATTGGCCATAGCCCCTTTGAGGTGGGCTTGGGATTCCAGCCACTATGTCCCATTGACGTAGCCATGCCATTTGCAGCTGCTCAGGCCGATTCAGCGCACGTCCAGTCTGAAGTTGACAAAGCAAGTAGCTTCATCGAGTGCATTCAACACATCCGCCAACAGGTTCATGATATATTGACAGAGCCAATGCGAAGTACAATCAACGCCATGATCAACACCGAGTGCCACACAACTTCTAGGTGGGCGACAAAGTATGGCTGCATTTGCAGAAGGAGCGCCTCACTGGACCTCACCGCAAGCTTCACCCGCTCCGATACGGGCCGTACACCATCACCAAGGCTGTAGGTAACAATGCCTTCGAGCTTAGTATTCCACCATTTCTTGGTCTGCACCCAGTCTTCAATGTGGATCGCCTTCGTCCTTACTTTCCACCTCTACTGGACACCTCGGACATTGCAGAACAACTCACACCAACAGAGTTAAACCCAGACTGCATGGAACAGGCCACCACAGGTTGTATCATGGACATGCAAATCAAGAACACTCGTCAACAGCAGATCCAACTGTATCGGGTTGTCAAAGCTGGCCAACTCCTGCACCAAGGAAAGTGGTTCACCAGGGAC